>SSNP01000323.1:141610-164505 GCA_006937955.1 Pachypanchax playfairii | reverse complement strand
GTCCCCTTGCAGAAAAACAGCCCCAAAGCATGATGTTTCCACCCCCATGCTTTACAGTAGGTATGGTGTTCTTTGGATCCAACTCAGCATTCTTTCCCCTCCAAACACGACAAGTTGAGTTTCTACCAAAAAGTTCTATTTTGGTTTCATCTGACCATATGATGTTCTCCCAATCCTCTTCTGGATCATCCAAATGCTCTCTAGCAAACCGCAGACGGGCCTGGACGTGTCCTGGCTTCAGCAGGGGGACACGTCTGGCACTGCAGGATTTGAGTCCCTGGCGGCGTAGTGTGTTACTGATGGTAGCCTTTGTTACTTTGGTCCCAGCTCTCTGCAGGTCATTCACTAGGTCCCTCCGTGTGGTTCTGGGATTTTTGCTCACCGTTCTTGTGATCATTTTGACCCCACGGGGTGAGATCTTGCGTGGAGCCCCAGATCGAGGGAGATTATCAGTGGTCTTGTATGTCTTCCATTTTCTAATAATTGCTCCCACAGTTGATTTCTTCACACCAAGCTGCTTACCTATTGCAGATTCAGTCTTCCCAGCCTGGTGAAGGTCTACAATTTTGTTTCTGGTGTCCTTTGACAGCTCTTTGGTCTTGGCCATAGTGGAGTTTGGAGCGTGACTGTTTGAGGTTGTGGACAGGTGTCTTTTATACTTATAACGAGTTCACACAGGTGCCATTAATACAGGTAACGAGTGGAGGACCAAGGAGCCTCTTAAAGAAGTTACAGGTCTGTGAAAGCCAGAAATCTTACTTGTTTGTAGGTGACCAAATACTTATTTCCCACCATAATTTGCAAATACATTCTTTAAAAATCAGACAATGTGATTTTCTGGATTTTTTTTCCTCATTTTGTCTCTCATAGTTGAGGTATACCTATGATGAAAATTACAGGCCTCTCTGATCTTTTTAAGTGGGAGAACTTACACAATTGGTGGCTGACTAAATACTTTTTTGCCCCACTGTGTATATATATATATATATATATATATATATAAAATTCTAAATATAGAATATAGAATTAACATTAAAATGAATTATTTTATTGGAAAGAAACCATCTTTTCCCTGGTGATTTTTGAACCTACGGTCTTTATCATATCCTTCCCTGGGGGGGGGTTAACCAGGGTGGCGTTGTTGCAATTCTTTTATCCTTAATTTATTCATGCTAAAACTCCCCACTTGCAACATTATCAGTTTGGTTTCCACAGCTCTACAATTTCCAGAGTTTTCACAAATGTAATGTTCTGATGAGATTTTAGTTCTGTGTTTTCTGGCCCCAGAGACAGCACGTCCAACTATCTCTGCCAAAGGTGTTTCAGAAAACCCTTCAAGAGCTGCGTGTCAGTAATAGACTGTTTTGAGATAGCCATGGAAAAACCCAAAGATTTGAAAGCAAGGGCACAGACATACTCTCAATACAATGCCTAATAGGCAGGGGTGCACATGCGCTGTCCAAATGTAAAATGCGCACCAGATGAAAAGTTGCAACACTCGTTTGGGTACTTAACATTGGTTTGGCTGAGCTGCGTGAAGTTTTACATTTACTAGAGGCGGGGTTCATTGTCAAATCAATGAAGAGTCCCGTTGACTTTTGTTTGACTGATGAGCGCCGAAGTTTAAGCTGACCAGTTTGTCAGTGTGATGGATTTTCAGTCAGATCCGTGCAGCTGACTGCAGGATTCTACATCGCGCTAACACTGAAAAATTCACTGAATAAGACAAATAGACCATCGTGGCACAGACGTGTATAACTCTTTTTGTGCTATGAAATACAAAAAACGTGTTTAAATCATAATCTGCATATTTATGTCTGATCCGCGCCATTTTGAATGCGCGCAAAGCACTATGTGATATGCAGTCAATGCCCCCTAACTTTCCACTTTACCTTTTTATCTGACTGCATCACATTACAAACATCCTCATCATTTCAAAACAAAAAACTGTTACAGTAAATGACAGAAGCACCAACAGCTGACTAATAAATTTAAACATTAAACTGTTAAATGTAGATTAAGTTGAACAGTCAATCCTGTAAACAATCCAACCTGAACTCTGAAGGTTTTTTTTTTTACCTGTAGTTTTATATTTTACTGGTTTATCTTGATGTTCAATTAAAGGATTTTATTGAAACAAATATAGAGCCAGGTAAAGTAATCAGACTGAATTTGAAGCTTGATGAAACCAAAAACAAAGCAGAGGAGCTCGGAAGAGACACAGCGAAACACATTTAAAAATGTGAGGACCAAGCAACAACCCCAGGTTCTCTTCTGAGAACCAGGTCAAAAATATTATGTGCACACCTGCTAATAGGTATTACTCCACAAGGGGTCATCTCCTTCATCTCAAAGGGCTGGGGTGGACGAACGACAGATGTTCACATTATAGCAAACAGTGGCTTTTTGGACAACTTGCTACCCGGAGACTTGATCCTTGCTGACCGTGGGTTCACCATTCAGAACCAGGTTGGGCTGTATTGTGCCAAGGATGAAACTCCTGTCTTTACCAGGGGTAAAAAAACAACTGGGTGCTGTTGAACTGGAAGACAGTAGAAAACTAGCTGCTTTTCGAATACATGTTGAGAGGGTAATTAGACAAGCTCGATCAAAGTATAAAATACTGCATGGGCCTTTTCCTATTAGCCATCTGATGAAAACAACTGATGAAAAAATAATTATTTACAGAGTCAGAAAGGAAAGAATTTTTAAAATCACTGTGTACCACTTTAGATAAAATTGTGAGTTGCATGTGCCTTCACCAATCTCTGCCCCTCGGTAGTGCCTGTTGATTAATTGGTTAAAATTGGTTGTTTTATAAAGTTGTGGATTGTTACAATGCTATACAAAGTTATTTGTTCCAAATGTAAACATTGTGATTGCATAAAATGCAAAAGGTGCTTAATAAACATTCATAAAATGTATTTGACTGCTTTATTTGTGAACAATCAGACACTTAACAGATATCCTTAATTCACAGCCTTTTACAACAAATATCAACTCAAAATATTAGGCTGAATAGAGTTAATGAAGAAAAAAAAAACGTAACTAGAACTAATTCAAGCAGAATTGCAGAGACTAAATCAGGTCTAAATGAAACGATATAAACTGCAATGAACTCCTCCAGAATAATGGTAAGAGACTGAGTACCACCAGTGTTACCTAAACCACAGTTTAGATTTCCACACTTTGAGTCTTTAGACAGAGTTGTATCTGACAACACCTTGTTTGGGCAGGAATATTTCTTGGCCAGTAACTCACGCAAAATTGCTGACTTGTAAAAGGTCTCAACATTTTGCAAAGCTTGAATAAAAAAAAGTAATTGTCAGGCAAAATCCTCACTATGACAAAATTGTTTGGAGACCACACCATGAAGTCACAGTATTTCTGCCTTGTGACAGACAACTGAGCTTGTACCTGGTAGTAGTATGCATGATCTTTTATCAATATATATTTAACATTTGACTTCTTAAGGCAGACATTTTTCATTTCAGATGCACTGAGAAGTTCACTGTCTTTGGCACAGCTTGGACACTTACTTTCTAAAATGGCTGCTGTCCTGCCGCAGGTGCAGGTATGAAGACCAGCATCAGAAACTCTCAGGTCCCGATATTCCTGAACATCAGATGCTTCATATGCCTGTCTGGCTGTCTTTTCATGTTCACATCCCCATCTGAAGAATATAAATGTTTTAGCAACTGCAGCTGTTTAGGTCACTTTTTGTTGTGTAATTACTGCTCTACAAAATAATCAAAAACAACAATGGCTGGTGCTATTGCTGTTTTGGATTGATTATATTAACATTAACACACCTGCTGAATTTTAAACATCAGTATTTTTTGACAAGTTTATGATCTACTAAAATCGTACAAATATATTTTGCATGCACAACTATGCACATTCTGTAATTTGTTTTGTGTCACACATGCCTTGTTGCAGCTGTTGAAAATTTGCACAGGTCAGGGTAATATAATTGCCTAATTAGGGATTTGTGGGGTCTGTCCTTGCAGCTGTCTTTAATCTTGATTCTTTAATCTTGCCAGCTTTCACTGGGGTAAATCCCCACTGTCTGGGTCCATCAGTGCAGCTTCTTTCTTCCAGATATTTCACAACAGAGTGTAGTGCATACAGCAGAGCTGTTATGTGGGAGCACACCTCTCCTGGGCCTCCTTTGCATGTACAGTGACCACATACAACAGTTCCATCCTTTTTTACAGACAGCCAGGGTTTTGGCGTCAGACAGTGATTGACTATGGTGAACCTGAAAATAACAGATTTTTATAAAATGTACTGCTTATTATTATTATTTTTATTATTAACAACAGTGATAGTATTTTATATTTGTAAATAATAGAATTGATTAAAAAATCAACCAAATGGAAATTAAAAGGGTGAGTCATACAAAATTGTTGGGACTGTATGTTTAAAAAAATATTAATTTGGAAAGTGCATACAAATTACATGAAAACAAAAGTATCTAAAACAACTGGAACATTGTCTAACATAAATGCAGTTTTAATTCAGAAATGACTCAATTTATTATACTATGCCAGACTAGCTATAATTTAATAGGAACCCATTTTATCAGAAAAGTACATTTACAAGCACCTTAACTTCCCCCTCTTGTTGAAAGCATACCTGCAAACTTAGAGGGTGCAAAAAAGTTGACAACTAAAACACTTTAGGGAGGTCTGGGGGCACCCCCCCCAGAAAAATTTTGTGATTTTAACAGGTAAATTAGCATTTTGATGTACTCTCAGAAGAAAATAAAAAGGGAAAAAAATAGCAACACTTACTTTAAATGAAAAAGCATTTAGAAAAAGCATTTATTATTGGTAAGAACAAATCTGCAGTACAAAATGAAGTTCCCAACAAGTACCAAACGGTCTCATTAGCATATAAAGAAAACTAAAACACGGTCTTGATACAGACTGCAACCGATGAACAAAAGCAAAACTCTTTTTTTAATCTTTTGGCCTGGACCAGCCTTTCCATGACCCGTTTCCTCTGCTTTGCCATGTTTTTTCCTGGCTCAAATTGAGGCAGAGGTGGTACCATCCTGACCATGCGCCAGAACATGCATACTATGTGCATTCAACTACCTCACACGCAAAATGTTTTTCAGTTAAGCATTCTAACTAGGGATACACCGATACTGGTATCGGCCCTGATACCGTCTAATGTACATGTATCGGTAAAGTTAACAGATACCATGAACCAATACTTAAAATATGATCATTCTGAAATAAAGTAATAAAAAAATGGTCCATTTTTCTCTTTAAATTTTAGTTTTATGGTCATTTCATATTTTGTATCTGTTAATTTGTTTTAGTTATGTTTAGTTAGTAAAGTCTGGTGCCTTTAGTCTCTTCAAGAAAGGTATAAGGTGGAAGTTGATTTAATTCACCAATAGAATAGTAAATTGAATCAGCCAGAGCTTGTCAAAACCACTGGCTCTGTGTTTTTGAGATCTGGAAAAATTACCAAAAAAATAATGTTTTGAAAAAATTAAATCATGTACACATTGGCTTTGTATTGTTATGCTCTTAATGACTTAGAAACAGACTAACGTACCCTTGCTTTGCCGACCCTGTCCTGCATTTTGACCCTCGCCAGTCCCTGCCTGAGAACTACGTTCAGACCTGATATAATTTTCACATCTTGTCAGAACTATGAATTAATACTGCTTCATTTGTCTGCACTGTTTCACCTGGAATCCTGACTCTCTTCCTCTGAAACTGATTATCGCTGTTTGTAACCACCGTGAACTGTATGACCCGTCTTCGTATTTTAATAAGGACAGGAAAATATCGGACCTTATCTGGAGTAAGATATCGGAGGATATTGGAGTTCCAGGTAAACAGTTTCATATTTTATGAAACTCAGATCGTCTCAAAGGGGTGTGTATCCACAACCCCCGCAAATGTGCCCGACGACGATGTTGTATAGCTTTATTTATTAAAATAAATCCAAGCCACTCTCTCGACATGGATCGGTCATGTTGCAAATAACTATAACAACAGAGAAATCCCCCGCCTGCCTGTGATGTACTGACGTGACACGCGGACTGTGCAAAGTGTGCAAGAAGCTGTGTTTTTATTTAAGCAACAACTTTCATCCGTTTGAGCGTTTTGCTGCCTGGACGCGCTGGGCAGTGTGAACGCACCATCACACACGAACTGGGGCCATCTGCTGTAAAGAGGTTATGTGTCTGTCTCTCTATTTATCTGTCTCACTGATCATCTGTCTCTCAGTCCATCTGTGTGACTTTCAGTCTGTCTTACATTCTCTTTTGTCTGTTTAACCTTCTGCATATCTGTCAGTTTTAAATGATTGCATTTCCTGATATTAACATAATCTCTGTTTTAAAATGCTGACTCATTTTCAATATCTCTTTAAGTTCAATGACCCTATTCATCTCTTTATGGGATAAAATGTCTCTTCACTTCCTTTTTTCAATTGATTTTGGTTAAACGTCAACTGTTTACAGGTCAAGTTTTATTTTACTTTACAAACACAGATATCTTGTTGATAAACACCTGCTGTTAGACTATCAGCAGCCTGATTCAGTTTTATCTAGCCAGCTGTCTACTCATCTGTCTGTCTGTCTTTCTCTCATTCATCTGTCTCTCTGTTCATTGGTCTGTTTTACATTCTCTTTTGACTGTATGACCTTCTGCATTCATCTGTCAGATTTAAATAATGGCAATTTCTGATAGCATTTCTCTTCCACTTGGAAACTCGACCTTTAGATACCTTCAACTTTAAAAAGTATTTAGGTTTTTGAACCCCTTTAGCTCCATTGAAACTGATCAGGTTTAGCAGTTACCATGGAAACCACACTGAGTCCAAATCCCATTTTTTTAATGGATTACTGTGTACATGCTTTTTCATGATGTTTTTATTGTTTCTCTCGTAACTGTTTTAAAGCTTCTGACCTTCCACTTTTCTGTTTTGTCCTTTCATCTTATTTTAGACAGTTTTAAGCTATTCAATAAAACTTTTCAGCTAATATTAACAGTTATGCTTTTTGAATGGATGGAGGATGAAGGAGGACATGGCGCCAGTATGTTCGGCTCGCCGTCATTCCACCTGTTTACTGGTTTTCTGTCTGCTGTTCAGTGCCTTAACTGTGGAAATTAGGTCGCTCCGGACTTATGACCGTAAAACTCTTTTCATTATCCAAGACTCAGCAGTGACAGCACCTTTGTCCTTCGTTTTTGATGGGCAAACAAGCAGTTTGCCTCCACCGCTCGCTGGCATTCCACCTGCGTCGCACCTGGTTCCTCCCTCCCAAGCTACGCCGGAGAAGACGCTTTAGAAGACGAGGGAAGCGAAGTGGTGTTCTGGCTCGTACAAAGGCATTTCTGTCACTATCCTGCCTGGCTGATCCCCTCCTTCTCCAAATGGGTTTTTGCCACTCTGCACTGTTTGAGGCTCACTCCAACCCAGAGGACCATGGGTGCGTAATGTCTCTCAAACTCCACCTGACGCGGCTTCTGATTCACCAGCCGGCCCGCTTCTCACCCCGCACCTCTTCCAGTCGTCTGGTCCGCTCATCGGCACGCCGGCGGTAGCTTCCTCCTCAGGTTAGCAACTCTCTTCCACCTCCGGCCCGCGCCTGAGACCTGCTCATCTCCTGCGTGACTCTTCAAGTACTTCGTTCCTGTTCTAGGTGCTCTGTCATTATGGAGTTAAATCAGTGTCATAATGTTTGTGTATTTAAAAGAAATATTTGAAATTGAAAATATGTAAGCTGAAAACGTAAGTTACATTTTTGTTGTGAACTTTGAAAAACAAAAAATTGGATTCAAAATAAAATAAAATGTACTGAATGTTTATATTAATTGAAATTTCAATTGGTATTTTTATTTTTCTGAATAAACTTTAATCAAAAAATCTCAGTATTATATATTTTTTCAAGTTTGAGAATTTATTTTTCCTTCAGTTTCAGATTCTATTTTTTCAGATTCAGATCATCCTAATTAAGGTCAAAAAAATTCTTTACAGTTTCAGATTTTTCTTCCAGCTTCAGATCTTTTTTTTACACTTTCAGAATCCTGTTTTTCAGTTTCAAACTTTTGGCACTGATATGCCGTGGTGGGGCGGGGCTACACAGAGAGGGACGTGGAATCATGAGTGGCAGCAGAGCGCAGATGATGAAGACGTGCCTTCTATCATGTTACCTTCAGGAAAGGTGGGAATGAAGCAATCTGTCAAACAACTCCTGCACTATGTTTTTACATGATTGGTAGAAAATACATCATGCGTAACCACTAAAGCTCAGTTATTAAAGTTGTGTACAAATTATGCAGTAAGAGTGATCAATTAACTCAACTCGGCAGTTTTCCCAACCACTATGTCACAAGTGGACATTTCCCATGCCCCCAAAGTAGCGTGCATTGTACCGGGCAGTTTGAAAGATGGCGTCTCCTTCTCGACAGTGGCAGCAGCTGCACAGAACCTTATTACTGTGTTCACTTAGAATCTCTCTCACGGACAGCAGCAGGCAGCACAGGGAACGAGGCAGGAACATGGACCTTCCTATGTAGATCAAGAGATGGCAAGGTTTAGATCAAATAGAAATTTTCCTTTTTTGCCTATTTTTCTCATTCCATTCAGCTCTTTCCCGGGGTTTTTCGGAAAGAAAAGTTGTCTTGGAAAACGAAAGATGCATAATCCAAAGATCCTTGTGACACCAACCTTAAAAGCATGGAAGCCTTTCAGTTTCTATGTGTACTTATTGAACTCTAATGCAGAAACAACACTAACTTCCTCTGAGGAATTTCAGCTTGCCCAGGCAGGACTTGGTAAAAGACATCTCACAATGTCCAGGGACATGAGCCATGAAAAGGTATAGCAAAGTTAAATTAATGAATAGATTTTTAGATTTGCGATATGTCTCTGTGAAGATCATGAAGACTGCAGACATCACAATGTTGCTATCTCTCTGCAGTTCTTTGGACTTCTGTCATGTTTTTGTACACTGAGAACAGGACTCTGAATCAAGCAGCAGACTCCAGACCAAGGGACAAAAGGTGGTGAGTTACAAACGGGAGTTTAATAATATTCAGTTTGACAGTCACAGATAATACATACAGTGAATTATCTCTCTAAGTGGGGTCTTGATTATCTACCACGAACAGAGTGGAAAAATCTGACGCCTGCTCTCTGCCACCACTCCTCTCTTAAGCTCAGTGGCTGATGATGGAACTGGATCCACCTGTTGAAGACAGCTGCCACACCCCTGAAAACACAGGTGAAAACACTCACAGGCACTCAGCAGAAATGACACCTGACAATCCCCCCCCCCCCCCCCGCCCCCCCCAACGACCGCCCCCTGGCGGGCGGCCGGAAGAAGCAGCAGCAGAAGGATACGAGGAGGAGTAGGTGGAGGAGGAGGCGGAGGAGCGGTCGAAGTCCCGGATGAGGTCCGGGTCCAAGATGAAAGACCGAGGAAAACCAGGACCGGTCCTCGGGGCCATAACCCTCCCAGTCGACCAGGTACTGCAGACCGCGACCCCGAGGACGGACATCAACGATCCGCCGGACCGTGAAAGCTGGATGCTCATCGATCATCCGGGCGGGAGGCGGAGGGGCAGGTGGAGGACACAGAGGGCTGAAAGAAAAAGGTTTGAAGAGAGACACATGGAAGACAGGGTGGACACGAAGATGGGAGGGGAGGGAGGGACAGACAGTGGTGGGGCTGATGACTGATGTTATCTTGAATGGACCCAGGAACCGGGCCGAGAGCTTCCGGGAGCAAGACTTGAGGGGGAAGTCCCGCGACGAGAGCCACACCTGCTGGCCGACCTGGTAGGTGGGAGCCGGGATGCGCGGCCTGTCGGCGACAGCCTTGTTCTGGCAGGCGGTGCGGTTAAGGGCAGCTTTCGTGTTCTCCCAGACACGTTTTATGGAGAGAATGTGAGAGTGAACGGAGGGAATGACTGGGTCGGGGTGAGAGGAAGGGAGCAGGGAGGGCTGATAGCCCAGGGAAGCTTCAAAAGGGGAGAGTCCAGTGGCAGAGGAGATGTGTATGTTGTGAGCGTATTCCACCCACGCCAGGTGCTGGCTCCACGACGCAGGGTGCTGGGCACAGACGCACCGCAGCATGTTCTCCACCTCCTGGTTCAAACGTTCGCACTGCCCGTTGGTTTGGGGGAGGAACCTGGAGGAGAGGCGCGTCTGTGCCCCCAGCGCTCGGCAGAACTCCCTCCAGACACGGGACACAAACTGAGGGCCACGGTCGGAGAGGATCTCGCTGGGGATGCCGTGGAGCCGGAAGACGTGAGTGATGAGGAGCCGGGCGGTGGCTGCAGCGTAGGGAAGACTGGAAAGAGGGACGAGATGGCAGGCTTTAGAGAAACGGTCGATGATACTGAGTATGACTGACCTGCCATTAGAAATTAGGAGACCGGTGATGAAATCCAGGGCGATGTGAGATCAGGGTCGGGACGGTGTGGGCAGAGGCTTGAGGAGACCAGCAGGCGGGCGGTGCGAAGTCTTGCTCCAGCTGCAGGTGGCACAGGCCGCCACGTACTCCGCCACGTCCTGGTTGAGGGTCGGCCACCAGGAGTACCGGCGGAGCAGGCTCACGGTGCGGCTGATCCCGGGGTGGCAGGTGAACCGGGCAGCGTGTCCCCACTGGATCACCCGAGATCGCACCGCGGCGGGTACGTAACGCCGGTTGGGGATCCGCCTCCTGGGTCCGATTCCACTTTTAAAGCCTCTTGGATGGCGGCCTCCAGCTCCCATGTGACGGTCCTGGTGAAACAGGAAGGCGGGAGAATGGGTCCGGTGACGTTACTGGGCTGGTGGAGACGGGATAGTGCGTCCGGCTTGATGTTCTTGCTGCCTGGACGGTAAGAGATGGACAGGTTAAAACGTAGAAAGTAGAGAGACCAACGGAACTGACGTGGATTGAGACGCTTAGCAGACTGGAGGTAGGTGAGGTTCTTATGATCCGTCCAGACAACGACCGGCTGCTCCGTTCCTTCCAGCCAGTGACGCCACTCCTCCAACGCCAGCTTGATCACCAGAAGCTCAGTGTCCCTGACGTCGTAGTTCCGCTCGGCCGGGGAAAAGCGCCTTGAGAAGAAGGCGCATGGATGGAGCTGATGATCCTCGGCCGAGCGCAGGGACAGAACCGCTCCCACACCCACGTCGGAGGCGTCGACCTCTAGGATAAACTGAGCAGAGGGATCAGGATGAATGAGGATGGGTGCGTGTACGAACCGCTGCTGCAGTTCTCTGAAGGCGCGCTCCGCCTCCGGGGTCCAGTGGAACGCCATCTTGACGGAGGTGAGTGCGGTGAGCGGAGCGGCGATGGAGCTGAAGTCCCGGATGAAGCGGCGGTAGAAGTTGGCGAACCCCAAAAACTGCTGCACATGTCTCCGGGAGGTGGGAGTGGGCCAGTCTTCTACCGCCTGGGTCTTCAGTGGATCTGGCTTGAGCTGTCCGCCCTCTAGAATGAAACCCAGAAAAGTTATTGAGGGAACGTGAAACTCACACTTCTCCGCCTTGACGTACAGCCGGTTCTCCAGGAGGCGCTGCAGCACCAGGCGGACATGGCGCCGGTGTTCGATGGGGTCGGCGGAGAAGATGAGGATGTCGTCTAGGTAAACAAAGACGAACCGGTTCAGAAAGTCCCTGAGGACGTCATTGATCAGAGCCTGGAAGATGGCAGGGGCATTGGTGAGGCCGAACGGCATCACCAGGTACTCGAAGTGCCCGATGTGCGTTTTAAATGCCGTCTTCCACTCATCACCCTCACGGATCAGGACCAGGTGGTAAGCGTTCCTCAGATCCAGTTTGGTGAAGATAGTGGACCTCTGAACCGGTTCGAACGCTGCAGACAGGAGAGGGAGAGAATATTTATTTTTTATTGTAATTTGATTCAGACCTCGGTAATCTATGCAGGGCTGGAAGGATTTGTCCTTCTTAGCCACGAAGAAGAAACCGGCACCGAGGGGGGAAGACGAGGGCCTGATAATGCCTGCTTTGAGGGAGTCGTTGATATAGGTCTCCATGGCCTCCCGCTCAGCTCTGGACAGGCTGAAGAGGTGGCCGGCGGGGAGCGGAGCCCCAGGCAGGAGATCGATGGCACAGTCGTAAGGACGGTGCAGTGGGAGAGACAGAGCCCGGTCCTTGCTAAACACGTGCCGGAGGTCATGATAGTCCTCGGGCACGTTAGAGATGTCGGGCTGGCTGTCGACCGGCTCCGCCGAGGAGGAGGGAGGTAGAGCGGACAAGAGGCAGTTCTTTAAACAGAATGGGCTCCAGGAGTCAAAACGGCGATGAGCCCAGTTAATGTGGGGATTATGCCGTTCAAGCCAGGGGAAGCCCAAAACAATGGGAACCTCAGACATGGGGAGAACGAAAAACTGCAACGTTTCATGGTGATTGCCTGACACAGTTAAGTTAATAGTCTCGGTCTGGTGAGTTATGGTGCTGATAGTGCTTCCATCCAGTGCACTGACTCTAACAGGAGGGTTTAGACAGAATGTTGCTATCTTGAGCTGCTGAATGAGGTCAGGATGAATGAAACTCTGCTCAGAACCTGAGTCAATGAGAGCTGAGGTGTGGATGGGATCGTGATTATTAGCAGATAGGGAAACAGGCACAGTGAGGTGGAGGCTTTTAGAGCGCCTACCCGTCAGGACCCCCAGTCTCACTGACGGGAGGGGTATTTTGGCCGCGAGGGACATGCAGCCAGAAGATGACGGGAGGACGCGCAGTACAGGCGTCGCCGTCTCTCTTCCAGAGTCAGGCGAGCACCTCCTAACTGCATCGGCTCAGGGTCATCTCCTTGCGGCGGGGGCGATGACTTCCGGGTCGGGAAGGAAGAGGAGCGAGGATTGGAGGAAGAGGTTCTGGAGCTACGGCGGTCTCGGGCCCGATTGTCCAGCCGGATGGCGAGCTGGATCAGCTCGTCCAGGGTCTTCGGCTCATCACGGCTTGCTAGATCGTCTTGGACCTTCTCGGAGAGCGCCTCGAGAAACACCCCTCGAAGCGCGGTGTCTTCCCACCCCGCCTCCTCAGCGATGGTGCGGAAGTCGATGGCAAAGTCCGCCACCGTCTGACGTCCCTGACGGAGCCTGAGGAGCTTCCGTGTGGCGTCGTTCTTGCTGTCAGTGGGAGTGAAGGTGAGTTTGAAGGCCTGTATGAACTCCTCGTAGGTTGTTACCTCCATGGGGTGGTTAATGAAGAAGGCGTTGGCCCACCGGAGTGCCTTGCCGCGTAACAAGCCCGTGACGAAGGAGGTCTTGCTAGCGTCTGATCTGAAAGCATGCCTATTGCGGTTAAACAGGATGCCACATTGAAACAGGAAATCACAGCATTTGTTCAGGTCGTCAGAGTAGGCTTCTGGGTTAGGTGACGTTACCTCACCGAAGGATGTGTACGGCGGTTCTTCCGCCTGGGGTTGGGGCTCCGCTCGGGGCTGAGGCTGGGTGACCGACAGGGTGGAAACCTGGCTGGTTAGCTCCACCAGTTGCTGGGTTAGCCGGCCCAGCGTCTCGGTTAGCGTGGTATGTTGATGGGCCATCTCCCTCAGCACCGAGGCATGCTGGCCCAGGAGGATCCCCTGCTGGGAAAGGGCAGTCTGGAGCCGCGCTGCAGAGTCAATTGCTTGGTCAGATTGTTCTGTCATGTTTTTGTACACTGAGAACAGGACTCTGAATCAAGCAGCAGACTCCCGACCAAGGGACAACAGGTGGTGAGTTACAAACAGGAGTTTAATAATATTCAGTTTGACAGTCACAGATAAAAGGCGGATAAAACAAGTCAGGTTCAGCAGGAGCGGGCACAGCTGTGCGGGCAGCGATGGTGGATACTGAGCAGATGGAGGAGAGGAGAGGTTAGTAACGTGACTTTTCCTGGATGAATGATGTAGAAAAGGTGTGAGGCTTACGGTTTGCTGAATTGCAGGAGTCCCGGGAGCAAGCAGGTGCCAGTCAGCTGAGGCTGGCGTGTGAGTGCTGGTAGAGGGCGGACAGACTGACTTGGTGGTGAACAGGTGGATCCTGGGAGCTGGAGGAATGGTGCGGAGGCAGGCCAGGAGAGGGGGAGAGCGAGGCAAGGTGGAGACCGGTGTGGAAACCGTCTCTGAGAGATCCTGGACGGAGGCGGTGTGGGAACCGCCGAGGAGGTCCGGGATGAGAACAAAAGCAGCCTGGAAGCTGCCAGAAGCGAGAGCTGGATCCGGGAAGGGCCACGGTGTGGAAACCGGGGTCCTAGGAAGGTCCAGCTGAGGAAGTCCTGGGAAGGAGCACAAGGGGAGGTTGACACAGACACGTAATGTTAAGCATATGTAACCCTGTTAATTTTGCCCTCATATAACCCTGATATAACATTGATAAAATGCTTTAAACTAGGTTGGAGTGCATTCTCTACTTCGCCACTAGGTGGCAGTGCACCATGCAGTGTTCTTCTGCTGTTTTTTTCCGGGTAGCCATCTTGCCAAGCATGGGAGCAGAAGCTAAACCCACATGAACCAAAGCAGAAACAAAAAGTTAAAACTAAAAAGATTTAGAAACTTTAAAATATCCTCGAGGTTGAACTTTATTAGAACTAAGAATCTGAAACTTGGAACTACATGGTATTTATCAGAACAGCAACTTGGTGAGTAAAAAGTGTTGCAAAAATATTGCATGCTATGTTCATTAGCCTGAAAAACCAAATGTAATGACAACAAATGCGTATCTACATTACAGTGAATAAACTTAAAACCAGTCTGGCTAGCTACAAAAATGAGGATTTGCCTTTAAAGGTACATTTTGTTATTTTCTATTTTTGTACAATGACTGATATATTTTTCTTAAAGAGGAAATGTTTTTTGTTGTAAAACCAATATGTCAATTATTGCTGTATTTTAATTTGGTGACCTACAAATGTGAATTTGAGTTGCATTTAACTAGACATGGACTATTAAGTGAATTTACAAAAGAACAAGAATTTGTGGTTATGGACAGTTGTTAATTTTCTGCACATTTTTGTGTAGACTGGTTTTTTTTTGGAGGCTTCATCTGGACCTGGATCCCAGACGTTCGTCCGCTGGAGCTGGATCTTTTCTTGTTCGCCCTGGTGCCTGGTTCCCTGGTCCACCTCCTCAACTAACAGCGCTGCAACGATCTTACTGGGTGTTTGGCATGGACGCTAAGTACTAAAGGGGTGATCAGAAAAAAAACTAAAGGTTGAGTGCACTCAAAGGTTTTTTTTGGACTATCTATTTTCTGGTTTACCAATTTTTTTTATGATATCTCAGAAAATTTGTGGCCGATTTGTAATTTCTTTTTTGTGTTTAATGAATATGGTTTGAAATATATTGAGCAAACAAAACAGAAAATAAGAGCCACACATTTGAAATTCCAACTTTATCCTGTGTCCTGTGCTTCTTTTGAGGTGGAATCTATAAGTCTTGTGACTAATTGGTGTGTACATAGCCAACCTCCTCATCGAATCTAGATTTAGATAACTCCTACCTTAGATTACTGATAGGTTATTCACATAACTATCACCGTAGGGTTACACATACAGTGAATTATCTCTCTAAGTGGGGTCTTGATTATCTACCACGAACAGAGTGGAAAAATCTGACGCCTGCTCTCTGCCACCACTCCTCTCTTAAGCTCAGTGGCTGATGATGGAACTGGATCCACCTGTTGAAGACAGCTGCCACGCCCCTGAAAACACAGGTGAAAACACTCACAGGCACTCAGCAGAAATGACACCTGACATCTTCAAAATGAATATCCGAAAATGCAAGGTCTAACTGGAGGATGGCTGCTACAAGGCTACAGGTAGGGGTAATGCAGTTAATCTGATTGTCCCAAAATTTGCATCTGTGTGCACATAACTTTAAATTATTTGCCCACTATTTTACTTTTAGGTGGACAGGGTAAAAGGAGACTGACACTGGTTCCTCCTGATTCTGAAGGACACACAGGGACTCTTATACGCAACGTGACAGGGGCTGGGAAAAACTTACTTTATATAGTTACTTTACAGCAAGAATTTGACCTCACTCCATTTCCTCCTGATGCAGTCGAATTCAAAAACATGCCCAAAGCACAATGTCAAACATGCAAAGAAAGTTTGCCATTGCCAATTTTGGCTCTTTATGTGCAGGAATGCACAGAGTCAGGGTCTTCAGCTGAGGACACTGAGGTACATAGAGACAGGTATGCATTTATTTTATGTAACTGCACTATATTTTTATTTTGATTGTTATCCATTGTAATATGGCTCTGTTATTTGTGTCAGGCATGTCAAAGCAAGGTCCAAATAGTTTCTGTGACACCTTCTCCAGAGCACACCGATGCAGAGCAATTGGATGAAGAGGTAATATCTTATTAGTAATGAGTATAATACATTAACATAGCTATATTTGAACTTCTATTAATATTTTAATTTTTATTTATGCTTCAGAAGCTTCCGTGTCCTCTCTGTAACTTAAAATTTTCACCACACTTCCTTGAAATCCATGCAAGCACATATGGAGAAAGGTGTTTGATAAAGTGTGGCTCTTCAAATTTAAATATAGAATATAAAATATTGTGGAAAATGCTCTGACACTTAATCCACATTTTGTATGTTTATTAGAAGCAAAGATGATTTTGAGATGGTGAGATTAAGGGGAACAATGAGAAGAGGAGCATATTAAAAGGTAAAATACATCAACACTGATAACTACTCATTCTATGAACTGAACTAAAGATGTTTATTCTGTCATTTATGGTTTTTTACTAGTATCGATTGTTAGAGTTTTTCCAGGTTATCAAAATGAGGCGAAATGAACACACAGACAAGGAAGTGAATTTTTAGGTCTGCAGAGGAGAGACGCAGCTGCTCACGGTGTGATCAGTGTGTCTCTGACTTCCTCATTTGGGCAGAATTTTTTATTTGCTCCATGTGCAGGAGAGATAAGCCAGAACCATTTTTTCTTGCAAGATAAAATGGAATCTGCTTAACCAGGTCATGCATTCAGGTCATGATCAGACATAAGGATTAACCTTAAGTCTTAACTATATGTTTGTAGCAATAATAAAGTTATTGTCATGTATAATATTGTAAAAACTCTATAATCTCCCCCCTGTTTATACATGATAACTAATAAAAATACTACACGAGCATGCTGTCTTAATAATCAGCAATGACACGTGGTAAATAAGCAAAATAAGACAAGAATGATGATGAGTCATTATCTTTAGCACGAGCTGCCACCAAGTTCCTGAGGCGAGCCAGTTCCAAAGGTCAAAGATCAGGCCACTTGGGGTGGAGAGGTCTTTGTCCTTCATTTGGGCAAGTAAGTTGTTCAGGTGGTGTATGGTTTCAGTGACATTGGCAGTGGTGTCTGGTATGTAGGTGCAACACTGGTCACCTATGACGTGGCATAGGCCTCCCCAGAAAGCAATAATCAGATCCAGGCCTAGTTGGTGTTAAGTGAGCATCTGTCGGTCAGCAGTCATGAAAGGTGGGAATGCGGAGAGGGCTTGTGTGGTGAGAGCAGTCAGGTTTTTCAGTAGGAGGTGGAGTTTGTCCAGGTGATGTGCATTGTTGATGGACCCATACCAGGGTAGGACTCCTGACAGGAACTTCTGTCTTGGACTGATCAGGACTTTCTCCTCGCACTTCTGTCTGTAGTGGGGGTAGTGGTGGGTCGAGTAGACCAGGGAGGAATGCAGGGTGACAGCTGGGTGGAGCTAATCAGAGATGAAACAGCCATGTCTGGTGACGCTGAGAGACATGTGGACGTCTCGAAAGGCTTGGTAGAGCAGGTAGAGTTGAGTGTGGTGAGACAGCCGGTCGTGTCACCCACAAACAGGTTCCTTGTGAGGGGATCAGACAACCTCTGAAAACATACTGGGAATGAGGCTGGCACAGAGTTGGGATTCACCATCATGATGGGTTGGCCTAAGGTGCCAGTTCTGTCTGGTGTTACTTCAGTGCTGTTGATGCGAATCAGGTGTCCATTCCAGGAGGAACATGATGGGGCTGTTGTGGTGCTGGTTAGCACCCATTTCTTATTCAATCCTTTCTCAGCTTTCCGGATTTAATGCGCTAGGCCCTGAAGGATGCAGAATGTGTCTTCAGCGGTGACTGGTTCTGGTTCAACCAGGGCAGATTGTTGTTGTGATTCCTCCACCTTTCCATGAGTCCACTTGGTTACCTTTCCATGTGATGACATTGACACGAGGTTTCACTGTTGTCAGGCAGATCTTGAGGGGACAGTGGGGTTGGTCAGTGACCCAGGCAGAGAGCATGAAGTCGTGGCACGTTCCTGCCTGTCCTATCATGTTCCTCACAACCAGGGTAAGGGCTGAGCAGTATGCTGTCAGTGAGAGCTTGTTTCTCCATGCTTGGGCTTCGGGGCCTGGGGCCCAGGAGGGCTTGGTTGGGATTGGTTGATCTTCTGGTCTCAGTAGTGGAGCTTCCTGTTCCATGTGGAGGAGGACAGCTGCCACAGGGCAATTAAACACGCTACAGTCACAGCCAAAGATCCACCTGGCATGTGGAGTCCCCATTGCTGCTAGGTTACAGAGCCACCAACGCCCCTAGACTAAGACACACTGAATGTTGTTGGTTTCTTCACGTATGTTGAGATGAGTGACCTCTAAAAGGCCAAACCCCTTTGTAGTAGGACTTTATCACAGTGTGCTCAAGAGTTTTGGCACTCTTTGCAACTTACCGTGACTGAGATGTATTCAGCTGATCCAGGGCCTCCTCATAGGAGTTCTTTATCTTGAACAGCTCAGTGCTCAGAGAACTAGCCTCCTTTTGAGCTCCTTCAAGCTCTGCCTGGCTCTCCTCATACTTCTGCTTCCATTCTGCCAGCACCTTGTCAAAGTTCCTCTGCTTCTTGTTAAGGTTGGCAGCCAGAGCATTAGCTCTCTCCACATCAATCATGAGGTCCTCCACCTCACCCTGCAGCCTCTGCTTGGTCTTCTCCAAAGAGGCACACTTGGAGTTCACAGCCTCAATGAATTCCTCAGCCTTCAGCAGGCGCTGCGCAAGCTTTTTCTTGGCCTTGACTTCCTCTTCCACATGTCTCTTGAGCTCCTCAATCTGCTGAGTGAAGGCCTGTTTGCCTGTTGTCAGCTGAGAAACAAGAGCTTCTTTCTCCTCAAGTTGGCGACCCAGTTCACCATTCTCTGTCTGAAGTCTTGCCTTCTGAGGATTATTGTCATTCAGCTGGCGAACGTTCTCATAATTTTTGGCTTTGATTTCACTCAGTCGGTCCTCAAGAGTTCTGCACAGTTTCTCCAAGTTGCCCTTGGATTTGGCAACAGCTTCCATGTTGCTTGAGAGGTCATCAATCTCCATCTTGTACTCGCTCTTCTCCTTCTCCAACTTCTGTTTGACTTCTTTTTTGTCAATCTGCTCTCCCAGCTCTGCAACACTGTCGGCCTGTTTCTTGCGGAGAGCTGCTGCAGTAGCTTCATGCTGCAAGGTGGACTCTTCAAGATCACGACGCAGCTTCTGGAACCCAGCCTCACGCTTCTTGTTCATCTCAATCTGAGCAGCTGTTGCTCCACCAGCTTCCTCGAGCCTCTCACTGATTTCCTCAATCTCCCTGGAGAGGTCAGCTCTCTGCTTCTTTGTTTTAGCACGGGCAGACCTCTCAGCCTCATTCTGATGTGATTCAACCAAGAGGCTTTAAAACGTTACTGATTCAAGTATGTTGTTTTAAACGTCTTTAGGTATAAATGCAAAACCCATAAATATAAAACCATCATACAAGCTTTTAAACAGAGAAAAATGTAAAACTCTAAAATTAAACAAAAGATCTTTAAATAAGCCAAGATGACCAAACGGACTGCTTTATTTTGAAAAACATCAATTTCATGTCCTTCATAAACAAACAAACATAAAATAAAATGAAAAATTTAAAGAATAAAGTTGTGAGTTTGATTAGTGAATGACTGCGTATTTCTGGGACCGGAGCTGGTCTGGGGTCTGTGTCTGATCAGCTTTTGGACTTAAACTCAAAGATGCTGAAACCAACTTCCTGTCTGACTTAATCCACAGCGTTGGGGGAAAATATTTGCTAACTACAGGATGTTGGGGTCCCTAAAGGGGGTTACAGGTCAGGTGTGTTCGCTGTGGCTTTGTGTGAATTTGTGTGGGAAGTTCACAAGGATCTGATGTGTGTGTAGAACAGATACTTGCTGTGGGTCTATTAAGACAATCTGTGAGCATTTTCTCAGGTCAAAGCTCAGCATGGATGAGAGTTGATGAATATGAGTGATTCTGAGAGGATCTGCTTGGAAATGTGAGTTTGAACGAGCACGGACTCTGAGTGAAGAGGGGGTTAAACTGTTTGTGTTTCTGATTGAGAAAGCTGCGAGTTTCATCCATCTTTGACCCTCCCAAATGTGTTAAGTGTGTTGCTGTGCTTTGAGTCAGCGTAGTGGCTGATGGGGAGAGTTGGATTGCTTTGTCTGAAGGAGTTCAGATAACAGGAGAGGGGAGCTTGATATTAGGATGAACCAAATTCCTGTGATTCTTGCTGTTCTGGTGTGAGCATAAACAAAGATCCAGGGACAGGCGTGTGCACGGGGAAAACATCTAAGAGGAAAAACCCTATTTTATGGGTAAAATAATGTACACAAAAATACACCTTGCCTGACTGGAAAATCAAAAATAGGGGGAAAAAGTTGAACGAGAAGAACCTTTTGGACACTATTGAGTGATTTTTGAGATTTATTTGAAAATAAGTAGAAGTATTTTAAAATCCAAATATCTTAAAATCCACTTGATCTCCAAATTGCAATAATTTCAGGTAAATAAACCAAGAATCTTGTTCTTCACTCTTTAGAGGATAAGAACAACCAAGTTAACTAAATTTGACCTGATAAAGTCAACAGGAAACTCAGTAATGTAGCTTAATATGTCTCAAATATTAAACTTTCAAAAAGATTTTTTAGAGTTATGATTTACACTTGTGCTATAGTGAATGAGTTGGACTTTTATAGAAGAATTATTGTTTGTTAGTTCTGAATCACTCACTCTCACATAACTTCTGCAGTGTTTTTGTTTCATCTACTGACTCCAAGGTCATATGGAGGTGCTTATCAGCATGTTTAGAGAGTGGAAACTTCCCCATGAGAGCAAGACACAGACACAGAATAAAGCTTATTTACTGACCTCATAAAGAGAAACTAAAACAAAACGCGTTCAGTTTAAAACACCTACAAGTCTACACAAAGATTTAATATTTCCAATTAGATCCTGTTAAAGAACATTATTAAAATTCAATTTATTAAGTATTGTGTCTTGTACTAACAGGACAAGATAAACAAGCACAAAATATTGTATAGTAAATTTGGAGTACTTTCTGGAACCATAATGGCAAAAGTCTCTTTTACTAAATACCTAAACAGTCCCACCTCTTGAGCCATTGAAAGCCAATGGGTGAAATATCAGTACTTATTATTATTGCCAAGTCAACAATATCGTTGTCATTATATAATGTCTGTCAGACAGATGAAAGACTTTTTTTGTCATATATTGAAGTATTTAAAGGTTTAGTGAGTGTATTATAGTTTGTTATTAAATTAGAATAAAATTTTGTCATCTCTTAAAAGACGTCATCTCTTTTTAGTTCTATTTTTAGTTATGTTGCTACTAATAACACACACATACAGTGGGGCAAAAAAGTATTTAGTCAGCCACCAATTGTGTAAGTTCTCCCACTTAAAAAGATCAGAGAGGCCTGTAATTTTCATCATAGGTATACCTCAACTATGAGAGACAAAATGAGGAAAAAAAATCCAGAAAATCACATTGTCTGATTTTTAAAGAATTTATTTGCAAATTATGGTGGAAAATAAGTATTTGGTCAATAACAAAAGTTAATCTCAATACTTTGTTATATAGCCTTTGTTGGCAATGACAGAGGTCAAACGTTTTCTGTAAGTCTTCACAAGGTTTTCACACACTGTTGCTGGTATTTTGGCCCATTCCTCCAAGCAGATCTCCTCTAGAGCAGTGATGTTTTGGGGCTGACGCTGGGCAACACGGACTTTCAACTCCCTCCAGAGATTTTCTATGGGGTTGAGATCTGGAGACTGGCTAGGCCACTCCAGGACCTTGAAATGCTTCTTACGAAGCCACTCCTTCGTTGCCCGGGCGGTGTGTTTGGGATCATTGTCATGCTGAAAGACCCAGCCACGTCTCATTTTCAATGCCCTTGCTGATGGAAGGAGGTTTTCACTCAAAATCTTACGATACATGGCCCCATTCATTCTTTCCTTTACACGGATCAGTCGTCCTGGTCCCCTTGCAGAAAAACAGCCCCAAAGCATGATGTTTCCACCCCCATGCTTTACAGTAGGTATGGTGTTCTTTGGATCCAACTCAGCATTCTTTCCCCTCCAAACACGACAAGTTGAGTTTCTACCAAAAAGTTCTATTTTGGTTTCATCTGACCATATGATGTTCTCCCAATCCTCTTCTGGATCATCCAAATGCTCTCTAGCGAACCGCAGACGGGCCTGGACGTGTCCTGGCTTCAGCAGGGGGACACGTCTGGCACTGCAGGATTTGAGTCCCTGGCGGCGTAGTGTGTTACTGATGGTAGCCTTTGTTACTTTGGTCCCAGCTCTCTGCAGGTCATTCACTAGGTCCCTCCGTGTGGTTCTGGGATTTTTGCTCACCGTTCTTGTGATCATTTTGACCCCACGGGGTGAGATCTTGCGAGGAGCCCCAGATCGAGGGAGATTATCAGTGGTCTTGTATGTCTTCCATTTTCTAATAATTGCTCCCACAGTTGATTTCTTCACACCAAGCTGCTTACCTATTGCAGATTCAGTCTTCCCAGCCTGGTGAAGGTCTACAATTTTGTTTCTGGTGTCCTTTGACAGCTCTTTGGTCTTGGCCATAGTGGAGTTTGG
>SSNP01000323.1:127522-140783 GCA_006937955.1 Pachypanchax playfairii | reverse complement strand
TTGTTTCGGCTGGCCTCAAGGCCAATGCACTGAAGTCTCCTGGAGCAGCGAGTACGGAGGACCACAGCCCCTCCCTTCCCCTGTCCACTGGATGCCAACAGACTGAGGACAGACATAACAATCGGTTCTGGCCCAGAGATGGTGTCCTTGACTCTTCTCTGCATGCATACACACACTGATCGCACTTCACATCCCTACAAAAGTTCTCGACGTGTCTCGTTTATTGTCCCCCGCTAAGGCTTTTTTTCAATCTCAAACAGCGCCACCCAGTGGGTGCTGCGTGAGAGGAATTTTTTTACCTATCTCCCCTCATGTGTTCTTTTCTGGTTTATTCTTTTCCTAACACACAGGTTGATGCGTGCTTATGTATATGTATGTATGTATTTGTATGTATTCTCCTGTGTGATCTTGGCTGGTCTGATCGACGTGTGCCGGGCACACTGTGACCCTTGGCTGCCTGGAGAGTGAAGGCCAAGCTGTTCTCTGTATCTCCAGTTGAATTTCCCTTCTGGGATAAATAAAGTATTTTTCATTTCATTTCATTCATTTCATTTCATTAAAAATCAGACAATGTGATTTTCTGGATTTTTTTTCCTCATTTTGTCTCTCATAGTTGAGGTATACCTATGATGAAAATTACAGGCCTCTCTGATCTTTTTAAGTGGGAGAACTTACACAATTGGTGGCTGACTAAATACTTTTTTGCCCCACTGTATAAGTAATACAGGAGAGTGTTTTACATCACAGTTAATTTATAGCATACTTCTGTTGATAGAAATGGTTGCCAGGATTGAGACTCGTTTCTTTGAGGGACTACCACGCCAGAAAAGTCCACGCTACTCACTAACTGACTTTGACAGTGGACTCTTTAGGTATATTTATTTTTACATAAAGGTAAACTGTTGTTTCATGTCATGCTTTATAATATAAGCAATACACTCATGCTCGGTTTGTATAAGTTTCAAGTTTATTTATTTATAAAGCGCTAGTTCATGACAAAGTCATTTCAAGGCACTTCACAGAAAAATCAACCAATTAATAATAAAACATTTTCTATCTAAGGAACCAGCCGATTGGGCTGAATTGTTAGTTCAGCACAATCCCCCATCCTGAGCAAGCACAATTGGCGACAGTGGTCAGTAGTGATAAGTAGGACTGTTGGAGAGATTCTGGCTGTTAGTTTGGCACAAGGAGGTCCTGCCCCTACCTTTTGCAGCCCGTGGGCTTACAGTTACCTCTGTAATGGGCAGATCAACCCAGCACTGCTGGACAAGAATACAGTGGCAGATTCACAGCTGCACTTACTGATTGATCAGGTGCTGTATGGCCAGTAAAAATATTGCCTTAAAACACAAAGCTGCTCTTACCTAATTATAATTTCATCTGTTTATGTAACATGTTTTCTGGTTGCTATGTTATTTTTTTAAATTATTTTTAGGTAGAATCTTCAACTGAACAGTCACTTCAGGGCCTGACTGATGAGATTTTAAACTGTGGATTCACTGGAGCCGTCTCATTTCAAAACAAGGAGCTGATTGTTCGGTATACTGTAACATATTTTTGTTTTTGTATATAAATATAAGAAAAGTAAACTTTGAAGACGCATTTTTCTGGTCTTCTTTTCACAGAGCCAAAACTCTCCACGCTGTGCTCAGATTGCAGCCAATGTTGGAACAACATAACAACTCAATAAAACTATGAAATATTCATGAACCTTCTGTGTTGAAAAGTCAAAATATATATGGATTCCATCTAGGAACGGTGATTAAGCACAAAGTTCAATACATCCAAATAAATCTCTAGGCCATGTGACTGAGAATGTATTGTAACATCAATGGTGTCTCTTAGTCTTGTCATGTCCTCCTCAGAGAGAGGACATTGAACAGATGGAAGAATTACTCCAGGACTGCTTCCATCCAGCTCACCAGTAGAGTTGGAATCAAGATGTGCATCCTCCATTTCCTATGATAACAATGAAATGAAAAATACTTAATTTATCCCAAAAGGGAAATTCAACGTTGTAGTAGGTTTTTTTGTGTGTTTTTTTTTTGTTTTTTGTCCAACAATAAAAACAATAATGAAGACAATAATATAATAATAACGATCAAGGTCTGTTCTTGTTGTGGAGGCTAATGGCTGCAGGCAGGAATGATCTTTTGTATCTTTCAGTCTTGCATCGGACCCGAAGAAGCCTCTCACTGAACACACTCTGTTGTTTCATCACTGTGTCGTGCAGAGGGTGAGAAGAGTCCTCCATCATCTTCATCAGCTTGTCCAGCATTCTTTTTTGTACAATCAGCTCCAGCGGCTCCAGAGATACTCCCAGCACAGATCCAGCTTTCCTAATCAGATTGTTGATTCTCTTCAAGTCTCTGGTTCTGATGCTGCTGCCCCAGCAGATGGCTGCAAAGCTGATTGCACTTTCCACAACAGACCTATAGAAGATTTGCAACATCTTGGTGCAGACATTAAAAGATCTCAGCTTCCTTAAGAAGTAGAGTCTGCTCTGACCTTTCTTGTAGATGTATTCTGTGTTGCATTTCCACTCTAGTCTGTTGTCCAGCTGAACTCCAAGGTACTTGTATTTCTCCACCACCTCTACCTCCTCTCCTAGGATGGAAATACTGCTGTGTTGATTCTTTCTCCTCTTGAAGTCAACAATCATCTCCTTAGTTTTGCTGGTATTTAAAACGAGACGATTGTTACTGCACCATTTCACAAACTGACTGACCAGTTCTCTATACTCAGCTTCTTGTCCCTCACTGATGCACCCAACAACTGCAGAGTCATCAGAGTATTTCTGCAGATGACATGACTCAGAGTTGTACTGGAAGTCAGAGGTGTACATCGTGAAGAGAAATGGTGAGGCGCTCCAGTGCAACTGACCTCCATCTCAGACACACAACCTTTCAGTCTCTCAAACTGTGGTCTGTTTGTGAGGTAGTCATAAATCCAGGAGGTTGTGGAGGAATCCACCTGGAATTTATGGAGCTTCTCACATAACAAAGCAGGCTGAATTGTGTTAAAAGCACCGGAGAAGTCAAAGAACATGACCCTCAAAGTGCTGCCTGATTGGTCCAGATGAGAGTGTGCTCTGTGAAGCAGGTAGATGATGGCATCTTCAACCCCAAGCCCATTATGGTACGCAAACTGTAATGGATCCTGAAAGGTGCTGACCTGCTTGTTGAGGTGAGCCAGTAAGAGTCTCTCCAGGACTTTCATGACGTGAGATGTCAGGGCAACTGGTCTGTAGTCATTTGGTTCAGCTGGTTGTGGTTTTTTAGGTACTGGAACAAGGCAGGATGTTTTCCACAGCACATGAACTGTTTTCTGTCTCAGACTGGTGTTGAAGAGGTGCTGGAGAACTGGACATAGTTGCATTGAGCAGGTCTTGAGAACTCTGGGACTGACACCATCTGGACCTGCAGCCTTGTTCTGGTTCAGTTTCTCTAGTTGTTTCTTGACCTGGTTGCAGGTCACAGACAGAGTGGAGGTGGAGGCAGAGGAGGTCTTTGGGTGCTCTGAGGTGGAGGAAGATGATGCAGTGTTCTGGTCCATGACTGAGCTGCAGGGTGACGGAGTGGAGGTGTAACAGGAAAGCTGTGGGGCTGGAGGCAGGGGGGGAACTGAACCTGTTGAAGAACATGTTCAGTTCATTAGCTCAGTCCAGACCTCCATCAGTCTGGTCCCCCTTTACCTTGAAGCCGGTGATCTTCTTCATTCCAGACCACACATCCCTCACGTTGTTCTGCTGGAGCTGACTCTCTAGCTTCTTCCTGTAGTCCTCCTTGCACTTCCCGGTTTGTGCTTTAAGTTGTTTTTGTGTTGTCTTTAATAACTCCCTGTCACCATCCCTGAAGGCTTTCTTTTTGATATTCAGCAGCTTTTTCAGGTCTCTGGTGATCCAGGGTTTGTTATTGGGGAAGCACCTCACAGTTCTTGTTGGTACTATGCTGTCCACACAGAAGTTTATATAATCTGTCACACACTCAGTCATGGTGTTGATGTTGTGATGTTGTCTCCATGAGGTTCACAGAGGACATTCCAGTCCGTAGCCTCGAAGCAACTTTTCAGAGCACCTTCAGCATCATTAAACCAGGTTTTGATGGTTTTTGTGATCACTGGTTGCTGCTGAACGATGGGCTTGTAGGTGGAGGTGAGAAGAACCAGATTATGGTCAGATCTTCCTAAAGGTGGCAGGGCAGAGGAGCTGTATGCATTTTTAATATTTACATAAAATAAGTCCAACGTCTTATTTTCTCTGGTGGAGCAGCTGACAAACTGTTGGAATGTTGGTAAAGCTGTAGAGAGGGAGACATTGTTGAAGTCTCCAGAGATCGCCAAAACTGAGTTTGGATGCTGTGTTTGTAGCCTTGCAATAACTGAGTTTGGATGCTGTGTTTTTAGCTTTGCAACAACGGAGCAGATGACATCACAGGCAGTTTCTGGAGCGGTACCAGGTATTGTATAAACTGCTACCAGAATAACACAGGTAAACTCTCTGGGTAAATAATATGGACGGAAACTCACAGCTAACAGTTCGATGTCCCTCGTACAGATCTTCTCCTTCACGGTGACATATCCAGGATGACACCAACGCTGGTTAACCAGCACTAAAATTCCACCACCCCTCAGCTTCCCGCTGAGTTGCTTACTGCGGTCTGCGCGGACAGTCATAAAGCCGTGTACAGACACGTTACTGTCCGGGATGTGTTCATGCAACCACGTCTCGGTGAAACACATAAAACTGCATTCTCTGTACTCTCTCTGGGACCTGGTTAGCACCTCGAGCTCGTCCGTTTTGTTAGCTAGCGATCTGACGTTACCCATCACAACAGTTGGAAGAAACGGTTTAAATCTCCACCGCTTATCTCTCTGCTTCACTCCTGCCCTGCGTCCTCTTCTCTTTGTCTTCAACTCCAGCGGGATTTGCTGTGTTATTTCACTGTTAATTTTGATTTGGGAGAGTTTTATCAGTTGGTCACGCTGATAAACAAGTCTTCCGTTGTCATGGGTCTCCATGGCAAAATCCGGAAACAGCCAAAAAAAAGCCAAAAACATCCAAAAAACTCCCCCTTTAAGAAACTAATTTGACAGCTGAAGTCTGTCAAAAGACGGCTGTAATTAAAAAAAAAACACGATAAGACAGACCTACTACTACAATTTGCTGCCACCTCGCGGCGCATTCTAGAACACATAATAAATATCAGATATTGAAAACAACAATTCAAAGACAGAGTTGAGAATTTCAAGACATTAAAGAAGTCAGACCTGCATATTTTTAAGGTGGAAAAGTTTAATGTGTGTCTCTGATAGACTAAATATATAATGTATACATTTACTGAGATAAACATCAACTACATATCTTTAACATGTGGACACTTGGTTATTTTGGTAACACCACAAGTTACATTGCTTTAAATTTCAATGAACAATATACACTCACCGGCCACTTTATTAGGTACACCTGTCCAACTGCTCGTTAACACTTAATTTCTAATCAGCCAATCACATGGCGGCAACTCAGTGCATTTAGGCATGTACACATGGTCAAGACAATCTCCTGCAGTTCAAACGGAGCATCAGTATGGGGAAGAAAGGTGATTTGAGTGACTTTGAACATGGCATGGTTGTTGGTGCCAGAATGGCTGGTCTGAGTATTTCAGAAACTGCTGATCTACTGGGATTTTCACGCACAACCATCTCTAGGGTTTACAGAGAATGGTCCGAAAAAGAAAAAATATCCAGTGAGCGGCAGTTCTGTGGGCGGAAATGCCTTGTTGATGCCAGAGGTCAGAGGAGAATGGCCAGACTGGTTCGAGCTGATAGAAAGGCAACAGTGACTCAAATAACCACTCGTTACAACCAAGGTAGGCAGAAGAGCATCTCTGAACGCACAGCATGTCGAACTTTAAGGCAGATGGGCTACAGCAGCAGAAGACCACGCCAGGTGCCACTCCTTTCAGCTAAGAACAGGAAACTGAGGCTACAATTTGCACAAGCTCATCGAAATTGGACAATGGAAGATTGGAAAAAACGTTGCCTGGTCTGATGAGTCTCGATTTCTGCTGCGACATTCGGATGGTAGGGTCAGAATTTGGCGTCAACAACATGAAAGCATGGATCCATCCTGCCTTGTTTCAACAGTTCAGGCTGGTGGTGGTGTAATGGTGTGGGGAATATTTTCTTGGCACTCTTTGGGCCCCTTGGTACCAATTGAGCATCATTACAACGCCACAGCCTACCTGAGTATCGTTGCTGACCATGTCCATCCCTTTATGACCACAATGTACCCAACTTCTGATGGCTACTTTCAGCAGGATAATGTGCTATGTCATAAAGCTGGAATCATCTCAGACTGGTTTCTTGAACATGACAATGAGTTCACTGTACTCAAATGGCCTCCACAGTCACCAGATCTCAATCCAATAGAGCATCTTTGGGATGTGGTGGAACGGGAGATTCGCATCATGGATGTGCAGCCGACAAATCAGCGCCAACTGTGTGATGCCATCATGTCAATATGGACCAAACTCTCTGAGGAATGCTTCCAGCACCTTGTTGAATCTATGCCACGAAGAATTGAGGCAGTTCTGAAGGCAAAAGGGGGTCCAACCCGTTACTAGCATGGTGTACCTAATAAAGTGGCCGGTGAGTGTATGTAAGACTGCTATTTTGTGTTTTATTAGACCCCCACAACATCCATGTGAATTTTTTCAGCATGATTCAAAGACAGCTTGTATAATTTTGCTTTCATTTTGTACCTCGTCTGTGTCTGGAGCACACATCTCGCCACAAGCGCTCTATTCTGTTCAATGACATCAAAACATGCCTATATCTAAATTTTATCTGAAAATTCAATAATTTTAAAAATAAATGTGAAATGTGCCTTGTTATTTCCAGGGAAAGTTTATGAAAAAATTAAATATACCTCTGATTGTGAACACTCTTGCCTGCCCCGGATGGTGAACATGCATCTTGTTATGCCAACATTTTCCACTCCTTGATCCCCTCGTACTCTGAAACAAAATTAACCATTGACAGCTCAGGTTTAGTAAATCTAAAAACCTGTTACTGAGCCTTAATTTCAGTGTTTGTATTTTAATTAGAATGTTACTTTAGACAGGTGAATAGAAATTAATTGTTTAGGTTATGATTCAACATACTGTGCATCTATGTAGAAAGCACACCCTTTATGAGATGAATATATTTATGATCCTAAACAGAATTTGGGGTGGTCATTTATGGTACAGTTTTAGAAATGTTTGAACCATTTAAACAAAAGTATCAACTTAAACATATATATTTCAGACATTCCATGTAAAAATAATTACAAGAACCAGAGAACCGTCACTCCAGGGTGGATGACAGGACCCTGTGCATGTCCCTCTCCCCAGCCAGAGTGCCTCCCTCTCCTCTTGACAGTTGCAAGGGGAGCTTGAGCTCCAGATTTTACAACAATGTTTTGTTGTTGCTTTATATTGTACAGAAATTTCGATTAAAAAAAATGTGCGGCGGCAGCTGGTTCTATGTCTGGTACTTCCTCCACCACTAGCAGGAAGCTTCCGCTGGTTCTTTCGGTGGGCGATGACTGATGTAAAATGATCAATCACATGAGGATCACACCGGGCCTTAGTCTCCTCCTCCAAACAGTCATAATTACTTTTACTTGCATTGGCAAAGTTTCCTTTCGAGCGAGCAGCCTCTCCTGGTTTGCCTTCACGCTCGTATGAGAGCTTAATTTGGGGCGGCTGTGGCTCAGTGGTTAGAGCGGTCGTCCTCCAATTTGAAGGTTGGTGGATCGATCCCGGCTTCCACCGCCACATGTCGAAGTGTCCTTGGGCAAGACACTGAACCCCATGTTGCCCCCCGATCTGCGTATCGGGTTGTGTGAGTGTTAGCCCCTACCCTCTCCCCCCGGTTTACATATCGGGTTGTGTGAATGGGTGAATGTAAAACTTGTAGTGTGAAAGCGCTTTGAGTGGTCTGAATGACTAGAAAAGCGCTATACAAATACAGGACATTTACCATTTACCATTTACTTAATGTACAGGCGCCTGTATGGAGATCCACACGCGCAGTTCATAAATACTCGTGTAATGAATCATACGCGGGCGTGTGAGGTGAATTCACGAGCGTGCTGTGGATTGCACACTCGCGCACGGTTAAATACGCGTGCAGAAAATCTCACTCAGGATTTTTGACTGAAATTTAATTCCATACTGTCTGTACATGACCCGGGAAACTTTATGCAGTAAGAATCTGTCTTTTCAGCTGCTCCTAAGTTACATGGACATAATTTGACATTACTGTAATAGCTTTGTTGATCCCCACGCATACAGATTAACTCATGCACACACGTTAGACACAAAATTTGTAAAATGGAACAATTTAGGTTGTGGCGACCATTGCTTATCCTGCTTAAAACTAAGAGCATTGACTGACAAACTGAAGAGAAAACACTGATCATTAGCATTGTCATGATAGACCTAAATGTATTGTGCCTTTACTTATGTCTCAGCATCACACATATTGAAACAACTAGGACTGTTTTGCGGCGTAATTATTCTAAAATTAAACACTTACCTGTCCGTTTGCGCCGCTGGCATTATTGCTTGAAGAAGACGCCATCTTTCAAACTGGAGGCATGGGAAATGTCCACTTGTGACGTAGAGGTTGGGAAAACTGCCGAGTTGAGTTAATTGATCACTCTTACAGCATAATTTGTACACAGTGCTAACTCAAACAACTTTAATAACTGAGCTTTAGTGGTTATGCATGATGTATTTTCTACCAATCATGTAAAAACATAGTGCAGAAGTTTGATAGATTGCTTCATTCCCACCTTTCCTGAAGGTAACATGATAGAAGGCACATCTTCATCCTCTGCACTTTGCTGCCACTCATGATTCCACACCCCTCTCTGTGTAGCCCCGCCCCACCACGGCCCATCAGTGCCAAAAGTTTGATACTGAAAAACAGGAATCTGAAAGTGTAAAAAAAAGATCTGAGCTGGAAGAAAATCTGAAACTGTAAAGAACTTTTTTGACCTTAATTAGGATGATCTGAATCTGAAAAAATAGAATCTGAAACTGAAGGAAAAATAAATTCTCAAACTTGAAAAAATATATAATACTGAGATTTTTTGATTAAAGTTTATTCAGAAAAATAAAAATACCAATTGAAATTTCAATTAATATAAACATTCAGTACATTTTATTTTATTTTGAATCCAATTTTTTGTTTTTCAAAGTTCACAACAAAAATGTAACTTACGTTTTCAGCTTACATATTTTCAATTTCAAATATTTCTTTTAAATACACAAACATTATGACCCTGATTTAACTCCATACATCATCGGCTCCTCTACAGCCACAGATCTGCAGACTTAGTGCCGTTCATTCTAACCTCCGCCCACTCAGCCGCACATCAGTCCCGATGACAGCTACTGATCTCACCTTATCTATGGCTTTAATCAACACTCGATCCCTCTCCAATAAGACGTTTCTGCTCAAGGATTTCTTCTCTTCTCATGAACTGGACTTTATGTTCCTGACTGAGACCTTGCTACATGCTGGTGAGACTGTGGCTTTTTCTGAGCTTCTTCCTCCAGACTGTTCTTTCTTCAACTCTCCCAGGTCTTCTGGTAAAGGTGGAGGCCTTGCCTGTGTTTTTAAATCAGTCTATGACTGTCATCAGATTTCATCTTCCTCCTTTTCCAGCTTTGAACTACAGCTTTTTAAACTGAACTCATCCACTCCACTGCTGTGTGCACTAGTGTACCGTCCTCCCAAATTTAACAAGGACTTTATCAGTGAGTTTGGGGAATTTTTATCAGGAATTTCAGTGGACTTTGATCATTTTCTTATTGTTGGCGATCTGAATATCCATGTGTGTTGTCCATCTAAGCCTCTGGTTAAAGACTTTGTATCATTGCTTGACTCTTTTAACCTCACTCAGTGTGTGTCTGGCTCCACACATGAGAAAGGTCACACACTGGACCTTGTCATGTCCCACGGCCTGAGTATCCACTTCACTGAAATCTGTAAGAGTGCATGTATCTCTGATCACCTACCTGTTCTGTTTTCTGCCACTGCTCCATGTTCTGTTGCTGCAGTTACTGCTCCTTCACGCCGCCACCGGATCATCACTAACTATGTACCATCTCAGTTTTCTGCTGCCTCCAACAACTCTGACAACACAGTGGACTGGATTGAGTCCTTGTGTACAGAAGATTTAACTGCTCTCTTTAACTCCACATGCACTTGCATTCTGGACTCCGTCGCTCCCCTAAAATCACTCCGTCCCAAAGTTCACGCTGAACCCTGGATTACAGACTCTGTTCGTGCTCTCTGACGCTCCTGCAGGTGTGCTGAGAGAAAATGTAAAAACAATAAGCTGCAAATCTCCTTTAATATCATGAAAGACTGTCTTGTGACTTATCAAAAAGCTGCTAAAGAGGCTAAGTCCTCCTACATATCTAATCTGGTCAGCAGCAATGTTCATAAACCTCCGGTTCTGTTCAGTGTTTTAAACTATATTGTTAATCCTCATATGCCCACCTGCCTCAAACCCTCTGCAATAACTTGAATACATTTCTTTGTTAATAAGATTTCCTCCTTGCAGTCTGTCATTTCACCTTCACTTCTCGATCCCTGTGTTTCTCCCGTGTGCCAATCTGCCTTGAACCAGTTTGAGCCAGGCACTCTTTCTCAGCTACATGAAACAGTCTGCAAGGTCAAGTCAACCAACTGCTCCACTGACTTCAACCCCTCTCGCCTTCTGGAGGAGGTTCTGGACTCAGTTGGGCCCGTGTTTCTGGTTCTGATCAATGCCTGTCTCAGCTCTGGTTGTTTCCCTACACTTTTTAAGCATGCTGTTGTCCAGCCTCTCCTTAAAAAACCTAATCTGGACCCATCTGTACTTTCTAATTATAGGCCTATCCCTAACCTGCCCTTTCTGTCCAAAGTACTGGAACGAGTTGTCCTCAGGCAGCTCCAGTCATTTTTAGATAACAACAGTCTCTATGAGAAGTTTCAGTCTGGTTTTGGAGCTCGTCACAGTACTGAAACTGCCTTGCTAAGAGTTTTTAACGATTTGCTTTTAACTGTAGACTCTGGTTGTAGACTTGGATGGCTCTTAACTTTCTGCATCTAAATAAAACAAAAACTGAAGTCATTGTGTTTGAACTTCCAAAAGACCCCAACCTTTCCTTTGATTTTATGGGACCCCTAACTTCTAAATGTACTTCCTCCATTAAGAGCCTTGTTGTCACTTTTGACAGTGCTTTTAAATTTGATAAACAAATCAGCTCCGTAGTTAAGGGATCTTTTTATCATTTACGGATTTTAGCCAAAGTCAAGTCATACCTGTGCAGGAACGTTCTATAAAGAGTGGTCCATGCTTTTATTACTTCCCGGCTGGACTACTGTAACTCCCTGTATGTTGGTTTAGATCGTTCCTCTTTACATCGTCTCCAGCTGGTACAGAACGCTGCTGCTCATCTGCTGACTGGTTCCAAAAAGAGAGACCACATCACTCCAGTCCTCTGTTCTTTCCACTCGTTCCCAGTCGCTTTTAGGATTGATTTTAAAATTTTACTGCTTGTTTTTAAGGTTCTTAACGGTACTGCACCTCCTTACCTGGTAGAGCTTCTTAACATTTACCGGCCCAGGAGATCTTTGAGGTCAGCAGACCTAATGCTTTTAGAAGTTCCTAGGTACAGATTAAAAACTAAAGGGGAGAGGGCTTTTGCTGTAGCTGCACCCAGACTATGGAACAGTTTACCCCCTCACGTCAGATTCTCCACAAGCTCAGGAACTTTTAAAACTGCTCTTAAAACCCACTTCTTCTCATTGGCTTTTAACAAGGTTTAATTTGAATGTTTTATTAGTGAGGTGTTTCATGTATTTATGTATTTTAGAGTTTTTATTCTGTTTATGTTGTTTTACGGTTTTTTTGTCACTGTACAGCACTTTGGTCAGCATTGGTTGTTTTTAAATGTGCTTTATAAATACACTTGACTTGACTTGACTTGAAAACATTAGCATTGCTTATACAACTTTAGCAGATTCCCCCTGTTAAATCAGCTCATTTAAACCTTTTCAGGCAATTTTAAGCCCTTCAGCTTGTTTTAGCTAATTCAACTAATTTAGGCTTTTCCAACTGCATTGAGCTAATTTAGGTAAAAGTTAAGCTTTTTCAATTGCACTTTGCAAATTCAAATTCTTTTAGCACATTTAGCGAAATAATTCAGATATTATTGTCAGTTAGGTTTCTTCAAGTTCAAGTTTATTTATTTATAAAGCGCCAGTTCATGACAAAGTCATTTCAAGGCACTTCACAGAAAAATCAATCAATTAATAATAAAACATTTTCTATCTAAGGAACCAGCCGATTGGGCTGAATTGTTATTTCAGCATAATCCCCCATCCTGAGCAAGCACAATTGGCGACAGTGGAAAGGAACGACTCCCTTTTAACAGGAAGAAACCTCTAGCAGAACCCGGCTCAGGATGGGCGGCCTTCTGCCTTAGCCGACTGGGGTCTGAGCTGACAGGAAAGAGACACAGACAAACACAGATGTATTTAGGCCAGTCGTCATGTCTATAGAAAGATAAACAGAGAAACAGTTAATGGCAGCAGTAACAATCAAAGCAATAACAATTTGATGGTTCTAGTGGGAATATTTCATCCCTTGTTTATGTGAGATACATCCTCCTCAGAGGCAGCCAGAGTAAAGAAAGACAGCAGAGTGAAAAAATGTGGTCAGTATGTCCTCCGGCAGTCTAAACCTATAGCAGCATAACTAAAGGGAAAGCTCAGGAGAACCCAAGCTAACCCTGACTATAGGATTGTGTAAAAAGGAAAGTTTTAAGTCTATTCTTAAAACTACACAAGGTGTCTGCCTCACGGATAAAAAGTGGAAGCTGGTTCCACAGGAGAGGAGCCTGATAATTAAAAGCTCTTCCTCCCATTCTACTTTTAGAAATTCTAGGAACTACAAGCAGACCTGCAGTCTGAGAGCGAAGTGCTCTGTTAGGAGCATATGGAACAATAAGATCTTTAATATAAGCTGGAGCTTGGTCGTTCAAGGCCTTATACGTCAAAAGTAAAACCTTAAACTTTATTCTAGACCTTACAGGGAGCCAATGAAGTGATGCTAAAACAGGAGAAATATGGTCTCTCCTTCTAACTCTCATCAGAACTCTGGCAGCAGCATTTTGGATCAGCTGGATGCCTTTAACAGCACTATTAGAAC
>SSNP01000323.1:112606-127441 GCA_006937955.1 Pachypanchax playfairii | reverse complement strand
TGGTAACATGCTTTATATGAGAACCTAAGGACATGTCCTGGTCAAAGATAACACCCAGGTTCTTTACCTTCTTGTTGGAGGCCAAATTAATGCCATCCAACGTTGATGACTGACTACACAACTTGTTCCTAAGATTCTCAGGCCCAAAAGTCACAACCTCTGTCTTGTCTGAATTTAAAAGCAAAAAATTAAGCGTCATCCAACGTTTTACATCATTAAGACAAGCTTGTAATCTCTGCAGCTGGTTGGTCTCATCAGGCTTCATTGATAGATATAACTGAGTATCATCAGCATAAAAATGGAATTTTATACCATGTTGTCTAATAATTTTACCAAGCGGTAACATATATATAGTAAAGAGGATTGGTCCAAGCACTGAACCCTGAGGAACTCCATGACTGACTCTGGTATATGAAGAAGATTCATTATTTACATGAACAAACTGGAATCTTTCAGTTAAATATGATTCAAACCAGTTTAATGCAGTTCCCTGAATCCCAATATCATATTCAAGCCTCTTCAATAGGATCTTATGATCTATAGTATCAAACGCAGCACTGAGATCTAACAGGACAAGTACAGACACAAGTCCACTGTCTGAGGCCATGAGAATATCATTAGAAACTTTCACCAGTGCTGTTTCAGTGCTATGATGAGCTCTAAATCCCGACTGGAACTCTTCAAAAAGATTATTACTGTGTAGATGATCACATAACTGGTTTGCAACTATCTTTTCTAGAATTTTTGAGATGAAGGGTAAATTGGATATAGGTCGATAATTACCTGGAGATCCTGGATCAAGATCAGGTTTCTTAAGTAAAGGTTTAATAACAGCAACCTTAAAGGCCTTAGGCACATATCCATTCATTAAAGACAAATTGATCATGTCCAATATCCATGTGTTAATCAATGGGAAGACATCTTTAAAAAGTCTGGTTGGAACAGGATCCAACATACATGTAGATGGTTTAGAAGAAGCTACAATTTGTGTTAACTCATTAAGATCAGCTAGCTAGCTAACTCAGCTTCTTTACAAGAATTCACAAGAAGTATTCAGCTATTTTAAGCTTTCTAATCTGCATTTAGCTAATTCAGCATATTCATTCAGCTGCATTTAACAAATTTTTTTCAGCTCCCAGCATTCACACTGCATTTCCACAGGAAATGCAATTCATCTAGTTTAAAATGATTCATGACAGTTAAAATGACCATCTGCCATGTGGTTTATCCACTGACTGTTTATAGCTAGACACAACAGACTGAAACACACAAGTCATGATACAAACAGAAAAATCGTCAAGACGCCACCTCCGTCTTATGTTAGTGTTACTTTGAAATCAGCAGTAGCATTATTATCACATGGTTTAACTAATTCTGCATAAATAAATCTGACTGCAGCATGTGACCTGAGCCCTCAAGCTCCAGCTTCATCATACAAGTAACTCACCAGGTGTTTGTTCAGCTTAAGCAGCATTTTGGAGAGGATGAGCTCATGGTGAGTTTGGAAACGGTGCAGCTTGGGAAATCCCGGGATAAAAAACCCTAAGTTAAAAAAATATATTAGATCATAAATGCTGAAATTGCATGTGGTGGTTCTAAGAGCATTTCTAAATGAAAGATGGTTAAATACAGTATCTCTGTGTAAACTAGAACAATTTTAAATAACCCTTTTGAGGACAATAACCAGCTGGATTTTAATCAGCCATATTTTAAACACCTTTTTTAAATTGTGTTTAAATAATTAAAAGAAGCCACACAAACATTCTTACTAATTTCATCTCTACAGCTTGAATTACTGCCAATTGGACTTCAGAGTGATTCACTGAATTACACAAACTGGCCCTTGGCAAGTGCAAATGCACAGACATGAACACACACTTGGTGTTTGTCCATATTAAGACAAATTTGCTTTGCTGATAGAAATGGACACGCAAAGGCTAACGAGGCTAAACTACACATTTTTCAAATTCTTTTCTACTGTGACATATGTGAAAAAGACGCACATCCCTCCTGTATTTCTGCCTTCCTCTTTTGGCTCTCCTACTGACCCAATTTATTTTGAGAGCTGTGTTAGAAGAGGGAAAACACATGTCCATTTCCTCTGGCTCAAACACTCTGTTTGATTGGGTTTGGTAGTCACTTCCTCTGTACAAACAGTTAGGCCATGTGTGAGAGTGGGCCCAATGGGCAAATATTTACTATGTGTGATTAGCATTATAGGGTGCCATACATACCGCACACAAATGGGTGGTATAAAATCTTCATCCTCAATGTCTTCTGTCCACTTTCTTGGTTTCATCTTCTTCTGAAGAAGACACAGACTCACTATCAAGCCCAGGGTGTCACGTTTGCAGTCAATTCTTAGAACTGTAAAAAGCAAAGACAAAAAAACTGATTAGAAATGTAGAATTTCCTAAAGCTAATAAAATAAATTGCTACTTTCTTTATGACTTACTTAGGAGTTTTTAAGGTCATTGAATTCAGCTACATTGATCTCCTCCTGCATTGTATCAACTCTTCAAAGACAAACGAAGCACAAATACACACAATTTTAAAGACATAAGATTGACATTAAGAATAAAAAAAAAAATCTAATTTATGTCAGTCATTATATGTGATACCTTTCTTCAATGTTGGTAACTGCAGACAAAGAACCGCTCTGAAGGTCCATCTCCTCAACTCCAGGAATACAGAAGTCTTCCACACTGTGAATTTAACAATTGCATCATTAGGAGTGTTAGACTTTAGACAGTAAATATTGATTTTAAATAACAGTGTCTTGACCCTTATGACCTCAAGTTTAAAACCAAATACTAACATATTTAATTCATTATGTATTTAGTTTTAATAAAGAACATTGCTATGTAAACAAGTTCTCTATAAGTATGGATTGTAATTATGACTGGAGGATCTGGTGTCCTTTTTTGTCCTTATTTTTTTTTTCTGTCAGACAGTCATTAGTCCTGATGTAAAACAACTTGTTCATAGTATTTAATCTTGCCCAATGTTCTAAAGATACATCGGTTATTTATTTATGAGAATTAAAAAAAATCAGAATTTTTTGTGAAGAATATATGACAGGATAAAGTGTGGGAGTAAAGGTCTATGTAGAGATTAAACAGACGGACAGAGAATATGTAAAAAAAAAAAAAAATACGGACAACAAAGATTGTCCTGACAAATTCGACTATAATCTCAAAGGCAAGCACATCATTATTTACCATTTAAATTGAGGTACAGCATATGTGTGATTCAGGGCGTAAGACAAAGCAGTCCAGAAAATAACTTTTATTGCTTCATTGACTTCCATTCATTATTTTTTCATCCAGGGGACCCATGGGCCGACCGGAAGGGGAGGACACTGTGGCTCCCCATTGCCTGACACCGGACAGCGAGACAACAAAACACGGCAGATGTTTCGTTTTTAGCACAACTGTTCTCTGATCGATCAGACAATTGTTACATAAAAGGAAACTGACGTCTTATCATGGGGCGCATCGGTTGAAAAATCATTCAACGCTTAAGATAAATACGCTAAAGTTTTATGTCAACAACAGTTTATTACGGTTAAACGGTATATTATGTCCATTATGTGCTAATGTAGCATTAGCATGCAGTGCTAATCGCGCTAACATATAAAGAGTAAATATAGTCGCTAAAAAAACACATGATAAAACAACAATCAAGTTTGAGCATTGTAATGTGACAATGATTTCATGATGATAAGTGTTGATGAGAGGAAGACATAATTACCTGTCCAACAACAATGTAGCCATCATAGCATCTGTTTGCAGGCTCTCAGACTCACATAATTTCTGCTATCTCTGAAAAGCAACACCAATGTTTACTCTGGTTTTTGCTCTTTGTCCAAATGTTGTTTGTTTTCTAAAACTTCAAATGGGTTTTTTCTTTTTCCAAATTTGTTACTTTGTCCTGAACCTGATGCGGAATCAGCCGGTGGCTGTTTCTCCTGCTGTTACATGGTAGAGCCGCGAATACCGCAGCAGAGTAATGTCTCAGTTTTTTAGGAGCACAGACGCCATATAAATGCGGAAGTCCATATGACGGGAGAGAATGTCAAACATTCCATTCGGCCCGAAAAATTTGATTGGTTACTGTTTTTAGGCAGATACGGGAGAACCACTTACTTTTTTATTTTCGTTTTTTTTTTTTTAATCTTCACAACATATTTTTATCTATGCTGTATTAAAACGTTTTTAATGGGCATGAAAAAAAACATGTTAAGCTAATTTGTTATGCAAAATGAGTATAGCAGCTTTAATTCGGATCAATTTTGGGATAGTGATTTGGTGATGGGTCCGCATCAGACTTATAATGAAGATAAGTGTGCCTTAGCGCCCTCTTAACTTCTGACAAAGTTACTGCATGTCCTATCACATAGGATAAGGCTAAATTTCTGTCACTCTACCCAGTGATCCCTAGAAAGTAGTGGGGGCAAACTAGCTTATTGCAAAAAGTGCTGGGGACATGTCCCCAGCGTCCCCGGATAAAATGGTGCCTATGTAACATTCTAATCACTGAAAATGAGGAACCTGAGCTCATGGCTTATATTTATGGGCATTTCTATGGTCAGTTTCTAACCCATAAGTGAATCAAAGCATGTGTAACTATCTTTTAGCTATCTGACAGTTAGTAAGATCTATGGCAGGAGCGGACAAATCTAGGCTGCTATCCTGCATGTTTTGAGATGTTTCCCTGCTTCAATACACCTGATTCAGATGAACTGGTCGCTAACTGGCTTCTGCAGGATTTACTGAGATGCTGAAGATTTGAATCAGATGTGTTGAAGCAGGGAAACATCTAAAACAGTTATGTCCAGACCTGGTCCTCAAGGGCCAATATCCTGCATGTTTTAGCTGTTTAGTTTGTTCTCAAGTTGTTCAGAAGGCAAATCAACCCTGATTTAAATCCCGTGTGGAGGAGCAGAGAAACATCTAAAGTGTATTGGATAGTGGCCCCTGAGGATGAGGAATGGAAAATGGACCTCACTGATCTAAAACATGGAGGATAGTGGCCCTTGTTGCCCACCCCTGATCTATGGGATTTTTAGGTAACAGTAAAGGACTCGACATTGAGAACCTGGTTTTAGATATTAAAGCCATCAATAACAGCACTTTAGTGAAAATGGTTTCAACATGATGGTGGCAGTGAAGTGACCAAAACAAGAGGAACAAAAGACTCTGAATTTATACACCTTCTGTTTTAAAATCCGAACTCTGTTAATAACACGCTTGGTTTAAGTCTCATGAAATGAACATTATGAAAATGATTCTAAATTAAGTATGAGCTTTCAGAAAGGTTACACAAACCAGTGTTTGATTCAGGCCTCTCGCTTTCTCATTCAAACACTGATCAAAATGACGATGGACATGAGGAGTAGGACTCAGGGAGACATCAGTCACTGATGTAACACCAAAACTCCATCACAGAGAGCGTCATCCAGGCAGAGATCATCACTGCGACTGCAACGTTGCTTCTCTCCCTCACAGATACCTGATTCTCTGTGTCCTGATTAGGTGGAACAACTAGTGGCAGCTTGTTGGAGTAGCTCTGTGACTTTGCTAGCATTTGCTAGCTTTTTTTTGTTCTTTTTGAGTATTTCTTGCCAGTTTTTTCTTCTGGAAATATTTTCTAAATACTTTTCTTCTGATTTGGTTGCTGTGCTGATTGAGTTTTTTGCTTGATTTGTCACTTTTTTGCCACTTATTATGATGCGTAACCATGGCAACAAGAGACTTGTTTACAAGAAAGAGCAGCTAACTGACATTTCTAAGGCTGAAATAATCCTCAAATTGAAACTCTGGATCCCTGATGAGCTCAAAAGAAGAAGACGAGGATGCAGAGCAGGAGCAGAGTGAAGAGAGAGAAAGAGGAAGTTTAAACCTTCACTTCCATCAGTCATATTGACAAATGTGAGATCTCTTTGCTAACAAAATGGATGAACTTTAAACCCTGTTGAAGATCCAGTCAGAGTATCGGGAATGCAGCATCAATGTGTTTCACTGAGACATGGCTAAAGGAACATATCCTGGACTCCAGCGTGTCTCTGCCTGGCTTTCAAACAATACGGGCAGACAGAGATTTGAAGAGGAGTTTGTCAGCTGATCACATCTGCAGTCACCTGTTGGGAAAGCAGCATCAGCGCAATTGACATGAAGAGGTGAACAGATTGATAAGGAGGACTGATTCTGTCCTGAACTGGAGTCTCTTGAGTTGATTGTCCAAAGGAGGATGAAGAACATGATGGAAAACCCTCATCATCCTGTTCAGAACACAGTAACTCAACAACAGTGTCTCAGTCAGAAGCTTCTTCATTATCCGCTGCAGTACAGACCGCTACAGGACATCCTTCCTGTCCACAGCTAGAACCCTCTAGTCTACAGCCTTACTGGAGTGGAGTTCAATATTTACTGCAGCATTTTTCAATGATCTTTTAAGAGTCAGATTAAAATGTATGATTTTACACTTATATAGCACAGTTTTTAAAATCAGACTCTGACTCCCAAAGTGTTTCACACAACAATTTGTCATCTACACATTCACACCCTCACGTTTGGTGGTGATAAACTACACGCACACACACTGACAGAGGCAAGGTTACCAGGCACCATCGGACCCTCTGACCACTACCCAACAGGCAAAGGCGAGTGAGATACCTTGCCCAAGGACACAATGGCAAGGTGATCTTTTTTTTTCTGAATGGAGTGTGGACTTGATCTAGTGACCCTCTAGTTACCAGACAACATCATGCCCTACCTCCTGAGCTGCTGCTTCCCAATCCATTTGTTCTGATTTCTACTTTTCTTGTAATCAGAATTTGTAGTTATTTAACACCCACATGGAAGCATTATTTATTTTCTGAAATTCCACTGACTGCACTGTGTTTTGTCAGATTTCTGTAGTTTTGTTGAATCTTAACGCCCACATACACACACACCACTATGGTTTGTACTTAATATTCTTTATTTTAGCAGCTCATTATTTATTGTCATCAGATCATGAAGAGATCTACAGCAGAGTCATTTAGCATGTACACAGCATAAATGCATTATTGTACATTTACATACAATGTTCCCTTCACCTAATCATTTCTATATACAGGCTAAACAAGACTAAGGAACCAATAATGAGAGACAGATCTGTGCAAAACTAAGGTGCTGTCCAAATGGAACCAGTGTTTTGTGAATATGTTTTAGGTTTCCTTCCCCTAAATGGGGATCAGAGTGAAAAACATCTTGAAAGGCCCCCGTTGTTTGCGTGTTGACAACCAATAAAGCTTGAGAGAAAAAAAAAAAGATTCTGAAAACAAAGAAGTACAAGGTGCTGCAAACTCAAAGGAATTGTACATTTGGGTTTTGCACACACTGATAAAATTCCCACCACAACAAAAGAAGCATAAATGAAAGTGTGCATTATACTGTACTGCACTGTAATAATGAAATGACAATCTCAACATCTCACATAACAGCTTCATGTTAAATAACTTTGTTTCACAGTTTCTTCATTTCAGGACTAAAAAACAGAACAGGCAAAATATTTTAATGAAACAAACAGCAAAAGAAGCAGGAATAAAACTGGCCTGTTTTTGGTTCATTTTCATTGTACTTCTGTGCAGTTACATGAAGTACTAACAAATTGATGAAAGGCTCATTTAAAAGCCAAATTATTTAAATAATCAGACCAGATAATTCTATTTTAAAAAATAGACTCGACTTCATACACAAAGAAGAAATATAATAAGGCTCATTTTATATTTCCCAAAAAGACACTTTTAAACAGAAGCAACACAAAGGAGGGAAAACTTTCACAAGATCTCAAATTTAAAAATTGGTGCTTATTTTCTGACCTGGCAGACACGCCTCACATCAAGCAGAACAAGGAGACAGCTCAAATGTTTGTTGTGGTTGTCGCAATTCTACATTCTACAGGAACTGCTAATTAATAATTCCTAACAAGGCAAAACACTCATCCAGATGCTGTTTTTATGTGTGTTTTATGTCTTTACATTCATCTGTAATGTAAGATTCACCAGCTAATAAGGTGACCTGAGCAACATGCTGGAGATCAATCTGTGCAACATATCAGCTCTCATTTAATAGAAAATCTATTTCAAATGTCAGCATTACTTTCCTGGGACTATTAGTGAGACTCAGACAGTATGAAGATCTAAACAGACACTATGAACCCTGACCCCAGCCCACCTCCTCCATGCTGACCAACTTTATCTGCTCTCCAGCATTTTGCCCTCCAGGACCAGCTGAATCTCTTTGGCATCTAGTGTCTCGTACATGAGCAGAGCATCTGCCAGGTTCTTGTGCTCCTTTGCGCGAGACTTCAGCAAGGCTTTGGCACGCTCGTATGACTCCTGAACACAGAAAGGAGGGAAAACGTTACTGAAATGATCCCAACAACTCGGACAACATTAAGGTTCACAGTCATGGCCAAAGGTTTTGAGAATGACACAAATCTTGGTTTGCACAGAGTTTTCAGTTTTTCTGAAAGCAATTTGCATAAACTCCATAATGTTAAGAAGATCAGAGGAGTTGCAAAGTCCCTCTTTGCCATGAAAATGAACTTAATCCCAAAAACCCAATTTCCACTGCACATCATCGCTGCCATAAAAGGTTTAGCTGAGACCATTTCAATAATCTTCTGGCTAACACAGGTGACAATGTTGATGAGCACAAGGCTGGGGATCATTATGTCATGCTGATTGAGTCAGAGGAGTAGACTGGATGTGTTAAAGCAGAACTAAGTAAGTTTTGCTCTCGCTCTCCCCCTACTGGTCCCCTGTGAAAGCTCACTGTCGTAACGTTCCCTCGCCGCCGCCGCAGACCCCCCCCACCTCACCCCCTCCACCCCGCCGCCGCCCCCCCAGCAACAACGAAGAGAACGCTTTTGCAAGAAGAAAGAAAAACAAAACCAAGAAAATGTCTCGACAGGTGAGTATTGTTGTCATCTTTGCGCACCTAAGGGTGGCGTTGCTAACAACGGCAAGGGCTTCATGCTTGTATTTATGTACGTGAGTGTGAGTGCCATAAAGCAGGTTTGTTCTCGCGAGATCAGTCGGGTCCGATCCACTGAAAGTTGCAAGTGCTGCTTTCAGGACACAGACCCCGGAGGGAGGGGAGGGACCCACGAATCACCCCGCCAAGTCCTTGTTTACCCCCACAGGGACTCTACAAAACATTTATTGAGGTGAAAAAACTTACTTAGTTCTGCTTTAAAAGGAGGGTGATGCTTGAAATCATTGTTCTTCCTGTTAACCTGGTTACCTGCCAAGAAACATGTGCAGCCATCATTGTGTTGCAAAAAAGAGCTTCACAGGCAGGATGTTGTTGCTACTAAGATGCAGCTAAATCAAGAACAGATACAGCTCATCAAGAAATTCAAGGAAAGAGATTTGGTTGTTGTGAAGCTTCAGGATGCCCAAGAAAGTCCAGCAAGCGAAAGAATCGTGTCCTAAGATTCACCTGAAGGATTGGAGTGCCACCAGTGCAGAGCTGCTCAGGAAAGACAGCAGGCAGGTGTGAGAACATCTGCACACACAGTGACACAAAGACTTTTGAAAGATAGCCTGGTGTCAAGATGGGCAGCAAAGAAACCCCCTCTCTAAACATACATCAGGGACAGACTGATAATCAGCAAAAAGCCCAGCAAGTGGATGGTTGAGAACTGGGATAAAGTCATTTTCTCTGATGAAGCTCCTTTCCGATTTTCTGGGGCAGAAAAAGAAAAGAAGAAGAGGTGAGCCTTCCGATCAGTCCTGTGTCATGCCAACAGTACAGCATCCTGAGACCATTCATGTGTGGAGCTGCTTCTCATCCAAGGGAGTGGGCTCAGCCAAAAAAACACAACCATGAGTTAAAGAATGTTACCAAAACATCCTCTGGCAGTTTGGTGGAGAACAACCTTTTCCAGCATGATGAAGCTCCAGGCCACAAGGACAAAGTGATAACTAAGTGGCTTGAGGGAAAAAACATTGAAAATTTGGGTCCATGTCCAGGAAACTCCCTAGACCTTAATCTAATTAAAAACTTGTGATCAATCCTCAAAGACTTGGGTGGACAAACAAAAATCCATTAACTCTGACAAACTCCAAGCATTGATTGGTTAAAGACTCAATCAGATTGGCTGCAAATATTCCTGAACTTCTGTTTCATAGAGTTGTATTTTCAGACACGCTACTTTTTTTTTCCGGAGCAATGCCTTTCGGCTGCTTTCAGACAGCATGGAAAGTCGGGGGGGGGGGCTCATGACTGAGCGGCTCCTCGCTTAGTCATCGTTCCCACATTGTTCTCACCGTCACCGGTGGAGACACCACCTGGATCATGAAGTAAGCTCAATAGTGCTCCGGCGTGCTGCACCATCCTTCTTGCGCCATACTCTTCTCTGTCATGTGTCAGGACACACGGCAGGAAGGATTGTGTGTACGAAAGAGTCTTTATTTGCACAACTCAGACACTCAGCGAGAAGGATGGCGCAATGCGCCGGAGCAGGGAGTTTACTTCAGGGTGGTCAGCTTGATCAGTGGATGGTGGTGAGACTGGATCAGTCTCTGAATGAGGATTAAAGGCAAATGATCTGAGAAGATCTGGAGCTCTGGTCGGGAACGTAAGAACATGACTGAGCGTTTTGATTCGTGTTTTAGCTGGGGTGGAAATCACATGTTCTTATACAGTGGGGCAAAAAAGTATTTAGTCAGCCACCAATTGTGTAAGTTCTCCCACTTAAAAAGATCAGAGAGGCCTGTAATTTTCATCATAGGTATACCTCAACTATGAGAGACAAAATGAGGAAAAAAAATCCAGAAAATCACATTGTCTGATTTTTAAAGAATTTATTTGCAAATTATGGTGGAAAATAAGTATTTGGTCACCTACAAACAAGTAAGATTTCTGGCTTTCACAGACCTGTAACTTCTTTAAGAGGCTCCTCGGTCCTCCACTCGTTACCTGTATTAATGGCACCTGTGTGAACTCGTTATCAGTATAAAAGACACCTGTCCACAACCTCAAACAGTCATGCTCCAAACTCCACTATGGCCAAGACCAAAGAGCTGTCAAAGGACTCCAGAAACAAAATTGTAGACCTTCACCAGGCTGGGAAGACTGAATCTGCAATAGGTAAGCAGCTTGGTGTGAAGAAATCAACTGTGGGAGCAATTATTAGAAAATGGAAGACATACAAGACCACTGATAATCTCCCTCGATCTGGGGCTCCACGCAAGATCTCACCCCGTGGGGTCAAAATGATCACAAGAACGGTGAGCAAAAATCCCAGAACCACACGGAGGGACCTAGTGAATGACCTGCAGAGAGCTGGGACCAAAGTAACAGGCTACCATCAGTAACACACTACGCCGCCAGGGACTCAAATCCTGCAGTGCCAGACGTGTCCCCCTGCTGAAGCCAGGACACGTCCAGGCCCGTCTGCGGTTCGCTAGAGAGCATTTGGATGATCCAGAAGAGGATTGGGAGAACATCATATGGTCAGATGAAACCAAAATAGAACTTTTTGGTAGAAACTCAACTTGTCGTGTTTGGAGGGGAAAGAATGCTGAGTTGGATCCAAAGAACACCATACCTACTGTAAAGCATGGGGGTGGAAACATCATGCTTTGGGGCTGTTTTTCTGCAAGGGGACCAGGACGACTGATCCGTGTAAAGGAAAGAATGAATGGGGCCATGTATCGTAAGATTTTGAGTGAAAACCTCCTTCCATCAGCAAGGGCATTGAAAATGAGACGTGGCTGGGTCTTTCAGCATGACAATGATCCCAAACACACCGCCCGGGCAACGAAGGAGTGGCTTCGTAAGAAGCATTTCAAGGTCCTGGAGTGGCCTAGCCAGTCTCCAGATCTCAACCCCATAGAAAATCTCTGGAGGGAGTTGAAAGTCCGTGTTGCCCAGCGTCAGCCCCAAAACATCACTGCTCTAGAGGAGATCTGCATGGAGGAATGGGCCAAAATACCAGCAACAGTGTGTGAAAACCTTGTGAAGACTTACAGAAAACGTTTGACCTCTGTCATTGCCAACAAAGGCTATATAACAAAGTATTGAGATTAACTTTTGTTATTGACCAAATACTTATTTTCCACCATAATTTGCAAATAAATTCTTTAAAATCAGACAATGTGATTTTCTGGATTTTTTTTCCTCATTTTGTCTCTCATAGTTGAGGTATACCTATGATGAAAATTACAGGCCTCTCTGATCTTTTTAAGTGGGAGAACTTACACAATTGGTGGCTGACTAAATACTTTTTTGCCCCACTGTATGTGTCGAAGTATACTTGGGCAAGATATTGCACCTGCCACTGCCTTGGGCGGCCGTAGTCCATCGGGAAGGAGGTCATCCTCCAATCGGGAAACCGGAGCTTGACCCCGTGTCCCGGCAGAGACTACATGTCGAAGAATCTTTGGGCAAGATACCAAACTCCGCAACTCCCCCCCGGGCACTGTACAAGATGGCTGTCCTCTGCTTCACACCTCACGGTGAGGATGGGTTAAAAGCAGAATTTCCCCACGAGGGATTAATAATAGAAAAAAAAAATTAAACTTCAATATAGAAACAACTGACACAAAGTTCTAAAAACACTAAAAGCAGCAAACTGTGAAAACCTGTGTTGGGTATTGTTACTTTGGAAAGTAATTACCGTAAAACACCAAATAATAGCCGGGGCGTTTATTTGTTTTAACCATGAAAAAAACCCAGGCGTTTATTTGGGACCAGGCGTTTATTTGGGACAGGCGATTAAATCCCTTTTTTAATCGCAAAAACGTTGCTTAGCAGAATTATGCCACACATACCAGGAAGGAATCCAAAGAACACCAAACTGTATACTGGTATACAAGGTTAATAATAGAACAAACACTAAACAATAATGGCCAAATTCTGGATATACCATGTAACGGGGACATGTCAAATGTACACGGTATCAGCAAATGTCCATTAAAAGAACAAATATACAACCAGAGTGGGGTAACCCTAACCCAATGATCCATTCCCGCATGTTAACCTCCAGCTCCTCGCTAGTTTTCTTTCTCCCACCACCAAGCAGCCTGGCCCTTTTGCTATCCACCACGGAAAGATGCTGAAGTGCAGCTTTATTTTTTAGCCACTCTCTCACTCTTTTGGGGTCAACAGAAAAGTGTCTACATGCCGCTTCTCCCGAGTTTTGTTCAGTATATTTGACGACAGCCAGTTTAAATTTGAGGTCGTATTTTCTATTTTTCCTCTGTCCCGGAGCCATGATGATCGATCAGTGGCAATGCAACATGTGACTGGCGCCCTCTACCTGTAAATTACACCCGACGTTTAATGGGGACAGGCGTTTATTTGTCAAAATGTATTGCTGGACCCGGCTATTATTTGAGACCCGGCGGCTAATTGAGACCCGGCTGTTATTTGGTGTTTTACGGTAGTTAGGTTACAACATTACCATCAATTAAAAGTAATCAGTTACATTACAGCATTACCTATTCATAAAAGTAATGCATTAGAGTACTTATGGGTTACCAAATATTAAAAGCCAGTTTGCAGCCTCGGACATGCTGCAATGAAGATGACAGAGAGTTCATGCTACCCTACCACTATGTAGAAACATGGTCTCGGTGTTTTGTGTTTGTCAGAGTGCCAAATTATTCATTAAGCAGCTTAAACGCTGCTTAGAGGGAAACAAAGCAACATGTAGGTGGTTCAGCCAGCTCTCCTTGTCCTCCATTAATTTCTAATGCTGCTCATCCCGCTTCTGTCACTTAAAGAAATTAATATTAAATATATTATTAATATACTAATGTTGTGTTTTACCATTAAAATCGTAAGTTTTTCATCAAAGTGGCAGAGCGGACTAATATCTCCCGAAATTGGGAAATAAATAAATAAATGAAGAAATAACATGTGAAAACAGTACTGAAAAACTTTTGCGCAGCCATGTCTCAGACAGCTTTTGCTCAAACTAGTGTTCTGCAGAAATATGCTACCTGTTGAGATGTGCTACCGATTCCTTCTGCACATGTGCCATTCTACAGTCTTGTCTTCAATAAACAGATATATTGTTTATTTTTATTCCTATAGTTTTCCATAAATACATTTTACCCTTCAAATAAATTCTCCCAGGACAGAAACACTAAATATGATGTTATTTTTTCTGTCTTTGCATTGTCAGAGCAACAGGCAAATGTTTGGACACACCCAGAGGAAAAGGACCCAATGAATGACCGCCAAGGACCCAGAGGGCTTTTATATAGAAAATATCAGGGAAGGATCATTAAAAATATGCTTAAATAGTTAACAGGACACACTCGCTTCGAATATAATCTCGTGATAAAATAAATTGTAAATTTGTGAGATTTTAAGGTGGCATTTTTCTTCAGGTCAGCATAAATCACCAGAACACCAATTCCGGCTGCAACCCGAATTACCCAAGTTATTTAGTCTATTGTAAAGCCATTGGAGGAGCACAGAGTGATGTCTAATATGAAGATGAACATGTTTTTTGGTGAGTATCCACTTAGACAAGTTTCAAAACAGTAGCTTAAAGTTGTAAAAGTTATTTTGTACTGCTTTAAAGGGGTTATGACATCAAAATGCACTTTTTTGAGGTTTTTGGGGTATATCATGATGTGTTGTGCACTGATGAGGCCGTGTGAACGTCCAAAGCGAGTATCAAAGTTCCCGTTTGTGGGCAGTCCGCTTTGTTTCATATTTACAAAACGGTTGAATCGGAAAGCACCATTTTTTCCTACGTGGCATTTCATCCTACGTATTTCATAGCGTCCAATAAAAGTGCACAGTGAAGTAAACAGTCCAA
>SSNP01000323.1:95830-107018 GCA_006937955.1 Pachypanchax playfairii | reverse complement strand
CCTCGCTGGAGCTCGCGGCTCGAAGCGATACGGCTCAGGGCCGCTAGCGTCCGCCACCGAACCCTCCTCCAGAACCTCCATCTCAGGGGAGGGAGGTGGAGAAAAATCTTCCACCTCAAAGGATCTCTCTGTTGCAAAACTTGACTCGCTATCGCTTGCCGTTATGCACTTCAGCTGTCAGTGTCAGCGCCAAAGCCAACTGTCAATCACAGCCCAAACCCCGCCCACTAGCCCCCTCCCGCTCGTGCCCCTCAGTCCTCCCGGCACGCCCATTTCAGCGCCAGTTTTGAAATCTCACTGAGGCGGAAGTAAGTCTCTGGCAGGGGGGGTTAGTTGTTCTTTAAAGACTTTAAGAGTTAATTTTTCCTACCTTTGACTTGAGATCACCTCCGACAGTTTGTTTCACTTCCGCCTGAGATAAACATGGGCAACTGCCAATCACTCCCATCTTTCTCTCTTACTCTCTCCCTCTCTCACACACAACCCACAAAGGGTGAGGAACAATGCACAATGTAGCACAGGGCTTCAGCTACGTTGATACATTCGCAGGGTCTGACAAAAAGCAGGCTGCAGTCAGGATTTTCCTTTCCTTCTTGAGGGAAATTCTTAAAGTAACTGATAAGTTACTGATTACGTAAGGCACGAAACTAATGCATTAAGTTACACGTTTCACAGAAAAAGTAATTAAAGTACTCTATTGCGTTATTTTGAAACGCAGTACCCCCAACACTGGTGAAAACCAACATTTGTGTCAGTCACAAAACTAGTCACGACTGTAGATTTTATCTAAACACTGAAAAAAATTAACAAGACCTTTAGTAAAACTCTGACTTCATGTTCCACAGCAGCTTGTGTCTCTGGACTTTGCTCTGTCATGTCTGAGTAGGTCATCACACCCAGCTGAAAGACAGAACAACAACTATTAGCACATTATCATTTGGGCTGGGCGGTATGGCAAAAATTTCATACCACGTTCTTTTCTAAATATTGGTTTTACTGTTTTTTTTTTTTTACAACCAATGTTACCCACACTATCTTCTCATAAGTAAATAATTACTGCTTTAGATTGGCTTTAAACTGCCAATTTACTGTCATGTACCATGTTGCATGCTGGTCTTAGCGTTGGTCTTAGCGTGTAGCACTGAAATTGGTCCCTACAGAAACACGTTCCCACTGCCAACGTTCGAACCTTGTCTTAGCAGTTCACCTGTATAGCGATATGTGAAAAATTCCTATTATAACCAAAATAAAGACCAGTTTTCGGTAAAAACCGGTACACCGCCCAGCCCTAATTATCACATGTAAATATTATTTATCTTTGAATGTGGTGCCGTTTTCAGCTCACCTTTTCACACATTCCATATCTGGTCACCATCATCTTAGCAATCCTGGTGGCACTATCAAAATCACTCGATGCACCTCAAGAGGAAGAAATGACATCCTTTGTTTCAGTAATAACACTTCATGTGTTCACTCGCAGGCCTTTTTGTGGCTCCTCTCTTACCTGTTGTGATGTTTTCTTGGCCAAATATAATCTCCTCTGCGACACGACCACCCATACTGACGTCCATCTGGGCCAGAAGCTGAGAACGAGTCTCACTCCACCTGTCGTTCTCTGGAAGCATGGACACCTAGAAGGGGCAGGAGAACAGAAAACATTTCAAACTGACCCAGACAGTGTTGCACAATGCAGAGTATAAAGCAGATGTAAAGATCCCTACATGTCCCAGACTGGGGCCTCTGGGCATGATGGTGGCCTTGTTGATCGGCATGGCGTCTTTGGTGTAGTAAGCAATAATCGCATGACCAGATTCATGATATGCTGTGATCGTCTTGTTTTTATTGTCTATCTCTGCACTCCTCCGCTCAGGGCCTTCAAGAAAACAGAAGGCAGGAAGTAAAAACAAATCCCAACCACATCACTCATAATGAGAACTGCACCGAGTGTCTTGGGAAGTTTCACCAACCCATGAGGATTTTGTCTTTAGCAAACTCCAGCTCCTTCATTGTGACCATGTCTTTGCCATCGACTGCTGCCTTCAAGGCAGCCTGGTTGACCAGATTTTCCAGGTCGGCGCCAGAGAATCCCACAGTGCCTCGGGCGATAACATTGGCCTCAATAGCTGCAGACAAAACAAAGAACAGGATTTGGCAACATGCCACTTTTTAAGCTTTATTTTATTCAATTTAAAAGATGCCAATATCTTACCTGGATCTACTTTGATCTTCCTTAGGTACCAGTTCAGAATCTCTGTTCGTCCTTTCACATCTGGCTTGGGAACAGTTACCTGCATGTCAAAACGCCCCGGGCGGATCAGGGCACTAAAACACAGAAGCAGTATCAGTACAAAACACATCGCTCAAATTCCAGCTTCAGTCTTTCTGTTAGCTGTGACTGTGGTTATAAAATTTGACATGGTGATCTGTACGAACAAACACAGTCACTGACATGAGATAATGAGGTAAAACATACTTATCCAAGGCTTCTGGGAAGTTTGTAGCTCCAATAATGATCACACCCTCGTTTGTTTTAAACCTGCAAAAAAACAAAAAAGAAGAAAACAATAATGTTCATGACTGTTTTCTCTTTTTTTTACTTGAATTATAGTCACACTTTTAATCTATAATTAAACACTTTGCCAAGCTTAGTTCATGTGTTTCTGTGATTACCATACAGTTTGTTATTAATCAAATCAAATCCAATCAAAAATACTTTATTAATCCCCGAAGGGAAATTAAGTGTTGTGGTAGCTCAGTTCTTCTTTAGAGAGCCATTGTAGAGAGTTCTAGCTGTGGACAGGAAGGATCTCCTGTAGCGTTCTGTAATGCAGTGGATCTGAAGAAGCTTCTGACTGAAGACACTCTGGTGTTGAGTTACTGTGTTCTGAAGAGGATGATGAGGGTTTTCCATCATGTTCTTCATCCTCCTTTGGACAATCAACTCAAGAGACTCCAGTTCAGTCTCCAGGACAGAATCAGTCCTCCTTGTCAATCTGTTCAGCCTCTTCATGTCACTTGCTCTGATGCTGCATCCCAAACAGGTGTGATCAGCTGACAAACTCCTTTTCTTTTGACGCTCCTCTTCAAATCTCTGTCTGCCCGTATTGTTTGAAAGCCAGGCAGAGACACGCTGGAGTCCAGGATATGTTCCTTTAGCCATGTCTCAGTGAAACACATGATGCTGCATTCCCAATACTCTGACTGGGTCTTCAACAGAGTTCATCCATTTTGTTAGCAAAGAGATCTCACATTTGTCAATATTACTGATGGAAGTGAAGGTTTAAACTTCCTCTTTCCCTATCTTCTCTTTGCTCCTGCTCTACATCCATGTCTTCTTCTTTTGAGCTCATCAGGGATCCAGTGTTTCAATTTGAGGATCATTTCAGCCTTAGAAATGTCAGTGAGTTGCTCTTTCTTGTAAACAAGTCTCTTGTTGCCATGGTTACACATCATAACAAGTGGCAAAAAAGTGGCAAATCAAGCAAAAAACTCAATCAGCACAGCACCCAAATCAGAAAAAAGTATTTAGAAAATATTTCCAGAAGAAAAAACTGGCAACAAATACTCAAAAAGAGCAAAAAAAAAAAGCTACTCCAACAAGCTGCCACCAGTTGTAGCGCTATTCTGGAATGCTTCTAAATAGTTTCAGTGTGGAATAAATCTTTGGCACTATTCATAGTAATTACACATTCTTTTATGGTTTTAACTCCAAACCAGTGGGTAGAAATAATGTGCTCACAAGCTGTTTGTCAACTGTCTGGTTAAAAGAAGTCTGAATGTTTGTCACCAAGATGCTGTTGTGTCCTTGCCTAGCTCAGGTGATAAAGTAAAATATGGATATGGATATGGATAAAGGAAAATATGGCTGTATTGCACGACATTTTGTTGAAATAAACATTAATGTTGCTTGTCTTCTTCCTTGTAGTCAACCTGGTCTGTGGAGTATTTGGTGTCAGTGTACAATGTGCATTACGCTGAACAGTAGTTAAAACTGTGAGCTGAATTTAAAAGTTTTATATCCACTGAAAAAAGACAAATTTTGTTGTTCGCCTTGAGAAAGGGCTCTGAAATCCATCAGAAAACCCTCCAGCTTGTTTTCAGCAGTTAGCTGAACATCTCTCACTATGTCTTTAAATTTACAGAACCACAACAGATTTTCCCTAGAAAGCTTTTAGAAACTAGCAGAAACCTGAAAAAAAGATAAAATGGATGAAGTGTCTGTCATTAGGCATTAAAAGGATTTTTGGTCAGCCATTTTGAAGTGTTTTTTTTATCAAATAGTAATCAATAGCACAGACCATTGATGACATCACGAGTGAAGTCTGTAGAACCAGAAAGAGGTCCTCACATCCGAGTAAGGTACATGACTGCCAGATCAGTACCACTGCAAAATTCAGACAAATAAAGCTAAAAATTTGGGCTGATACAAGAAAACTTAAAATAAACCTATTTTAAACCACTACAGTCCTACATGAGTCTGTTTGGTTTGTGCCATTAGGCAACGGAAGTCTACATTACTACACCACCAGACATGTGTCATTGCTGTTGTTCATCTCAGCATCGAACTGATCAACTGCAGCAAATCAGATTGATGGTAGTTTTCTTGGTCTGATAGGAGCTGAGAAGACATTTGGATTGTGCTGCTAGAGCTGTCTCTTATTCCACATTGAAGCTGGTCCATAGTTGTGCTTTTTCAATAGAAAACTACAACCGTATGGATGAGTTGTGGCTGATCAGACAGACCTGTCAACTGATCTGAGGGGGTGACCCAATACTTTGGTTGATATAATGTACATTAAAAATAAGTTGTGTGACTACCCATCCATCTCAGCAAGTAGTTGGTTGATAGTCTGTCTGGAATACGGGTGCATAGGAGACTCGATCCTCTTCCCACCCACACTGTCCAGTTCATCAATGAAGATCACACAGGGAGCGTTAGCTTTAGCCTCCCCTACAAAACAAAAACAATTATGCACTGAAACCAAAGAATCAGTTCAAGTTAAACAACTTTTAAAGATCCACTCCGATCATCTTTCAAGCTATTTTAAAGTGTCTCAGTGGTCTTTAAATGATAATTATGGCATTTTTACCCAAAATCACAAAACCTGTGCTGTTTTCTAAGAAGTAGTTTCTGCATAGCAGCAGGAGCTCATTAGCAATTAGCCTCTGTGCTGTGGGCAGAACCATTGGTGTGGAGGATCCCCCTGTCCCTCCCTGTTACTGAGAGCCATATTTATTGATTTAACTAAAGTAAACTAAACTAGTGAAGGCAAATGCCCACTAAACACCCACTACCGTAACCTCACTAGTTAAGTAGTCAAATGGAAATTGCCATCACCAGTTCACTAGTGGGCATTTGTGTCTTCACTAGTTAACTAATGAGCAGTTCTGCCTTCACTAGTTTTACATGTAATACCGGGCGGACACTGTGCAATTTTAGAAATCTGACTGTCTGGAAAATGCTCCCACTGCACGACCGGGTTTGTCACTCGTACTCTATTTGACCCAACGACATGTGTACTCACACTGTATGACTACTGTCAGCCACGATTATTGACAACCACGACTACTTGTCGGCATCAGTCGGCGTGTGACGGCACGACGCGCTCGAGTGTGAACAACGAAAAACAAAGGTTCCTAGTTCCTATGATAACCACAGCGTGCCTGACAACAAGATGGCGTGCAGGCAGAAAGTTGTTGCATTTGTGTGTGCTGTCTTGTGCGCTGAAACTAAAAAAAAAAAAAAAGAAAAGGATTTGGGTACGTGAATGACTGAGGAGACGTGGTCGTGATGTCCATCCTTCATCAGGGGCTTGAGGTAATGTTAATGTTAAACTATATATTGTTTTACAGTAGCTATGATAGTTTCACTTTAGCATTAGCCAGCCAATGTTGCTCCACCGGTGTCTTCTGCGCAGGTGCGAACGTAGAATTGTGGCGTAACACCGCTCACACTGTACGAGCTACGGCGAAAATTTCTGACATGCCAGAAGTTTGATCGGGAGGTCGCAGCATTATCGTTAGAACGTAGCAGCAATTAATCCTTCCTCGTGAGTGTTCTCACACTGTACGGCTTACGACCTCCTGACCGGACATCCCGACGCTACGATGTTTCCACGATGACGCAGCGTGGTCTGCGACGGCAAAATCGTGGTGAAATCCCCTTGAAATCGCACAGTGTCCGCCCAGCATCAGTGTCACACTGAAGCCACTAGTTTACTAGCTAAAGCTCCATTGGTCAGCATGTTAACTTGTGTGCCAAATGCAAATGTTTTGGGTGGGATTTTGAGAAATTCTGCGCTGTGATTGGTTGTCATAGTTTAATTGGACATAGGGATGCCTTTACTAGTAAACCTGTACACATTTTTGGCTGTCACTAGGTAAAGGTGGGATATTGAACATTTTCATTAAAAGCTATATTTTTACCAAAATAATGGCTCCACAGGGTGTTTAGAGGGTTGTAGAATGAAAATACAGCATTTCCTTTAAAAATTATACAGTGGGGCAAAAAAGTATTTAGTCAGCCACCAATTGTGTAAGTTCTCCCACTTAAAAAGATTAGAGAGGCCTGTAATTTTCATCATAGGTATACCTCAACTATGAGAGACAAAATGAGGGAAAAAAATCCAGAAAATCACGTTGTCTGATTTTTAAAGAATTTATTTGCAAATTATGGTGGAAAATAAGTATTTGGTCACCTACAAACAAGTAAGATTTCTGGCTTTCACAGACCTGTAACTTCTTTAAGAGGCTCCTCGGTCCTCCACTCGTTACCTGTATTAATGGCACCTGTGTGAACTCGTTATCAGTATAAAAGACACCTGTCCACAACCTCAAACAGTCACGCACCAAACTCCACTATGGCCAAGACCAAAGAGCTGTCAAAGGACACCAGAAACAAAATTGTAGACCTTCACCAGGCTGGGAAGACTGAATCTGCAATAGGTAAGCAGCTTGGTGTGAAGAAATCAACTGTGGGAGCAATTATTAGAAAATGGAAGACATACAAGACCACTGATAATCTCCCTCGATCTGGGGCTCCACGCAAGATCTCACCCCGTGGGGTCAAAATGATCACAAGAACGGTGAGCAAAAATCCCAGAACCACACGGAGGGACCTAGTGAATGACCTGCAGAGAGCTGGGACCAAAGTAACAAAGGCTACCATCAGTAACACACTACGCCGCCAGGGACTCAAATCCTGCAGTGCCAGACGTGTCCCCCTGCTGAAGCCAGGACACGTCCAGGCCCGTCTGCGGTTTGCTAGAGAGCATTTGGATGATCCAGAAGAGGATTGGGAGAACATCATATGGTCAGATGAAACCAAAATAGAACTTTTTGGTAGAAACTCAACTTGTCGTGGTTGGAGGGGAAAGAATGCTGAGTTGGATCCAAAGAACACCATACCTACTGTAAAGCATGGGGGTGGAAACATCATGCTTTGGGGCTGTTTTTCTGCAAGGGGACCAGGACGACTGATCCGTGTAAAGGAAAGAATGAATGGGGCCATGTATCGTAAGATTTTGAGTGAAAACCTCCTTCCATCAGCAAGGGCATTGAAAATGAGACGTGGCTGGGTCTTTCAGCATTACAATGATCCCAAACACACCGCCCGGGCAACGAAGGAGTGGCTTCGTAAGAAGCATTTCAAGGTCCTGGAGTGGCCTAGCCAGTCTCCAGATCTCAACCCCATAGAAAATCTCTGGAGGGAGTTGAAAGTCCGTGTTGCCCAGCGTCAGCCCCAAAACATCACTGCTCTAGAGGAGATCTGCATGGAGGAATGGGCCAAAATACCAGCAACAGTGTGTGAAAACCTTGTGAAGACTTACAGAAAACGTTTGACCTCTGTCATTGCCAACAAAGGCTATATAACAAAGTATTGAGATTAACTTTTGTTATTGACCAAATACTTATTTTCCACCATAATTTGCAAATAAATTCTTTAAAAATCAGACAACGTGATTTTCTGGATTTTTTTCCCTCATTTTGTCTCTCATAGTTGAGGTATACCTATGATGAAAATTACAGGCCTCTCTAATCTTTTTAAGTGGGAGAACTTACACAATTGGTGGCTGACTAAATACTTTTTTGCCCCACTGTATTTTAAGTAAAATATTACAAAATATTAATTTTGACAGGTACGACGTTGACATTTTGTTTACATCTACCAGCCAGTAGCTGGCAGAGCAGCGGGCACCATTTTGGGTTGCCTAATACCGTAAAATACTCCAGCACAGTGAGGCTGGTGCTGTGGAGTTTGCAAATCAAGTAGCTGGAAGCACCGGGGATATGTGGTGATTATACACCTTATTTGCTTGCCATAGAGGGTTTCCCCTAGGATTTCCCATGTGGTGAGCAAGTTCTGTGTGGAAACGTTTTATTATGGTAAATGGTAAATGTCCTGTATTTGTATAGCGCTTTTCTAGTCATTCAGACCACTCAAAACGCTTTCACACTACAAGGTTTTGCATTTACCCATTCACACAACCCTATATGTAAACCGGAGGGAGAGGGTAAGGGCTAATACAGGACATTTACCATTTTCCCAAAATTAATAAAGAAGTCGCTCGCTGGACATTCCAATTTAAAGCCCCATCAGATTGGAATAATTTACCAAATACAATCAGATCTGTCACCTCTATTAATTCTTTTAGGGCTTCACTATATGATTATTTACAAAACACATGTTCCTGCTTTTAATTATATTCCTTTTAACTGTCAATTTTTTGTTTTAAACTCTTTGTAACCCGCATAATATGTCCTACGATCAAATACTTGCTGCATCAATACATCTAGAGGGCTCGTACTTGGAAGATAGGTATAAGGAGCAGTAAGAATGTTTGAGTGAATGAGTGTTATGTGTTGTAATGTATATTGTAACTTGAAGTTTGTTGTCTGTGCTGTTGTTGTTTTTTTCTAAAGTACCCCCTCAAAAACGAGATGTTGCATCTCAAGGGGTTATCCTTTAAATAAATTTCAAATAAATAAATAAAATTTGATTTGATTTAATGCTGCCACGATTAGTCGATTAGTCACAATAACATCGACAAACAAAATCGTCGACAAATGTTTTTGTTTTTTATCCCGTTGCTTTCCATCTTTCTGCTCGACGCATTACAAGAAAGAACGTTGTCTTGTAAGCGGCTAACATTAGCAGGAAGTTACTTGTATTTACATGTTAAAAGGTGTGTTGGGGTGGCGAGCGGTGCACAGAGCCTCTTGTCTTCTTCTTACAGTGCACTTCATTATTAAATGTCTAAAACAAGCATCTCTATGCAGTGCAACAACCGAACGAGTTCAGAACCTTCTTTCCCTCGCTCCGATACGTGGATTACCGTAACACAGGACATAGAAACACACTCCAATATTCACCCTCAAATTACTGTAACGCACTGAGTAAGAGCGCACTTCAATATTCACACTTAATATTACAGCTGTAGTAATGGCAATACATAGTAGTACAACATAGTTCAGATGTTGAATGAATTATTGAAACATCAAATATTTACATCAAAGTAACTGATCTACTTTAAAAACCTGTTTACACAAAAACCTCTCTCAGCTTTTAGTCCTGAAATGTGTGGATTTTCATAAAAGATCCTCTTTTGTACTGCAGATTACTAAATAACAGAAAGAGGTAGAAACTTTTTTTCTTTGCTTTTGAAAGAAGAAAGACGAAATTTTGTGCTGATGGTTTCAGAATTCACAGTCATAGGAGAAAATATTCTGTGGGTCTTCAAAATTTAGTAAAAATGCTAGATATCTCTGTAACTGAAGGGGGTTAGAAATCTGAAAGTGGCTGGCACTGAAAGAGTTAAAGTTATATATATAAAGTTTACTCAAAGTTAGATAAAGGAGAAAAACCCACTGAACAAGTTCCTGATGCGGCTGGCTCCAACTCCAACAAACATCTCGTCAAACTCCGACCCAGAGGCGTAGTAAAACGGCACATCCGCCTCTCCTGCTACAGCTCGGGCCAAAAGGGTTTTTCCGGTCCCTGGAGGACCAACAAGCAGAACACCTAGAAAAGAGAGTGGTACCAGTGAGGAGAACAAGTAACAGGTTAAAAGAAAAACAGCACGCCGATATCCAAACAGAGCTGTGGCTCAGTGAAGGGCAACCCACCTTTTGGCAGCTTTCCTCCCAAAGCTGTGAACTTTTGAGGGTTCTTCAGGAACTCCACCACTTCTTGCAGCTCATTTTTAGCTTCTTCTACCCCTTTTACATGCTCAAATGTCACATTTTTCATCTGCACTGGGTCCACTGCAGAGTCAAGACCTGATGTGGTTCGGAACCGTACTGTCCAAAATAGTTCAAGATTACACAATGTAGCGCTGGTAATAAACTCAATCACACAAAACGTAGGAAGTTAATGAATTCATCAGCTGCCATGTCTGATTTTTAATAGCATCATTCAACTTGGTCAGAATAACTACCATGTTACTAAAACTAAAAAGTAGTGCTGTCAGTTAAACGCGTTATTAATGACATTAACTGAAACCCATTTTAACGGCGTGCATTTTTTTTATCGCGAGATTAACGCTCGTTCTATTTGGGCCAGCCCTTAGCAGTTTTTCTCCACGATTTTGCAAAAAACTCGTTACGTTAGAAAACTACACCATCACACCGGATCTAGTAAGACAGGTCTTGTGCGAAAATGTGTTCCCCTGAAATATTCTGTTTCCCCTGTCTCGGGAGAGCGCACCGCAGCCAGAGGGGCGGAGCCGACAAGCTTCACAGCCCTTCAGATCAGTTTCTCGCTAGACTGAAACTAGACTGATAAAAGGACAAGTTTCCCTGTCGAAGTTCTTGCTTTATTAAGCTTCCGTTAAATCAATGAACGAAAACGAAAATTGTTTTGAGTGTTTTTTTTACTCGCCGTGAGAATCAAGTCTCTCGGTATTCACGTACACTAAACCTGGCGGTTAGACTTGATTAGTCTGAGCTACAACAATGATTAATTTTACTCTGGGATTAAAAATACATTTTTGAATTTCAATTGAAATGATTATCATCCACCAAACACTATTTTCTATAACTTCTTGTTTGTTTAGGCTGCCATGTTTTTATATTACTTTATATATGTAGATGGATGAACGGACAGACAGTCAAAGTTACAGGGGGGAACAGGATTTCTCAGCACCCTGAAATATTCCGTTCCGTGAGAGAGCTGTGGCCTTATTGTTAC
>SSNP01000323.1:49159-95570 GCA_006937955.1 Pachypanchax playfairii | reverse complement strand
CTCTGAAGGTTTTTTTACCAGTATTTTTATATTTTACTGGTTTCTCTTGATTTTTTCAACAATGAAATGATATTTATTTAAACAAATATAGAGCCAGGTAAAGTAAACAGACTGAATTTGAAGCTTGATTAAGACAGATACCGGTTGGAATAACAACGGCAGAGATAAAGCGGTGGCAGCTGGGCTTACGTCATATGGAAGCGCCAGCTTTATTGTTGTAATGACGCAATAATTCCGCTAGGGGGCGACAGAAGTTACGCACTATGGCTTTAATAAAAGGCTTAGACTCCTCTGCATGGTCAGTAGCTACGTTTACATGGGCACATTTAATCGGAATAAACGCCCAATCGGATAAAAAAGACGTCATGTAAACATGTCAATCAGAATGTTTTGATCCGATGCAGCCTGATCCGAAAGAAATTTACTTCCGATCAAGAGGGGTGGTTTTGTCCGATCTTCATTCGGATAGACGTGCATGTATACACCCATTCGGAAAGAAAGGGTGAAAAAAGCCCACTGCGCATGCGTACAACTTCAGCGTGACGTCTTTCTGCTTTCGCAGACCCAAGTAGAAAACATAGCGGGAAGTAAACAGAAGTGGTCTGCTGGTGCAGTCATCCTGTCATCCTGCTCTCCTCTCCTGTGGTGGAGGAGCAGTAGCAATATGTATTCAGCCTCTAGCTTGGTTAATGCGACCAGTAAAAACCCAAACATAAAGGTAATCACCTGCAGAAGGTCCATATTGGGGATAACGTGAGTCAGATCGAGCACACGATGGGGCGGGAAAGACGTGCAGAAAGGACGGAGTTTGTTTACTTTTTTTTCTTCCCCCGGAAAGACAACTCGCTGTGCGCATGCTCAACTCATTTAACCTGATTGAGTGCTTGGTGCATGTGTACTCATGGCATGATCAGATCATTTCAGTTAGTGTCCATGTAAACAGGGATTTGGGAATTCAGATCGACCAAGATTTTAATCAGATTGGGGAAATTTGGCGCATGTAAACGTAGCTAGTGTCTCTATTAAATCTTACCTTGAGTGCGCTGTGTCAAGGCTTGAGCTTTAAGGAAGCCCTCAGCAAAGCCCCTCTTGAAGGCCTCCTGCTGTCCATCAGGAATGTTTTTGTTCTTCAGCAGGCTGTCAAGACTTTCCACATCAATCCCCTTGTCACGTGTGAGGAAACCCTGTGACACAAGGACAAATGACAAAAAAATAAATACATTTAAAAAATACACGTGTTGTATGATTATGTAGAGTGCTGTACAAATGTTTTAAGCCAACTCTGATTTATTGACATTCAGCTTACAGAATCCAGGTATTTTGAAATCACTTAAGTGGTATCAAACATGTTCTGATTTCTGAAGGTCTTTTTCTAGCAGCCATCAGAGGTGCAACAGTGAGACAACTCAATATCATGACTATCATTTAAAATCACGGCCTTTTTTTATTTTCTTTCAAAGGTAACACTCATACAAGCGGACAACGACTCGTAAGATTAGTGCGTCCCTCATCGCATCACACTGTCATTTTAAAAAGCTTTGTTTTAACAATCAAATACAGTACAATTTAAAATACAACCACACTAAGGATTCTGTCCTCTTTGGAGAATTTGAAATTCCTGAACGATGCTTATCTAAGACCAGGTCACAGGGTTAACATCTTCATCAGATATCCCAGACCTCCTTCCAGATTATCCACAGGGACTTTGGAGCATTTCCAGGCCAGATGTAAGATACAACCAGTCAGTCGAAATCCTGGGTCTGTCCTGATGTCTGTTCCTACTGGGACTAGTACTACTCCTACTGAGGATGAGTCCAAGTTCACCAAAACTGAGGTTTTGGAACATACGTAGATTCCTCGGTAAGTTGACAACTTTGCCTTTCGACTCAGCTGTCTATTCGCCTTGACAGATAAGTGTAGTGTCCACATCTGACTTGGTAATTCTCCTTTCTCTGTCACTGATCTTCAACACAGCTGCTTCACTCTCGTCTACAAACTGTCCCACTGCCTGCTGAAGGTCCCGTCTCAATAAATCCAAAAAGACAACAAGGTGCAACAAGAAAATAGTCTGACCAATGGTTAGTAATGCACACCAATTAGCCAAGTTCTTGGACCCGACTGTTATCTAAGTGAAGGAGTGTTTTATTTGTTAAACCATGTCACACTGATTTTTGAAATACCAAAACATCCACAAGGCCCCAGCCGAAAGAGTTCTTCCAACAGACAAAATACCTTTAAATGTATTTGTTAGCATCTTACTTTCCATGCATCTTCTCTCACAGAGATCACCTGAAAATAACAAGGTATACAGAAGGTGTCAGAATGAAGCATGTCTCAGGTCTTTGATGGAATTTTTCCTTTCAGATGTTGTTTATCAGCTGTAGATGGTTACTTGGCCTGGAGTTTCCCTCAATGTTTTAAAGACCGTTTCATTTAAGAACAAGATTAAAGTGAGTAAAAACACAATCACTGTCCAAAAAAGACAGAAAGAAGAAATTTTAAAACAATGTCTTTTAAGCCTGGACGTGTTGTTGAAAACTTCTGAGACATTATAAAAAAAGTCCCAACCTCTTCATGAGAAAATATATAGAACTGAGGGAAGGTAAAAGACTTCAAAAAGTAGTAGTCCAAGATGTACCTTCATGAAAGATGGTGCGAAAGTCTCTGAGTTCACAGGACGTTCAAACGCCGACTGCACTCGTCTGGTTTTACTCCTTAATGTTTTAAAGCTTCTGCTCTGAAAATACACTGAAAAAAAAATACAGTGAATGAAGAACCAACCATTTTTTATAGGATTAAAATGAAAATGTACATGAAAGTTCAAAGCCTATAATTGATCGTGACATTAGTTATGTTCACAATACTGGTAGTCTGCATTGTTTTAAAAACATCTAATAGTGGAAAAAGATTTGTAACTACCTGGCCCATGTTTTAACTCTGTGTAAACGATCCCAAGTGGTGACAGGCGCTTCTTTGAAAAAACAGTGGCTGGTACGTGCATGTTGCTGAATGAGAAGCCTGAGGAAAAGTAACAGAATGCAGATGATGGGAAATACTTTACAGGATTAGACAAGCCGAAACTGTTCATGTTGATTGATACAATATGCCCTCATCACACATAACTGAGTGGTAGCATAGACTTTATTCAGCTGATAAACAGTCAAGACTTTAAAGTTGATTTGTGGTGAAAGAAACATCTACATTTTGATCTTTTAATGTTGTATACCACAGATGTAAATATTTTCAGTCTGTGATAATAAATGGATAAAAATCCACTGAAAAAGGAGGATATCTGAGTGACTGTAGGTTTCTACAGTTCTGAGACTTTCTTCACTTCAAACCACAAGGTGGAGTCTGTTTACGACAAGTAGCAGTTTAGATTTAACACCATTTAAAGAACACATGATGTGCGTACGAGTGGACACCGCACATTTGATAAATCAGACTTTTGACTGTTCGTACGAACATTCTAAATTTCATTCGTAAGATAGAATATAGGACATTTTCTAAAAACGTTTGATAAATGAGGACCCTGGACTGGTCGCTAGTTCATCACAGACACAAACAACCATCTAAGTCAAATTTAGAGTCGCCAATTAACCTACGTGCATGTTTTTGGTCTGTGGAAGGAGACCGGAGTCCCCAAGGAAATCCCACACATGCATGACTGAACATACACACTCCATGCAGAAAGGTCCCACCCAATTAGTTTATAGTAGTAGAGGGGACATACCATTGCAGAAAGTAGCCGAAGTAGGCCGCCATTTTGAAAACGGCGAAATGCCAGCTCACAGCTGTGTATAATTGCACCAATCAATATAAAAAAACTAAAAATGTGACATTTCACGAGTAAGTTATTAATGTTATCTACTAAAAGAGAACTTGTGGTATATATTTTAAAAGGTTTTGAGTGAATTTATTGTCAGTACATTGGAAATTTAGACTAATCTTGTAGCAATGTTACAATAATTTATTACAACTACTACAAACCTAACTTATTCAAAGTCAATGCTATAATTAGAATTTTCCCCGTTTTTCTAATTTTCTGGCAGAGTAATCCCTCAAAATGTTGGGTTTTTTTGTCACCAGTTTAGTCTATGTATATGACTGTAAGTTATACAATTATGATGTCAAACAATCTGTAGATTGTGTAGCAAAACCAATGATGCCACCAATATTATTGATGTGATATTGATTATGTCATGTCATGAGACAAAACAATAATGTATGTGTGTATGTACTGTACATAGTTTTTATATAAAGGTATGCGTGTCTGCATATATATGTATAAAACATAGATGTCTGTGTATATATATATGTAAGAAATTAGGCACGTTATGGTGATTTTACTGACCCTCCCAAGCCATCTGTCATTGTTTCCTGCCTTTTTCAAAATGGTGACCAACTTCAACCATATTGCCAATGTAAAAAGACTGACATGTCCCCTCTACTAATATAAACTTATTGGTCCCACCATGTTGCAAAAACCCTGGACCTTGTTGCTGCAAGGCAACAGCACTGCCAACTGTGTCACCATACGGTACCCACACATTACAACCATGTTGTCTCTGGCCTGTTACCCCTGTTGATTCTTACCGTGTTTATTATGAAAAAAGGAGTTCGTGGAGAGATATGATGTCCTCCATGCTGTGTGAGCGCCAGCCGGAGGGGGCATATCATCTAAGCTCAAACGTGGGAAAACATGGTTCACCAGCTCATTCAGCTGCTGTTCTCCAAGGTCAGAAAACCCGAATTCCTGTAGGTTCCAAACAGGCTGTCCATACAGATACAAAAACACAGAATTATGCATTTAAAGTGTTGAAAGGCCATAAAGTTACTACACTGTGTGTGTGTGTGTGTATATATTTATAATGTCATCCTTCTAACCATAGAAACCTCACAAATCTTGTGATTTGTATGTATATATAAATCTTGTGAGAAATCTATGGTTAGAAGGATGAACTGTGAGGGTATTTTGACTCTTTAAAAACTTCACCAAGAGCAGCTTTAAATTATAGTCCTTGTCATAAGTACCTCTGTCATCTGCAGATCTGAATTTGATGCATATTTCTTGTGTTTTCTGGATTTGCAAGTGGCACAGCTGCTGCTTCCCACGGAGTGTTTTAGAGGTTGGAGGATGTTGATGAGGTGGCTCAGAGGTAGAGTCACCTGGAGTCACATTTATTCAAAGAGTGATCAGATACAGGAACTTCATTATTTCTTAAAGTGAACTACTGCAAAGATACACATTAAACTACAACTTGTCTAGTTAGTATCACAAATATATACGAGAACGACGTTAGTAAGTCTGTCTAACGCAGTTGTATCAGTTGACAACGTTACTGTTACTTAACAATGATCTTAGCAAACCAGCTGTAATAAATTTAGAAAAAAATATAAAGCAGTTCTTATCTTAATTATTGAATAAAGACAAAATGTTAAAAGTTTACTTAGAGAAGAAGTGAACGGGACAGAAACCAAAACAACAATGCTAATGCTAATTTATCCCCACATCGGACTTTACCTGAGGCTGGACCGTCATTGACAATGAAAACATGATGAACTTGTCACCAGCGCAAACGCTCCTGATAACCTGTGCAAGTTGTCTTTCTGTCCCTCACAATGAAAGCGACGTGTTTGTTTCACTCGACCTCTCCGCAGCTGCAGTCATAGCAAATACGACTGCGAACTTGAGCGGTCTGATAGACGAGAATAAACCGGATGTGACCTCAATCACGTTGACGCAAATTTTGCGTGACTCGCTCCGCATCATTTATTACCGGGTGACCAAGCGGCTACTCGCGTGGGAGGAGTTTGCGTTGAGTGATTCTCTTGCGATCCGCTCAGCTCCGCCACTCGACCGGCTGACGCCCCCTTCAAACATGGTGTAATTTACACCGTGTAAACGTAACAAGGTTGATCCGATACTAGAATCCAGATTATGTGCATAAAAACAGCAAATTTGTTTAACCTGACGTAAACATAGATGCTGATGTTTCTCCCTATCGCACGTGTCTATTAAAGACAATAAACTTGACTCACTCTGAAAGCCTTGATGTTGGTGGTAACCATAGACACGAATTAAAGAAACAAACAAATAAATAAATATTCATGTCAATGGCGACCATTTCTCAGGCAAATGTTTTACTATCTCTCCGCTTAGGATGGTAACTTCTCCTTTTCCGTTCGTCATCGCTTTCCTCCGATTCATCATCCGGGTAATTTAAAAGGAACAGACTCACTGGCTGTGTCCAACAATGAGTGTAGAGGGCTTTTTACCTTGGCCAATATGGTTGAAGTTAGCCGCCATTTTGAAAAAGGCAGGAAGAAATGACAGATGGCTTGGGAGGGTCAGTAAAATCACCATAAAGTGCTTATTTTCAAACATATATATACAGTATATGTGTTTTATACATGCAGACACAAATACATATATATGTATATGTATAAATATGTGTGTATGTATGTCTCCCTCTAGCACCTAATAAATAAATAACAGAAAATAAATAACAATAAAGTAGCTGTATAAATATCATAAATACAAGTACAAGTGGCATCATTAGTTTTGCTACACCGTCTACAGATTGTTTTACATAATTATATAACTTACAGTCATACATAGACTAAACTGGTGACTTTAAAAAAATAACATTTTGAGGGATTACTCTGCCAGAAAATTTGAAAAATGGGGAAAATTCTAATGATAACATTGACTTTGAATAAGTTAGGTTTTTAGTTGTAATAAATTGTTGTAACATTGCTACAAGATTAGTCTAAATTTCCAATATACGAACAATAAATTCACTCAAAACCTCTTAAAATATATGCTACAAGTTATCCTTTAGTAGATAACACTAATAACATACTCGTGAAATGTCACATTTTTAGTTTTTTTATATTGATTGGTGCAATTATACACAGCTGTGAACTGGCATTTCACCTTTTTCAAAATGGCGGCCTACTTCGGCTACTTTTTGCAATGGTCTGTCCCCTCTACTAATATAAACTCATTGGTGTCCAAATTCATGGTCTGCATACTTTTAAGGACATATTTTAAGGATGTTACGTCACACCGCCGCGACAAGAACTGCCCAGATTCCAAGAATTCTTCAAATGCTTCCTCGAAATGCGTACTAGTTTTCCTCGAATTTTAAGAATGGGTCTGATCATAGACATTATAATGCCTATATGATCTAATGCATCCTTTCACTTTCTACATATCCCACAATTCTTTTCAGCAATGACGGACTAAGTGAGCGGTAGTGCTGATGGAGAGGAGTTTGGATTCAGATATAAGTTTTAAAAAAAACTAGCGGTAAAAAAAGGAAATTCTTACAGCGGTAGTCTAATTAGGTCTTTGTTTTTAGTGTTAATCATGTTTTTATTGTATATTTACAAAAACGTTCCCGTTCGCAACTCCTGTGTAATTATTTACATGCAGGTAATTTGTTATTAGTGTATTATTAAATAATTGTTTTATATTTACATTGTTTTAATGCTTGTAATTTGTAATACAGCAGTACCCATAAGATTAACTTCAACATAAAATAAACACTGAACAATATACGTGTGTGTTTAATCATAGTCTTCTTTGAGTCTGCTCTCAAACAGTTTCAGGAGACAATTCCAGCTGGTAGCCATCCCCCTCCAAAACGTGTTATTAACTGTGTATAAATTGTAATATAATATCTTGACAAGAGATCAACTTTTTGCAATAAATTTAATGTTTTAGTAAATGTCCTAAATGCCCTAAAACAGAAAAAAAGTATAAGACTTGCAGAACAAATAAAACTGAACATTAACAGTGAAAAAAGCATCAATAAACTAAATGGAGTAAAAGACTAAAAAATGCTGCCACTGGCCATCAGGATTTCTGCCTCCAGCCTCCTCAGTCCTTTGCACTCCGGGATGCCTGTTATGATCTGAAAAAACAGTATCTATGGTGGCAAACTCCAGACCTTGAGAGCCACTATCCTGCATATTTTAGATGTTTTCCTGCTTCAACACACCTGATTCAAATCTGCAACATCTCAGCAAGTCCTGCAAAAGCCTGTGAACAAACCATTCATCTACAGCAGGTGTGTTAAAGCAGGCGAACATCTAAAACTTGTAGGATAGTGGCTTTCAAGGCCTGGAGTTGGTCACTTTTCTACACTCCAAAGTCATATAATATTGACTACAATCACCAAGTTAATTACTCCCATTTCACAAATCAGATGAATCTTTTGGAAGCATAACATCATTGCTTAGACTTCAGCGGCTGTCCTCAGTAGGTCAAAGATCTGTTGAAATAGATGTAAATCAATAATACTGACCTATGTACTGCATAAAGTATTAAACAAAGGTAAAATACCTTTTACAAAAATTACACTTTCTACGCTAACGTTAGCACTGACTTTAGCATCATTCAGATAGAGTAATTCAGCGGACAAACGATAAACAACAACTCGTGTTTCATTAGAAATGTCTAGTGCCTTTATAGAATACATTTTTGGTGAGATACCACTTTTATAAAGAATAAGGAAAATAGTCTTTCTCTCCGCTACAAATATTACACATAGAAGATCTTTTATTTTTTATTTAATCTTATAATATGGTATAAAGGTTTGTTCACAAAAACATTTAGCTATTTTATACACCAGGTTTCACAATTAATAACAAAAAGAAAAACAGGCATAAAATAGAGATTTTCTCCACCAATGATTTTATTTTAAAACTAAAATTTGTTTTATATTGTGATGCTTCACAACTGAAATTGGAGTAACCATGAATAAAATGCATTTAATTCTTACTGTGAGAATGCATTGCAAAAAACATGATTAATTATACCTACAGTTTTATTGTGAATACCCTCACTATCAAGTTCAACAGATCAGAAAATACTTGTCCTGCAAGAACCAATAAATCTAAATACAATGACCCTATATACTTTTCCACATTTTGTCACATTACGGCCACAAACATGAATCAATTTCATTGGAATTCCATGTGAAAGACCAATACAAAGTGGTGTACATGTGAGAAGTGGAACAAAAATCATACATGATTCCAAACATTTTTTACAAATAAATAACTGAAAAGTGGGGTGTGCGTAATTATTCGGCCCCCTTTGGTCTGAGTGCAGTCAGTTGCCCATAGATATTGCCTGATGAGTGCTAATGACTAAATAGAGTGCACCTGTGTGTAATCTAATGTCAGGACAAATACAGCTGCCATGTGACAGCCTCAGAGGTTGTCTAAGAGAACGATGGGAGCAACAACATCATGAAGTCCAAAGAACACACCATACAGGTCAGGGATAAAGTTATTGAGAAATTTAAATCAGGATTAGGCTACAAACAGATTTCCCAAGCCTTGAACATCCCATGGAGCACTGTTCAAGCAATCATTCAGAAATGGAAGGAGTATGGCACAACTGTAAACCTACCAAGACAAGGCCATCCACCTAAACTCACAGGCCGAACAAGGAGAGCACTGATCAGAAATACAGCCAAGAGGCCCATGGTGACTCTGGACGAGCTGCAGAGATCTACAGCTCAGGTGGGGGAATCTGTCCATAAGACAACTATTAGTCGTGCACTGCACAAAGTTGGCCTTTATGGAAGAGTGGCAAGAAGAAAGCCATTGTTAAAAGAAAACCATAAGAAGTCCCGTTTGTAGTTTGCCACAAGCCATGTGGGGTACACAGCAAACATGTGGAAGAAGGTGCCCTGGTCAGAAGAGACCAAAATTGAACTTTTTGGCCAAAATGCAAAACGCTGTGTGTGGCGGAAAACTAACACTGCACATCACTCTGAACCCACCATCCCCACTGTCAAATATGGGGGAGGCAGCATCATGCTCTCTTCAGCAGGGACAGGGAAGCTAGTCAGAGTTGATGGGAAGATGGATGGAGCCAAATACAGGGCAATCTTGGAATCAAATCAATCAATCAAAATCAAAAATACTTTATTAATCCCCGAAGGGAAATTCAAGTGTTGTTGTAGCTCAGTTCTTTTTCAAGGAGCCATAGAGAGTTCTAGGTGTGGACAGGAAGGATCTCCTGTAGCGGTCTGTGCTGCAGCGGATTATGAAGAATTTTCTGACTGAAGACACTCTGTTGTTGAGTTACTGTGTTCTGAAGAGGACGATGAGGGTTTTCCATCATGTTCTTCATCCTCCTTTGGACAATCAACTCAAGAGACTCCAGTTCAGTCTCCAGGACAGAATCTGTCCTCCTTATCCATCTGTTCAGCCTCTTCATGTCACTTGCTCTGATGCTGCTTCCCCAACAGGTGACTGCAGATGTGATCAGCTGACAAACTCCTCTTCTTTTGCAGCTCCTCTTCAAATCTCTGTCTGCTCATATTGTTTGAAAGCCAGGCAGAGACACACTGGAGTTCAGGATATGTTCCTTTAGCCATGTCTCAGTAAAACACATGATGCTGCATTCCTGATACTCTGACTGGGTCTTCAACAGAGATTCAAGTTCATCCATTTTGTTAGCAAAGAGATCTCACATTTGTCAATATGACTGATGGAAGTGAAGGTTTAAACTTCCTCTTCCTCTCTCTTCACTCTGCTCCTGCTCTGCATCAACATCTTCTTCTTTTGAGCTCCTCAGGGATCCAGAGTTTCAATTTCAGGATAATTTCAGCCTTAAAAATGTCAGTTAGCTGCTCTTTCTTGTAAACAAGTCTCTTGTTGCCATGGTTACCATAACAAGTGGCAAAAAAGTGACAAATCAAGCAAAAAACTCAATCAGCACAGCACCCAAGTCAGAAGGAAAGTATTTAGAAAATATTTCCAGAAGAAAAAACTAGCAAGAAATACTCAAAAAGAGCAAAAAAATGCTAGCAAGTGCTAGCTAAGTCACAGAGCAACTCCAACAAGCAGCCACCAGTTGTAGCGCTATTCTGGAATGTAAGAATGTAATGGAAGAAAACCTCTTGGAGTCTGCAAAAGACTTGAGACTGGGGCAGAGGTTCACCTTCCAGTAGGACAACGACCCTAAAAATAAAGCCAGGGCAACAAATGAATGGTTTAAAACAAAACATATCCATGTGTTAGAATGGCCCAGTCAGTCCAGATCTAAATCCAACCAAGAATCTGTGTCAAGATCTGAAAACTGCTGTTCACAAATGCTGTCCATCTAATCTGACTGAGCTGGAACTGTTTTTCAAAGAAGAATGGGCAAGAATTTCAGTCTCTAGATGTGCAAAGCTGGTCGAGACATGCCCTAAAAGACTGGCAGCCGTAATTGCAGCAAAAAGTGGTTCTACAAAGTATTGACTCAGGGGGCTTAATAATTACGCACACCCCACTTTTCAGTTATGTATTTGTAAAAAATGTTTGGAATCATGTATGATTTTCATTCCACTTCTCACGTGTACACCACTTTGTATTGGTCTTTCACGTGGAATTCCAATAAAATTGATTCATGTTTGTGGCCGTAATGTGACAAAATGTGGAAAAGTTCAAGGGTGCCATATACTTTTGCAAACCGCTGTATATAAAATTGCCCTCTCGCCACTGGGAGGTGTTTTTATATATAAGCACATACTATTTAGATTTATATATATATATATATAAGTTCTGTAATATAATTTCTGAAATAAAAAGGGAGATTCTCATGACTCCTGATCACGTGAATCAGTGAAATGCAATAATTTATTACAACTGAACTAAAGCTATAAAATGAATAGACACATTCACAGAAAAAATAGCTAGATTCAAAAACTATATCTATCTTAAAAGTCTTCATTTTTATAGAAATGCATTAGACTAATTTAATATGTAAAACTATCCTATGAGACTGACATCATAAAATATGTTAAAAGAAACCCAATTCAATAATGACGCCTTCTATAACTCAAATAAACTAGCATTCGTAAAACTCCTATCACCAAAATACAATGTCTAAAGTTTTATCATTAATTCTTGCTTTATTTCAGTTACATGTTGTTGTGTGTATTAAGTTATTTGTAATCTAATAGAAGTCATGCTGAGCTAACTGTGACAGAGAAATGGTACTGTTAAAAAGGCCAGGTTGTTCCTATCTGTGCAGTTCCAGCACCCCCTTGTGGCGAGTTTCATTGTTATTGTTTAGTTTTGATTAGGCACATTTTCGGCCACCTACAGCAAGGACCCAACTACGTTTGATGAAGGTATCGGGATAAGTTCGAGTTTCTCCCTGAAGTTGTCAGAAAATGATTTGTGCGTGCATTAGCAAGTAAGTGAATAACTGTGAAGATTCATTAGCGACTGTATATTATTTCTATATGCGCAGATTCTTGCTAGCGGTAGTAGCAGTTGACTTTATGCAGGTTGCGACCTCAGCTAATTAGCATTGCACAAACGAGACAGTTACATGTGAAACTGTTATTTATTTCCTGTTTGTATCTGTGTTTTCAGAAACCACTTCCATTCAAAGAATTAAACATTTAAAGGACAAATTGGCCTGGTTATTCCTCATGGGGACATTATTATGTTCTAACCGGACATACTGCAGCGGTTATCACTCCCATAATTCATTAATACCAGCAAAGAGTAAACATGGTCCTTCGAGCTGGATGGTAAATACTGCAGACAAAGATGTCCAGTCAGGAAGAGCAAGCCAGACCTTATTTAAAAGACTATGAGGTGAGATTGGAGCCACACGAAGGAGAAACAGAAACTTCTGAAGAGACAGAAACTTCTGCAGAGCTAGAAACAGAAAATACAGACCACCCTGAAGAATGCTCATCAGAAGAAACCATTGTTTCCAATAATGGAGAATGCTCATCAGATGAACATGAAGCAAAGCGAATAACTGTTGAAAACAGCCTTAAAGACAGCTTGGAAGAAGGCTCAGTCGGTTTACATCATCGCCATGAGTCTCTGAGTCCACGCCACAGACGCCGTGAGTCTCTGAGTCCACGCCACAGACGCCGTGAGTCTCCAAGCCCACGCCATCATGAGTCTCTAAGTCCACACCAATGTCACTGTCATTCTCCCCAGCAGCGTAATGGCAGACACTACTTTTCCTCTGACCACTACCATCAGTCAGGTGAGCACAGGAGACCTACATCCTTTTACCCCCCAGACAGATATTCAAGTTACTATCAACGACATGATAGACTTGTCAGCAGATACGAATCCCCCAGTTCACATCAGCGCATGTTCTCGCCATCCCGTTGTGAACAGACATATCGAGGGCCAATTCCAACTATTCCCTATTTTGTTAGTGAGGATCCACGAGAATTCACTCGTCTCAAGGTTGCTCTCGATAACCTCTTACCACGGGATGCTACACAACAGTTTAAATACCAGATTCTACTGGATCATCTTAAGCTGGAAGAGGCTCTACTGATTGCTGATTCATACTGCAACAGCCATTACCCCTACAGTGACACTATGGACGCTCTTAGTGAACAATATGGACAGCCCCACCAATTAGCATTGAAGCGTATTGCCCAGCTCATGGATGAACCAAACATCAAGAGCGGAGATGCAAAGTCATTTCGCAAGTTTGCTTTAAAGGTACGAACTCTAGTTGGGATGCTTGATCAGCTGGGCGACATTGGCCAGACAGAGTTAAGATGCGGATCTCATGTCTCCAGATTATTAACCAAATTGCCACACCATCTCAGAGCAGATTTCAAGAGACACATCAACCCTCTCATAACACCCATTCCCACTTCAGCACATTTGTCAGATTGGTTAGAGTATGAAGTAATTAGAGTATGAGTGCAAGATGACAGCCCGCAATTCACTAACAGCACCAATAGAGATCGCCCCTCTACCAGGAAAGAGCCAACTCGAGAGGTTCGGTCCAAAGGTACCTTTGTGCTCCATGGCAGTGAGCAGAAGCAGACAGAATGGAAACCATCCGATCAAGAGTCCAAGGAGAGGATAGTCGAACCCACTAAATTCTGCCCATTCTGCAACACAACTCAGCATTTCCTAAGCCAGTGCACAAACTTCAAGATCCTCACAAGGGACCAAATACACAGCTGGATTCGTTCAAACAAGAGATGCTGGAAATGTGGGCGTGAGCATATGTCATCACAATGCACTCTTAAGGCGAGGTGTAAGAAATGTAAAGGAAAGCACTTAGACGTGCTACACGAGGTAAATACAAGTCAAGGCAGCACCCCCACATCCAGCAATCCAGTCACCCGTGACGGCATCCCTGCTGTCAGTTCTTCAGCTGAGTCACTGTATGTGAGCAGACCAACTAGCAGCAGCAAAGTACTGCTCAAAGTAATTCGTGTAATCCTGAGGAATGGCGATTCATCAGTCGATACTTATGCTGTGCTTGATGATGGATCAGAACGCGCTATTTTACTTCACGATGCAGCTCAAGCTTTAGGCCTCCATGGTACTTACACCTGCGCACTGTACGACAAGACATCTGCATCATCCATGGTGCCTCTGTGTCATTCACCGTGTCCCCTGCTACCAGTCCTGACCATGCCTACCACATACACCATGCCTTTACAGCTAAGGAGCTAGCTCTAGGAAGCCACTCATACCCAGTACCTGCTCTGAAGAGAAAATACCACCACCTCAAAGATTTGCCAATCGCAACCCTTGATCATGCACATCCATTGCTCCTAATAGGGTCTGATCATCCACACCTCATCCTTCCAACAGAGCCAGTCCGACGTGGGCCTCCAGATGGTCCAGCTGCAGTCAAGACGGCAATGGGCTGGACTCTACAAGGACCATCAAGGTACCTGAAACACACACTTCCCCCTGCAAAATGCTTATTTACTTCCACCCATCCACCTCAAACAGACATCTTCACTCATGTCGAACGTTTATGGCAGCTGGACATTCTGCCATATCGGAGCGACAAGGTTGTCACCAGAGCGAGGGAAGACTCAGAAGCACTCAAGACTTTAGCAGAAAAGACAGTCAGGGTTGAAGTAGATGGTATTCAGAGATATGCCACACCTTTGCTGTGGAAGGGGAACCTACCACAGCTGGAAGCTCCAAAGGAAGCTGTTCTTCCCCATTTACGCAGTACAGAGAAAAGGTTGGCAAACGACACAAGCAAGATTATAGCTTACAAAGATGAAATTAACAAACTTGTCACCTCAGGCTGTGTCAAGAAGCTCAAACCTGCTGACAGTAGCTACGTTTACATGCGCCAAATTTCCCCAATCTGATTAAAATCTTGGTCGATCGGAATTCCCAAATCCCTGTTTACATGGACACTAACTGAAATGATCTGATCATGCCATGAGTACACATGCACCAAGCACTCAATCAGGTTAAATGAGTTGAGCATGCGCACAGCGAGTTGTCTTTCCGGGGGAAGAAAAAAAAGTAAACAAACTCCGTCCTTTCTGCACGTCTTTCCCGCCCCATCGTGTGCTCGAGCTGACTCACGTTTTCCCCAATATGAACCTTCTGCAGGTGATTTTATGTTTGGGTTTTTACTGGTCGCATTAACCAAGCTAGCGGCTAAATACATATTACTACTGCTCCTCCGCCACAGGAGAGGAGAGCAGGATGACAGGATGACTGCACCAGTAGACCACTTCTGTTTACTTCCCGCTATGTTTTCTACTTGGGTCTGCGAAAGCAGAAAGACGTCACGCTGAAGTTGTACGCATGCGCAAAGGGCTCTTTTCACCCTTTCTTTCCGAATGGGTGTATACATGCACGTCTATCCGAATGAAGATCGGACAAAACCACCCCTCTCGATCAGAAGTAAATTTCTTTCGGATCAGGCTGCATCGGATCAAAACATTCTGATTGACATGTTTACATGACGTCTTTTTTATCCGATTGGGCGTTTATTCCGATTAAATGTGCCCATGTAAACGTAGCTACTGATTCCAGTTCAGGGTGGTACATTCCCCACCACATGGTAACTCACAATGCTAAGAATCGAATAGTGTTTAATTGTTCATTTAAGTACAAAGGACTGGCACTAAATGAGCACTTACTGCCTGGCCCGACTCTCAGCTCAAGTCTTGTTGCGATTCAGAGAGAATGCGGTGGCCATCAGTAGCGACGTGAAGGGGATGTTCCACCAGGTACATCTCTTACCTGAAGCCCAGCCTTACCTGTGGTTCCTCTGGCGGAACACCAATACTGAACCTCCGGAGGTGTACCAGTGGTTAGTCCTGCCATTTGGAACAGTCTCAAGTCCCTGCTGTGCCACGTTCGCTTTGCAAACCCATGTGACAAATAGCAGTCAGCCCAATGAAGATGTGCAAACAGCTGTTGAACATTGTTTCTATGTAGACAACTGGTTGCAAAGCCTGTCTTCAGTCGAACAGGCCAAGTCACTAGCTGACAAGCTACGGGGTTTATTGGCAGAAGGTGGATTCGAACTCCGTCAGTGGGCAACCAGCCACCCAGAAGTAGTAGAACACCTACCGGCAGAGTACACATCAGAGAGCACAAAGCTCTGGCTCACCCAGAACAGTCATGATCCACAAGAGTTGGCCTTAGGGCTCATGTGGCATTGCCGTTCAGATACTTTGAGCTACAAGCCGGCACCTTCAGTCAGGGAGCAGCCCACCATGCGAGTTATATACAAAGTTCTCGCCAGTCAGTTTGACCCATTGGGATACATCAGCCCATACATCACAAGAGCCAAGGTCCTGGTTCAGAAACTCTGGATGAAAAAACGAGAATGGGATGATCCTGACCTACCGGAGGACCTGCTCAAAACTTGGAAATCCTGGGAAGATGAACTTTCACAGCTCACTGAGATCTCCTTCCCAAGGTGCTACACTGAATTCAATTCAAGTACTTCCAACTGCAACAGGACAGTTCACTTTTTCAGTGACGCTTCAGAGCAAGCGTATGGGTTAGTGAGCTACCTCTGCACCACCCCTGAAGAAGGTGACATACAAGTATCCTTCCTGGCAGCTAGATCACGGGTGGCACCAAAAAAACAACTTTCAATGCCTAGACTAGAACTTTGCGTTGCCCTGAGTGGAGCTCAACTTGCAGCAGTATTGAAGAAGGAGCTCACCTTGGAAATAACTGACTACATCTACTGGACTGACTCCACAACTGTTCTTACTTGGCTACGGTCAGAGTCCTGCAAATACAAAGTGTTTGTAGGGACCAGAATAGCTGAGATACAAGAGCTCACCAATCTACAGTCATGGCGTTACGTAGAGTCACAAAACAACCCCGCAGATGACATCACCCGCGGAAAGACCCTTACTTATCTCAAACAAACCAACCACTGGAGTCAAGGCCCCAAGTTCTTGAGGCAACATCCCTCAATGTGGCCTGTCAAACCAGATGTCGCAAGTAAGGATGTTTTGGAGGAGATGAGAAAATCTGTGTTCTGTGGCCAGATTTCAGACAGCTCTGCTTCCACATGGCCAGATCCACACCAGTTCAGCCATCTTCAAGATTTGCTGGAGGCCACTGCCCACAGCCTACACGGGGCGGCCAGCCTAGACAATAAACCTTCAGCTGAAGACTTCAGACAGGCTGAACTGATTACTTTAAGAAGAGCACAAAGTGATAGTTTTCCCATGGAAGTTGAACACCTGAAGGCTGGTAAACCTGTCCGCTCTGATAGTCGGCTCCTGAAACTGTCACCTGAGTGGGACCATGATAGAGGGCTGATAAGAGTTGGTGGCCGGCTTCGACAGTGTAACTTGACTGCGGATAGTATTCATCCAACTGTACTTGATCCGGCACATCCCATCACTAAACTCATTATCAAGGCCTATGACGAGCAGCTACATCACTCAGGTGCTGAGAGAGTCTTTGCTGAGATACGGAGGCGCTATTGGGTTCTGAGAGGCCGACAAGCGGTGCGCAAACTCCAGCATGAATGCCCAGAGTGTCAAAAATGGAGAGCTAAGCCTGAGGTGCCCAAAATGACTGACCTGCCTCCAGCCCGTCTCAGGCTTCACCATCCAGCATTCTATTCCACAGGGATGGATTGTTTTGGTCCGTTGGAGATCAAGATAGGCAGAAGAGTCGAGAAACGTTGGGGCATTCTGTATAAATGTCTCACAACCAGGGCTGTGTACATCAACCTCATTAGCAGTCTCGACAGCGATTCCTTCCTGATGTCTTTACGCAGACTAATCGCCAGGAGAGGAAAACCCTACGAGGTCCACTCCGATCAGGGGACAAATTTTAGAGGAGGTAAAGCTGAGTTAGAGCAGGCCTTTAGTGGACTGGCTCCCCTTCTCAAGACACAGTTGGCCTCACAACAGATTGACTTTCACTTTAACCCACCAAAGGCCCCACACTTTGGAGGAGTGTGGGAGAGAGAGATAAGATCTGTGAAAGCTGCCCTCTGTACCACCTTGGGAGTGCAAGTTGTCCCTGAAGAAGTTTTGAGAACGGTGTTGGTGGAGATTGAAGGAATACTGAATTCCAAACCCCTTGGTTACGTGTCGTCAGATATAGCTGATCCAGATCCCATCACACCAAATACGCTCTTAATGGGGCGGCATGATTCTGCTTTACCACAGGTAGTATATCCAGAATCTGACCTTCTGAGCAGAAAACGGTGGAGACATAGTCAGATCCTCAGTGATCAGTTTTGGAGCTGCTTCACACGGAACTACTTACCTGCCCTGCAAACACGTAACAAATGGACAGAGGACAAGGGCAGTCTTAATGTTGGAACTGTGGTTTTGCTGGCCGATCCACAAGCTCCAAGAGCCCTCTGGCCTGTTGGAATAGTTAAAACAATCCTGAAGGGAAGGGATAACAAGACTCGAGCTGCAGAAGTTCAGGTGAAGGACAAAACCTTTGTCAGACCCGTGGCTCGCCTTATTAAGCTACCTGCCTTCCCACAAGAAGATGACCTCCAGCTGGCCTAATGGACACAAATCTGCTCCCCAGATTTGGGGGCGGCTGTTAAAAAGGCCAGATTGTTCCTATCTGTGCAGTTCCAGCACCCCCTTGTGGAGAGTTTCATTGATATTGTTTAGTTTTGATTAGGCACATTTTCGGCCACCTACAGCAAGGACCCAACTACGTTTGATGAAGGTATCGGGATAAGTTCGAGTTTCTCCCTGAAGTTGTCAGAAAATGATTTGTGCGTGCATTAGCAAGTAAGTGAATAACTGTGAAGATTCATTAGCGACTGTATATTATTTCTATATGCGCAGATTCTTGCTAGCGGTAGTAGCAGTTGACTTTATGCAGGTTGCGACCTCAGCTAATTAGCATTGCACAAATGAGACAGTTACATGCGAAACTGTTATTTATTTCCTGTTTGTATCTGTGTTTTCAGAAACCACTTTCATTCAAAGAATTAAACATTTAAAGGACAAATTGGCCTGGTTATTCCTCATGGGGACATTATTACGTTCTAACCGGACATACTGCAGCGGTTATTACTCCCATAATTCATTAATACCAGCAAAGAGTAAACAGGTACTTTTCATTTTTTAACTGTCCTTTTCTTAAAGGTCCTGTATCCTGCTATTTAACAGCTTTCAGCTTCTGGGATAGGCACATACTGTATATGATAAAATCTTACCTTTAGTGTTATATATTAATAATTTGTCCTGAATTATAACTAATATTCTCAAGTTATTCTCTGACCAGGAAGTAAAACGCTCGGTTTACCTAAAATCCGACCTCTCCTCCAGGTCCCCTCCTCGTGAGTACTGCCCCTTGAGCTGCCTGAATAAAATGGTGAATAAATTCTTGAAACTCTTACAGCCAAATTCACTTTTTCACTGAAACATTTATAGAAAGTAAAATACTACAAAATGGTGGTGCTTAGTGTCTTGCTTCAGACTCTCGCAGCTGGGTGTGTGTGTGTTTAATCTGCAGGGGCAGCTTGGACACGCAGGTCCTGGTGTAACAATGTTATATCACTATGTTACAGTCAGTCATTTTCCAGGCTAGAGGAGCAACTGCTCAGAGAGCAGGATGCAGGACGATTCCTGAAAAAATGTGTGAATTAAGCCAAAAACCACTCTGTTTTTTTAAAATAAAGAAGTAGCATTACAACATGGTTAAAAGCTCCAAAAAGGGATTTTTGCATGATACTGGACCTTTAAACACCTAAATAATCTCCTCTTGGTACAAATGCTACACTTTATTGCCTAAAGTTATTTTCTACACTTTCTGGAGCATATTTTAATCTAATGTTGTCCTTTATATTTTCATTTAGCCTTATTAAACTCCATATATGAGTTCAAGAAGCCACAAAATAACAAAAGTTCATCTGATTTGTGCCAACTGTCGGACACATCATGGGATTTTCCTGCGAAGAGATGGGAGGAAAAAGAGTTATGATCATTTGTAAATACAAAACATTAACAGTTCCTTTTTCTTTTCAAAGTATACTCACTTTCTCCTTTGTTGTAAATAAAGCTGCACAAGCCAGTGGGTGATCAGAGGCCAGAGTGTGGTTAACACCACTGTCAGAGGAGAGACATCAAACGGCCACCAAGATGGTCTAAGGAACTGAGGTATAGAGACAAACAACTGGAATAACCACAATACTAATAATAATGATGAGAAGAATTAGTAAAGAATGTTTATATTAGGACCTTTTGTAAAACAAGTAAAAGGTCTTCCTGCCTTGGTGAAGAAGATCTTGACTGAAAAATAGAACAAGAAAACAGAAATCTTCCAACAAATTTTTCAGTTCATAATGGACCAATGACTGTGACTCACAGCTTGGCTTCTCACCTGTGACCTGGTCTGCTCCTCCAGAGAATGTAACCTGTGCAGAATGTTGGTCATGTCATGCTGCAGCCTTGTCAGAGCTGTTGCTATTTGCTCATTGATGTGTGCCTTTGTAACACCGACAGGAGGTCCAATCTTTGACACACAACCACAGGCAGCATCGACACTGACACACTGCCAAGAGTTGCTGGTGACTTTTGGTGATTGAGAACCTGGAAAATAATTCACATTGTGACATTCCAATGTATCAAAGTGCCGTATCTGTGGGAAACAGTGTTTTAGATAGTTAGGGTATCCGGTCCATTTATAAGAACAACCTCAGTGCAATAGTTCTGTAACCTCACCTCTTCCCCTTCTTGATAAGGAATTGCTGTGTTTACTTGACCCAGCTCCTTTTGTGATGTAGAAATCCCCTATGAAGACTTCACCCTCAGTCTCCTTCAGAGTTGTGTTGCTCTCAAACCAGAGCTCATTTGGCCTCACAGAGACAGCACCTGGCGGAGGTGAGTGGTCTTTGGATGCAGATAGCTGCTTTGAAGGGAATAGTGGGCACAGTTTAAACTAGAAAAGCACTTGGAGAGCACAGATACTTCAGTTCCCCCCACATTGACATTTACACCCAAAAATTATATGTATTTTTTTTACCAAGCACCCAGACCACCCATTTATTATGGATTTACAGATATGTAAAAAACAGGCCCTATCTCACAATGATGAAGAATCCTTAAAACAATTGCTAGATCCAGACGCAGTGATCCGGAACACCCCTCAAAAATCTAATCACCTCAGGCCATTTCTGGCCTTTCCTGAAAATGTTATCAAAATCTATCCATAACTTTTTTCATTATTTTGCTAACAAACAAACAAAAAAAAAAAACTCTGATGAAAACAAAAACACTCAAAGATAACATTTTAAACTTTGACCTTGCCATATAGGCATGTTTAAGCCTTTGGAAAAGGGATAGCAAACCTCCTCTATGGCTAGATGCTCCATTGAATCACAGAATTCCTCATTATCAGAGTCTGCAGGTTGATGGTTCCACACAGAAGCAACATCACTGGGATCTGAATGGAAACAGAACAAAAATGAAGAACTATTGTAGGTTGTAAACCTTAAGCAGGTTAAACAAGCCAAAAAAATAAATAAAAAATTAAAGAAAGGCAACTGAACGTTTTTTTTCTGTTTCTTGAAAATCGAATTCAACCTATTCTTATCTTGATTACAACAACTTAAAAGCCCATAGATCCAAAACCATGATCAAAACTGAATAAGCCTTTAGGGTGAAAGGTGAAACTGTAGTAATTCAATAATTACTTTTGTTTTTATTTCCACTTTCCACAGGTGCTGTCATGGTTCAGTTACCAGGTGGGCTGTTTTTGAGCTCCAAGTGTGACCCAAACTCCAGACACACACAAGCGAGGAAACAGCTTTGCAAGTTGAACAGTGTTTTAATATTTACAGTGATCAATATACAACAATGGCAAAACTGTGCTCGGGTGATGAACTCAGGACGGACTGGTGCGGGACAAGAACGGTCCTGGGTTGTGGAGAGAGAGAGGTTAGTGACAGTCTGTGAACCAGCTTGCGGTGTGCGGGGATCGTGCTCGTTAAACTCACGGTGACGGGTTTCACGTCCTGCTGTGAGGAGGGATCCGGAGATGCTGCTGCGGGGGTGGTGATCCAGACTGTCCAGGGATTTGTGTGAGATCCAGGTGCTGTTTGTGCCTGCGTAGTTCCAGCAGGGGTGACAGCAGCGCGCTGACCGGGAAGGTGTGGATCCAGAGGAGCCAGAGACAGACAAGGAGCCAGGGGAGAGAGCGGGTTGTGTGTTCCAGCAACCAGGCTCTTGAGACATCCGTGTGTGAAGCCAGTCCTCACGATAGGCGGGTTCACAACCACGCTGAGGCACTGTGATCCGGAGAGTTGCTCCTGGATGCGGGCTAGGCACAAAGGAAGAGAAGGCAGGTTAAACACACTGCTAGAAAAACGCTCCTGTCTATAATATTACTGGCCACTCTGTTACCACGGTCGATAGTGGAACAAACTGGCGTCTGTCTCTTGTTCCTCCTCTGCTTAAGTACCCAGCTCTCCTGAGCTGGGTAATGATCCACGCCTGCTTCCACTGATGATCTGCTGCCACGCCCTGCAAGACAATTAGTCACACACACCACCCACCAGCAGCAGAGATCCTGACAGTACCCCCCCTTAACGGACGCCTCCTGGCGACCGACCCAGAGACCCCACACCTGCAAGAAAACACACGGTTAGTAGGGGCCCTACACTGAGACGGGGCGGAGGACGGGGGTGAGGAGGGCCTGGCACGGATGGAGGAGGTGGAGGTGGTGGCAACTGTTGATGATGTGGATGCGGCAGATCTCTCAAAGTCCGTGATGAGGGTCGGGTCGAGTATGGCGGACCGGGGAACCCAAGACCGGTCCTCAAGGCCATATCCCTCCCAGTCCACGAGGTACTGACACCCACGACCCCGAGGACGGACTCCCACGATCCTACGCACGGTGAAGGCGGGATGTCCATCAATGATACGGGGCGGAGGGGGCGGTGTGTCAGAGTTCAGGGGACTGGTGTGCACGGGCTTGAGTTGACTGACGTGAAACACTGGGTGAATCCTGAAGTTGGCGGGCAGCTTGAGGCGAATGGTTGTGGGGCTGATCACGGCTTCCACTTCATACGGGCCTAGGAGCCAACTTCCTGTTGGCAGCCTTGAAGGGGAAATCCTGGGCCGACAGCCAGACTCTGTCCTACTGTGTACGTGGGTGCCGGGATCCTCTTCTTGTCCGCCCGACGTTTATTCTGGGCGGCCGTCCTCTGGAGGGCGTTCTGGGTTGCGGTCCATATCCTTCGCATCTTGCGGAGATGGCCCTTCACAGAGGAGATGAGAGGATCCGGGTGAGAGTCTGGGAGGAGAGAGGGTTGGAAGCCGTGACATACCTCAAACGGGGATAATCCGGTTGCAGTGGAGACGTGCGTATTATGCGCATACTCGACCCATGGAAGATGCAGGGACCAGGAGGTGGGGTTTAACGAGCACACACACCGAAGCTGGTTTTCGATCTCCTGATTGAGCCTCTCGCACTGTCCGTTGGTTTGAGGGTGGTATCCAGAGGTGAGTTTAGGCTTTGATCCAATGGCGGTACAGAAGTCCCTCCAGACCCAGGATATGAACTGTGGTCCCCTGTCCGATAAGATCTCTGCCGGGATGCCATGGAGTCTGACCACATGCTGTACTAGTAACTTCGCGGTTTCCTGTGCAGAGGGAAGTTTAGACAGCGCAACCAAATGGCATGATTTTGAGAATCTATGATGGAGAGAATCACAGACTTGCCGTTTGATGGGGGAAGACCAGTGACGAAATCCAGTGATAGGTGGGACCAGAGTCTGGAGGGGATGGATAATGGCTGTAGCAGACTGACTGGTGGTTGATGGGATGACTTGTTCCTGGTGCATGTGGAGCAGGCGGCGACGTAGTCCTTCACGTCCTTGTTTAGCCACGGCCACCAGAAGTACCGCCGGAGCAGCTCGATGGTGCGGCTGACTCCGGGGTGACAAGACAGGAGGGACGTGTGACCCCAGCGCAGGACTAGTGCTCGGACGGCTGCAGGAACATAGGTCCAGTTCGGCAGTCCACCCCCTGGGTCCGGTTCGCGTTGGAGCGCAGCGCGAACCGCCCGCTCGATCTCCCAGGTGACCGAGGCCACCACGCAGGAGGAGGGCAGGATGGAGGTCGGCTGAGCCAGAGGGTCGTCATGAAGGAACACCCGGGATAGCGCGTCGGGTTTCACATTCTTAGAGCCAGGTCTGTAAGAAATAGTTAAGTTGAAACGTGAGAAGAATAATGACAAGCGGTATTGACGGGGGTTGAGTCTTTTGGCGGCCTGTATGTACTCCAGGTTTTTATGGTCTGTCCAGATGATCACCGGGAGTTCAGTACCCTCCAGCCAGTGACGCCACTCCTCCAGCGCCAGCTTGATCGCGAGGAGCTCTCGGTCACCGATGTCATAGGTCTGCTGAGTAGGGGTGAACCGCCTGGAAAAGAAAGCACATGGGTGCAATTTACCGTCCGTCTTATTGCGCTGGGATAACACCGCTCCAACCCCGACATCGGAGGCGTCCACTTCCACCATGAATTGGACGGAGGGGTCGGGGTGAGCGAGCACTGGTGCCTGGGTGAACCGTCGCTGCAGTTCCCTGAAGGCATCCTCTGCCGCCTGACTCCACTGAAAAAGAACCTTGGTTGAGGTTAGTGCAGTGAGGGGTGCGGCGATAGTGCTAAAACCTTTTATGAACCTCCTGTAGAAGTTTGCGAATCCCAGGAACCTCTGTAACTCCTTCCTAGACTGGGGAACCGGCCAATCCTCCACCACTTTAGTTTTAGCGGGATCTGGCCGGACGCGTCCTCCAGTCAAGGATGAAGCCTAGGAAGGTAACAGAGGACACATGAAATTCGCATTTTTCAGCCTTAACAAAGAGTCTATTCTCCAGCAACCGCTGGAGAACCTGACGAACGTGTGCCTGGTGAGTTTTCATGTCTGAGGAAAAGATGAGGATATCGTCCAGGTACACAGAGACGAATTTATTCAGAAAGTCTCTTAAAATGTCATTAATCAGGTGCTGAAAAACTGCAGGAGCATTTGTAAGCCCAAACGGCATCACTAAGTACTCAAAGTGGCCGATTGGGGTCTTGAATGCCGTCTTCCACTCATCTCCCTCTCTTATACGCACCAGGTGATAGGCGTTGCGCAGGTCGAGCTTCGTGAAGATTTTAGCTTGCTGCGCGGGCTCGATGGCTGAGGATAAGAGAGGGAGAGAGTATTTATTTTTAACCGTAATATTGTTGAGGCTGCGGTAATCAGTACAGGGGCGCAGGCTCTTATCTTTCTTCTCCACAAAGAAGAAGCCTGCGCCCACTGGTGAGGAAGACGGCCGGATGAGTCCATTCCTGAGAGAGTCCTGGATATAATCCTCCATAGCCTCCCGCTCCTTGCGGGAGAGGCTAAACAGGCGGCCCGAGGGTAAAGGGGCCCCAGGGAGGAGATCAATTGCACAATCATAAGGGCGGTGAGGTGGCAGTGTCACGGCCTGTTCCTTACTGAAGACCTGTCCCAGGTCATGATAACAGGTGGGTACCCGGGACAGGTCTGGAGGAGATGTGGGAGGCTCCCTACCTGTGGCGCTGGTTGGTGTGGCTGACCTTAGGCAGCAGCGCATGCACTGCTCGCTCCAGGCAGTGACGCTCTGCTGCTTCCAGTTGAATTGCGGGCAGTGCTGCGCCAGCCACGGGAAGCCCAGGACCACGGGAGCCTCTGTAGTGGGAAACACCAGGAAAGAAACAGTTTCAGAGTGATTGCCAGATACAGTGAGTGTAACAGGTTCAGTGCAATGAGTGATGGTTGTCATGGTGCTGCCGTCCAGGGCTGTGACGGGCAGGAGTCTGTCGAGTCGTATGAGGGTGAATTGTCCTTGTCTTGCCAGCCTTGGGTTGATGAGGTTTCTCTCAGAGCCAGAGTCTATAAACACCGTACATGGAATAGGTTCGTTGTGTCTTTTATGAACAGCTGCCTGAAGCAGCATTCGGGGCTTTTTCTGATCTGGGCCCATCAGGACCCCCACTTTCACTGACGGGCCTAGTCTTTTGGCATCTCAGGGCCGGCACATACCTCTTGATGGGGTGAACCACAGTGCGCACATGTTCCTGGCGTGCGCCGGCGGCGTCTGCGCTCCCTAGTGCCCAGATTCACCTGTCCGAGCTGCATCGGTTCTGGTGACGGTGCGCGTCTAGGGGAGGACTGCCATCTGGTGGTTGGTGCTGGGCCCGTGTGTCTGCCAGGGTGAGTGGGTTCAGGTGCTTGTGGACGTCTGGGGATAGAGTGCCATCTAGTGTGCGGTGCTGGACTTACGTGACAAGGAGAAGTTGAACCGGAACTGGTTGTGCTGCGTACCCGGAACTGACCTCGAGTCCGTCGGTCCAACCGGGTCGCCAGACTGATGAGCCCATCCAGCGTTCTAGGTTCCTCCTGGCTAGCGATGTCCTCCTTTAAGCTTTCCGGGAGGGCGTTGTAAAACACGCTGCGGAGGGTCTCATCAGACCAGTTCGTCCGTGCGACCAGGGTCCGGAACTCGAGGGCGAAGTCCACCATGGCTTGTGAACGGGGTCGAAGGGCGAGGAGCTCCCGCATAGCGTCCTCCTTCGTACCCCCGTCAGAGAAGGCGGCGGTGAAGGCCTCAAGGAACCTGGCATAAGGGGAAGTCTCAATGGGATTACTGTCAATGTATGCGTCTGCCCACCTGAGAGCCTTGTCCCGAAGCCAGCACAAGATGAAGGAGGTCTTACTGGCATCGGAACAAAAGGCTTGCGGAGCCCGGCTGAACACGATCCAGCACTGTCGGAGGAACCCCCTGCAGTCCTTGGGGTTGCCGTTGAAGGGTGCCGGATCGGGGATGGCGACCTGCTGGTAGCCGGTGTCCACAGGTGGGACAGAACGCGCCGCAGCTGCTGCAGGAGGAGGAGGAGACTGGCTGCGGGAAAGACGAGACATAACAGTGGTGAGTTGTTGGCTGAGATTGTGAAGCTCTGCAGAGAGGTTAGCTTGTTGATTAGCGATCTCTTGCATGAAGGAGTCATGCCTGCCCAGCAGGATCCCCTGCTGGGTCAGTGCGGTCTGGAGCTGGGTCTGGGAGCTCTCTTGGCCAGTTTGTTCTGTCATGGTTCAGTTACCAGGTGGGTTGTTTTCGAGCTAAATATTTGTTTTAATATTTACAGTGATCAATATACAACAATGGCAAAACTGTGCTCGGGTGATGAACTCAGGACGGACTGGTGCGGGACAGGAACGGTCCTGGGTTGTGGAGAGAGAGGTTAGTGACAGTCTGTGAACCAGCTTGCGGTGTTCGGGGATCGTGCTCGTTAAACTCACGGTGACGGGTTTCACGTCCTGCTGTGAGGAGGGATCCAGAGATGCTGCAGCGGGGGTGGTGATCCAGACTGTCCAGGGATTTGTGTGAGATCCGGGTCCGGGTGCTGTTTGTGCCTGCGTAGTTCCAGCAGGGGTGACAGCAGCGCGCTGACCGGGAAGGTGTGGATTCCAGAGGAGCCAGAGACAGACAAGGAGCCAGGGGAGAGAGCGGGTTGTGTGTTCCAGCAACCAGGCTCTTGAGACATCCGTGTGTGAAGCCAGTCCTCACGATAGGCGGGTTCACAACCACGCTGAGGCACTGTGATCCGGAGAGTTGCTCCTGGATGCGGGCTAGGCACAAAGGAAGAGAAGGCAGGTTAAACACACTGCTAGAAAAACGCTTCTGTCTATAATATTACTGGCCACTCTGTTACCACGGTCGATAGTGGAACAAACTGGCGTCTGTCTCTTGTTCCTCCTCTGCTTAAGTACCCAGCTCTCCTGAGCTGGGTAATGATCCACACCTGCTTCCACTGATGATCTGCTGCCACGCCCTGCAAGACAATTAGTCACACACACCACCCACCAGCAGCAGAGATCCTGACAGGTGCTCTTGCATAAAAGATGCTATTAGGTTTTTTTTTTTTTTAACTTGATATCTGAAGATCCTCTTAAGATACGTTTAAGTATGTTAGGAACATATGGAGCTGTTACATCTTAAATATAAGCTTAAGGCTTTATATGTCAATAGTAAAATTTTAAACTTTATTCTGGATTTTACAAATTAAGTGATGCTAAAACTGGAGAAATGTGATCTCTCCTTCTATCTCTCCTCAGAACTCTGGCAGCAACATTTTTGGAGGCCTTTAACAGAACAATTAGAACATCCTGACAATAAAGAATTACAATATTCAAGTCTAGAAGTAATAAATACATGAACTAATGTTTCTACATCACTTTGATTCAAAATGCTCCTAATTTTAGCAACGTTACGCAGGTGGAAGTAGGCCGTCCTGGTAACATGCTTTATATAAGAACTAAAGGACATGTCCTGGTCAAAGATAACACCCAGGTTTTTTTCATTGTTGTTGGAGGCACAATTAATGCACATAAAGTATATGACTGACTACACAGTTTATTCTTAAGGTGCTCAAGTCCAAAAACCACAACCTCTGTCTTGTTTGAATTTAAAAGCAAAAAATTAAGTGTCATCCAAGATTTTATGTCATTAAGACAAGCTTGTAATCTCTGTAACTGATTGGTTTCATCAGGCTTCATTGACAGATATAGATGAGTATCATCAGCATAAAAATGTAATTTTATATTTTATTGTCTAATAATTTTACCAAGTGCCAGCATATATATATATATATATATGGTAAAGAAGATTGGTCCAAGCACTGAATTATTTACATGAACAAACTGGAATCTTTCAGTTAAATATGACTTAAACCAGTTTAAGGCAGTTCCCTGAATCCCAATATCATATTCAAGACTCTTCAATAAGATATTGTGATCTATGGTATCAAATGCAGCACTGAGCTCTAACAGGACAAGTACAGACACAAGTCCACTGTCTGAGGACATGAGAATATTATAAGAAACTTTCACCAGTGCTGTTTCAGTGCTATGATTATCTAAATTCTGACCGAAACTCCTCCAAAAGATTATTACTGTGTGAATGATCACACAATTGTTTTGCACCTTTTCTAGAATTTTTGAGATGGTCAATAATTACCTAGAGATCTTGGATAAGGATCAGGTTTCTTAAGTAAAGGTTTAATTACAGCAACCTTAAAGACCTTCGGCACATATCCATTCATTATAGATATATTTATCATGTGTTACTCAACGGGAAAACCTCTTTAAATAGTCTGGTTGGAACAGGATCTAACATACAGTACATGAGATGGTTTAGATGCATTTGTGTTAACTTATTAAGCTCAGCTGGATAGAAACTGTCTAAACATGATTGACTAATTCTGGTTCTAAAGCTGCTTCACTGGGCAATGAACCAGAGACAATAGTGGGAAGGACATTCTACATTTTTTCTCTGATTGAATCTATTTTATTTGTGAGGAATTTCCTGAAGTCACCTCCAGTGAGGATTACAGGGATACATGGTTCAACAGAAATAGTTTTTTTTATTAGTAGTAGCTACAGTACTAAAAAGAAACCTAAGGTTGTTCTTGTTCTCCTCTGTGAGGGGATGAGCAACACTTTGTGAAGGGCACATTTGTATGTGAGCAAACTAGGTAAATAAATTTCTTCTAACTTAGTACAATGCAATTTTCTTTCTAATTTATAATCTAATCTATAAAGTCCTTTTTGGCATATCAGCTCCAATTTAAACCAAGGAGCCAGTCTCCTCTGACTGATTACCTTCATTTTCAGAGGAGCAAATCTGTCTTACCACTGATGCTCCCATTTATGTGCATGTATGAGTTATACTGCACAGTTGGCTCTATAAAACAGGCCAGTTCCTCCTCTTCCACCTCGCTGTTCAGGGAGCTGTGAGTGCCTTTAGTGAAGGAGACCATACTCGGCTCGAGGCTGATGCTGGAACCTTTGGTGTCAGACCACCATCTTTCTTCATCCACCATTAAACAGCTTGTGCCAGTGCCCCAGGCTGGAACAAGACAGAAAAAAACTTCTCTTTCTATGTGTATCTTTATGAGAAATCTCCACCCACAGAGGGGTTTGTGTGTTAACCACTTCCATTTTATCTAACAAAAATCAAGTCATGTTTTTATAACTATGGCCGTGTTGATGGAAGACATGGAATCAAAAGTTACACATTAGCCGAACTCTTATACATTTTAATCACAATTTTCACATGAAATTGTTGTTTTGCTGTTATTATACTAGTTACTATACTACAACTAGTTACTATAAACTATACTATAGCTTTATATTAAAAAAGCTGAAAGCTAAAGAGGGAAGGGTATTCTGGTATTGGCTTTATGTGTATCACTAGTCAAACATCTCAGCTACAGTATCACAAGACACAAAGCTGCTACAACCTAATTGTACCTTTTTCTTCCTCCTTGTCTTCATCCACCATATTGATGTTGTCATCCCAATTCTCCTCCTTCTCACTTTGTCTCCACAAAAACCTTTCCTCTTTTCGCTCAATTTCACTACCTTCATTGCTCTCCTCTGCCTCCTCGCTACCCACACTATGCACACTGCTGTCTTTGTCCTTCTCATGCAGGTTTTGTATATCATCCCACAGATCCCCATATCCTGAACAGCAAAGGAAACACTCTTGATTAGCTCACGTTGTACTCTACAAGTTGCACTTGTTATTTAAACATTCTGCACACATTGCACAACAAAATTAACTACAGGCTACAGAATGACAGCTAGATGAATCTCTTTCTACTCCGACAGTTTAACCCAATTGTAACATGAATTTACTGATCTGCTATCAGTCAGAGAAACAGTAATGGAATGGTTTGAGTGGGTTAGACTGAGCTGATGCACAGGATAAAGAATCTAATGAATCTACACAACAACAACAAGCAGCGAAGACTTGCCCTCCATTCTTGGATTCTCAATTGACTGAGCCAGCGCCACTAGTGACAAAAAGACATGTACAAACACTGTCAGAAAAAATCTGTGTGGATGTTTCTCGACTGGAACACACTCTCGTGTGTTTCAATGCACCTTAAAGAACACTGATACAGTCTAGTTCTTAGTCTCACCTGAGTGCTCTGCAAAAGGTCTGGTGAAGGATCTCTTTTCTATTTCATTGCCATTTTCACCATCTACCTCTGTGTAGAAGTTGCCAAGCTTCTGCACTAGTTCAGATACTTCTTCTGAGATTGGGATGGTCTCCAAAATCTGGCAGCACACATACAGAAAAAAGTTCTCCATAGGAAAGGCCCTTCACTGTCTTAAAGGTGAAATGTGGAACATTCTCATTAAAAGCAATATTTTTAACAAAATAATGCCTCCACAGAGTGTTTAGAGGGGTGCATGAAAGTACAGTATTTCCATTAGAAATTATATTTGAAGTAAAATATACTGTATAAAATATTAATTTTGACAGGAAAGACATTGGCATAATATCTACATCTACTAGCCAATAGTAGCGGGCACCATTGCAGGTTGCGTTATACGGTAAATAGTCCATAATAACAAGGCTAGTACTGTGGAGGGTGGCGGAGTCAGCGGGTTAAGCAGCTGCTTTGGAGCCTTGGTGATTTGTTGTCCTTGTGTGAGGAATGACCAAAGAAGATTGGGGGCCAAAGGGTGTTTGGGTGAGGAGCATCAGCATGCACGTGGGAGTCACGAGGCTGGCACCCCAATGGCTGGAAACCTTGTTCTGTTGTTGTAGCTGCGGAATCCGCGCATCAGATGTAGTTGTGGTGTTCGTGTTCCATATTGCACCTTTAACTTGATTTATCTATTTTTATTTTCCAACATTACTGGTGGTTTTTCTAAATATCCCAAAGTATTCATGCAATAAATAAAATACTAAATATTAAAAAATCTTTATGCATCAGTTTACTGTGTAAAAGACTCACCAGCTGGATATGCTCAATATAATTCCTCATGGCTTCTTCCTTTGTCATGTTTCCCAGTGAGCTCCATGCATCCCTGGCAACACAGAGTCAAAGTTAAATGCAGAGGAATGCAATGAACCATGAAAAGACTGAGAATGAGCAGTTAAAACAGGATCTCACAGTACATCGCTGTGTGTCTGTATGGGACTTTCTGCTAGTGTCTTTAAGGTTATTTTAAGTTAGTTCCAAAGTTCAAGGGGTTTACCATTTAGTTTTGCATCGAGTGTCCCAGAAACCGATTGGTCTGGGGATGTTACAGGGTCCCGTTGTGGCTTGCTTGTAGTAACTATAGAACATCAGCATCATGTCATCAGAAGGCTGGAAAGGACCTGAGAAAAGGAGAAGAAGCACAATTTGAATAAATCTAAAGCTTTAAATTATTTCCTTGCATGAGAGTTGTTAACAAACACTGTTTACACTGAATGGAGATACAGCTCTCCATGTAGGTCAGTCACCTGGAGTCTTTAACGGCTCAGATTTCAAAGACATAATTACATGTTTGGAGTTCTCTCTTTCGTTTTAATTACTTTGTCGGTAGTATGAGTCATCACCTTGTTCTGGCAAACTCCAGATCACTTTAACTGCGGCAGAAAATTTCTCCTCCAGGCTGTGTTCTCCCTCCTCCTGCGCCATGCTGGATCCAGACAGAGATGGCATGACAGAGTCCTCAAACCTCAAAGAAGGTGTTCCAGGAGTTTTCACCTTTCCTGCAGTTTATTTAAAGTTATAGACAGTTTTTAGTGAATCTTGGGGATTTTAGAATAAAAAAAATAACCTGATTGGAAGTTATCAATGGCAGACTCTGTATATTATCAAATATTTTTCCATCTGTGGCTGAATTACAAGATACTCACGTAGATCTCTTACACGCAGCAAAATAGGCCTAATTAATTAATAAATCCGGCGTCTGTTTGCAATATTAAGCCTATCTCTTCGGTTAAGGATGAGCAGAACGGTTCTGATCACTCAGCATGTGTGGGAAATGTAGTTTTTATTGAAGGAGACATCGGGTAAAATGTGTCATGGCCCATACGCTCAGACCTTCAAAACCCATAAACGCATCTGAGAAGGGATTTAAACCGCATGGGTTTGTGGGAAATGTAGTCTGATGAAGAGAGTTTCTTTGTTAACGCAAGAAAAGGTTTAACAAGATTAAACATTTTTGATAATTAATATTAATTAATGTTTTCCCCCGTGTGTCTCTTGTGTTCATCTTTTTAACTTTACAAATTTCACATAGAGTCTGTGAAAATCAAAGGATTTCCGTACTTTTGGAAGCCTAACTCCCGAAAAGGCTGTTTATTAATCTCTTTCTATTTTAATACACGCACAAAAGAAAGATATAAATTTGTATTTAAGGTTAACAAATGACTTCAATAACATAAACACCTACAATAAATGCTACTGCCACAAACGGGATAAAAATAAAACGTATATACACCAACCTAGATATTTGAGGACTTTTCAAATCAATTATTTTATTTTATTTTTGAATGCGTCTTTGAATTCTGAAAACATCGTCCATAAATAATTTGTAAAATCATTGTGATCAGAGCAAAAATATGATCTACTGCCTAAAATGACTTCTAACGCTGGCCCAGATTTATTTAGAAACCTTGAAAAGCTGCTTATGTTGTTACAGCAGTTAAAAACAGAAAACGTCGGACTGTAAAGATTTATTATCATATAATTACATCTACGTGAACCATCACAGTGAAATATTATTGGTCAACGCCTCCATAGACATCACGCCTCCCCCACTCAGCCTACGAGCCAATCAGCGCTCAGAGTTTACGACGTAAACTGCGATTCGTTACATTCTGTTGTGAATCTGAGGACAGCGGAGCCACAATGCCAGGCGGGGGAGCCCCTTTCTCAGCAACACAGCATAGCGTCACCGCCTCGCCTCGCTGAAAAAGACGAATTTAGAGTGAAATGCAAAGGGATGTAAGATGGCAGAGCTACAGATGCTATTAGAGGAGGAAATCCCTGCCGGTAAAAGAGCACTCGTGGAGAGCTATCAGAACCTGTCCCGGGTAGCGGAATACTGTGAAAACAATTATGTTCAGGTAGGAGGCACAAAATCAGGCCGTTTTTTTCTGTCGTGTCTGCGGTACAGCTCAAGTGAGGGAAACCACAGGGGCAGGAAATGCTGGCCGCGGTGAAAGCGACTCTTAAACCGCTAGCCCGACCGAGTGGCCTAGTGTCCCGGCGTAGCGCCTGAGGCGCGGCTCGGTGGCCGAACCCCGGGGTTCTGGCAGCGCGTCGTCGTTTTCTCGGTTAAAGGCTTTTTTTGTCCCCCTCCCCGCCCGGTGAGCTGAACACTGCTGGGGGTTTCAGAGGGTGTGTCTTAATTATGACCAACTGGCTTGTTATTGACTATATTCTCTGAAATCGACACATATTTTTCACGTGAAATTATTGGTCAAATTTACCACTTTTTACAATTTTACTCGACACACGCAGCTCACCAAATGTCTAAACTTCACTCTGTCTTTATATTAATATATAACATTACATAACATCTAATTTTATTTACTGTTTGAATGTGAATAACATCCATTTAAATTAAGTCATAATGCTTTCTTCTAGCGAATTTTGCTCTTAAATCTTAATATATCACACAATGAGCAAAAGGATTCAGCAAAATATGTAGAAAAAACTGTCAGATTGAACTGAAGATCATGTTGGATACATGCTTGAGGTACATCATCTTGTTTTAAAAACCACTGTAAATTTTTATTCATTAATGTTCTTCTTTCTACTTATACTATATTGAATTAGTTTAAAGAAATGCGCAATTTGTAACTAGTAGTAATCTTATTACTGAGTTGCAGGTCACCAGTTTTGCTTTGATGAACTTCTATTACTAAAAAAATTACATTTAATTTACGTAAAAGATGCAATTTCAGGGTTGATGCAATTTTTGTCATGTCACTTGAGTCCTTTTCTTATGAATTAGTCAACATGCATTGATTTTTTTAAATATATTTAAATATTTCTGGCATTAATGTTCCTCATAATTAACCTTTTCACATGGTTAATCTCCTTCAGAGTGTTTAGTAAATGAGCTGCTATTGCAGTCTGCTCAGTCTGATGTGTGTCGTCAGTCCACCTTAAATCGAGTTCTAGAGCTGCTGTGACAGATGATGGCTACGTCATAACAAACACATCAGGTCACCTGGCTCATTTATGTTCAACTGATTGAAGCCATGTAACACACAGACATGCACACATCTGTGCTGCTGTGTTTTCTAACACACTTTTCAACTAACAGGTCACAAAATAACACTGACAGAGACGTGCAACCCCAAATATCTTTGGTTGAAATCGACACAATGACTATGCTAACAGCACCACTATGACTATTTAATCCTTTTATGGTGACACCTTTTATCTCCCGGAACAGTTGTGGCAGGAATATGCTGTGAGCTGTCACTTTTACGTTTTTTTTGTAAAACCCATGAGCCGTTGATCCCTTATAAGAACAAAATAAAGTAAATTGTTAATATTTCCAGGGGCAGGGGCCCTTGCTGCATACATTTTTTTTTATACCATTTGTTAAATCAAGTTTTAGACACCTGTTAGCCCTGAGTGTAATCCAAATGCTAATGTTTCTTCTTGTTTTTAAAACACAAAGTGGTAAAATGAAATTACAAATAAGTAACAGTATAAAAACATATTCTATGATGATCTTTAAGTTCCTGTTAAGCAAAACAAAGTTATAAGACTCCTTCTGTACAATGAAAATCTCTGAATAATGCAACACTAAAGTCTGAGGTAAATCAAATGTCAAGTAACAACACAGTGATGAACTGCTGACATGTCCAGGTGTAGCCCCACCTCTCATCTAATGACCACTGGAGAAACACACCAGCCCCCCATGATCCTGAACAGAAACAAGCAGGTAAAGAAAATGACTGACTGACAACTCAACACGTGAGGTGAAGTTTCCTTGAACCAAACAAAAATAATAATAACAAGAAAGGCTTCAATATAGAAGTCTTTCACCCTGTGTGGTTTCCGATTGATACAGTATGAAACTGAGAGCAGACACATCGCTCACATGCTAATCAACTCAACTCACTTGACTGTTGTGTCCTTGGGCAAGACACTTCACCCATCCTGCATTTTTGGTGGTGGTCGGAGGGTCCGGTGGTGCCTGTGCCTTTCAGCCTCGCCTCTGTCAGTGTGTGTCCCAGGACAGCTGTGGCTACAACGTGTGTAGTTTATCACTAGACTTGTGAATGTGTGTGAAAGATAAACTGTAGTGTGATGTGCTTTAAGAGTCATCTGACTTAAGAAAATGCGCTGTGCAAGTACATGCCATTTACCATTTACTGTTGTCCTCACTGTCCTCGTCAGTGTCTTCACTATCCTCCTTGGTGTTTTCTACATTGTTCTCTACCCCAGCTTCCTGTGTGGTAGATTATGAAGATGCTGCAGGTGCGCCTCCCTGTCCTTGGCTAATCCTTTTCTCTGCTGTCTCCATCCATAGGTCAACAGCTGGCTTCGGCTCACATGTCTCTGTCGCTATGTTTGAGAGGTGAATGTGCAGCAGGGCTGTGACTCGAGCACGTGACAGCCGAGCTCAGTACTTTGAGGCAAAGGCAGTGGAAGAGACAGTTTAATCACTTTGGTGATGTTGGAGAAAACATCTGAATCAATTTTATTTATTATTTGGACCAAATCCTACGTAGAGGAGGCTGTCAGATGTTTTCTTGTTCACTCTAAATGCATCCAGCCTTCAGTGGTGTGTCTCCAGTCGGGTTTTCAAATGGCATTATATTTCTGACAAATGCTGCATACTGCTGTGGCGCCAAAATGCACGCAGTCTGGCATCTGAGGCAAAGTTGAAGGATCCAATACTAATTCTCTGCTGACAGGATGTAAACAGTCTTCAGCTCAGGTTGAATCAGTCTTCAACATTCAGAAGGCCACAGTTTTAATCACGCCATGGTCTGTATGACCCATGTGACCTCTTCACCTGAATCATTTACTCTGTGTCTGGTTAGCTTCATGTAAAGAAAGGAGAAGAATATTAATCAGAGCTTGTAATTGTTCTTTAGTCTATTGATTTCAGCACCTTGTTAATGGTCTGCTGGAGATTTCTTTTTAACTAGCTTGTTAGAACTAGAGTCACGTGCTCTGTGTTCTTTTTATGTTTGTTCAAGGCCTGGAGCCTGTATGAAACCTGTTCTCTCTGGACAGCATTTGCTTTAACTTTTAGTAAAGAAACAGTGTAGACGGGATAGTTTGTTGTTTGTAAATCCATAGTTTTTGGTTTTATTAGTGAAAGTCAGTGTGATAATTGTGTGACAGTCCCCGTGTTTCTGTTTAACCCTGTTTTGTTTCCAAACTATAAATATGTCTATTAAACCCTGCAGCTACACAGAGACGTGTAGAAACAGATGGTCTTCACAGCTGGGCAGAGATTGGGGATCCCTTAAATTGTCCTCATGTTCTTGCTCTCTGGGCTCATTTCCCACCATACACCTGTCCCGGGCTGCAGCATGCCTTACTCAAAACTTTGCTGTGACATTTCAGGCTATGATGCTTCCTTCAAAGAGTTGTGCACTTGTTTTTAATGTGTTCTCGGAGTGTTTTAGTTAAAGAACTGTCGCCAGTGGGGAACACTCTGCTAACACAGCCGAAAAGAGCGTAACACTAAGAAGACACCTTTTTCATCCGCCTCTCTCTCTCTCTTTCTGTCTCTGTGTCTCTCTCTCTCGCTGTCAGGCTCAAGACAAGAAGAAAGCGCTGGAGGAGACCAAAGCCTACACCACACAGTCTCTGGCCAGCGTAGCCTACCAGATCAATGCCTTAGCAAACAACGTGCTGCAGCTGCTGGACATCCAGGCCTCGCAGCTTCGACGCATGGAGTCCTCCATCAACCACATCTCTCAGGTACATGCTGCAGTAAGAAACTTTCCTGTACAACGGCTGTTCATACACAAAAGCATGGCATACACCCCTTTCCACTGGGCAACCCCGTGTCAACATCGTGGCTGGCATGGGTTTCTACTGTCACTGGTTCACCGGTGATGCTTGGAGGTTAAACTGGGAATTTTTTTTTTTACAGGGAAACAAATATTCATGTCAAAGTCACACGATGAAGAATGAATTTGTTGACCTGTTTGTAATTACATTAGCAGTTGTTAAAGCAGTTGGTGCAGAAACTACCTTTAACATCAATGGTTTTGGCCTTGTTACAGGATGTTGTAAGTGTTGTGGTGTAAACAGAGAGTGTGTTAAGAGACAGAGAAGATCTTTGGGCTCACAGTGATGACTGGCTCTTCAGCTGCTTTAGATTTCCATAGGTGAACTGTTGGAACTGTGTTTTGAGCTGTGGCTGGTCTTGAAGGGTGACATGGTTAGGAGCCATGTGCTGCCAGTGCACATACAGCTGCTAACCACACTGGGGTTTCTAGTAACAGACATTTCAAAGGAAGCTCAAATAGGGACGAGGCAAGGGGAGACGTTGTCACGTGCATTTAATTCCACATTAACTGAGATGTAAAAACAAAATGTACTTGGATTTATGCATCCCACAGTTCCATACATATGTCTATACATTTTTGTGTGCCATATTTTAGAGTAAATCCATACATGTGTTTGAACACGAGGCCCTGAATCGTGGTTTGACACATGGGGCTGTTTTCTGTCCTGGAGTAGTGTTTTTGCTTTGTTGTTGCTGGTGTTGCTTGAGAATACTGCTGGTCTAATTCTCCCTAAACACATTTCCAGTTCTCATTGCTGCAAAATCATAATGCAATGAACACCTATATATTATGGAGAGACCATGCTGATCCTCTTCAGTTCTGCTTTCTTTATCAGTTTTTCTTTTCTCTAACTCTTGTTGACTCATTCTGTCTCCTCTGTGTGCTTCATTAAACCTGTCAGGAGCGAAGTGAAATCCTGAAATCCAGCACTCTCTCTCTTTCTTCCAATTTAGCATTTTCACCTCCTGCCACAGTCTGCAGGACAGGATGATGCTCGGTGCAGACTAATGAAGAACAATGTTCATCTATTATTGATCCATTAAAGATGGATCAGTGGTAATTCTCCCACTTCATGTTTCAGCTTCCGCTCTGTTAGCCACACTGTGACAATGAGCAGCCATCCGGTGCAGGCACCTTTAAAATGTCTCCAGTGTTTCCCCCACATTGTTTTTATCGTGGTGCTCTGCCACGGCTGAAATTCCAGCTGCAAAATGTCGAGATTTATTTTATTTTATTTTTTGCTGCTTCTCTGTTGTTTTACGTGAACACAGTGGCAGGCAGCAATGAGGTGGGGCGTAAGAACATAATTACTCCTCTTTAGTTATTAGCCTAAGGGCAAGGCGAAGTTAGAGCAGCGCTGGTATAACTTGTCTGCGGACATGTGAGTTCTGTCTGCGGCAAACGAGCACGACACGTGCAACATGACAACATGATGAAGCAGTTTCAGTCAGTCAGTGTAGAAAAGCAGAGAATACCAAACCCACAGTGTAATATCCCGTCCTCCTCCTCCCTGCCTTCTGCTTCCCTGTAGTTAGCACTTAAAAAGGTAAAACGTATGCGCTTGTGTGTCAGTGGACCTGTCAGCTTTCGGTAAATTTGAACCGTTACATGTAGCGTTACTTTCACTGTTTAAACATTCGAAATGAAGAAGAAAAACAAAAGATTTGCTAGGTGTTTTTTCTTAGCAAAATTATCGATCAGGTTCCACTAATGACATCAGTACATGGTGAAAGAGAAAAAAGAGGCAACAGTCCATCTCTATCTCGATCTCTGTCTCTCTGTTTCTCTATCTCTCTCTCTTTGTCTCTCTGTCTCGCTGTCTCTGTGGTGGCCGTTTTAGCACGGCAGTAATTAACAGTGTTCTTGGCCCAGATCAGACTGTTTACTCGGTCCAGTCAGAATAAATATGTATTAATACAATTGGTAAGTTATTACTGATCAAATCAGTAATATATCCATTGCAGATAGAATATGCCTGTATATAATGTGATTATTTAAACAGTTTAAACATGTAGCCAATAAATCTTTTGTAGCAAGTCTGTATTTTCTTTATTTAAATTGTTGTGATTGAAAATACAGGTTTTGTTGTTTTTTACAACCAATTTCTAGCCAGTGAACAGGGAAATTAGTGTATGCAGAGCAATGGGGGTGCAAAAGTCTGCAAAAGCCTCACAGCAAAAGTGCCCCCCCCCCCCACCTGAGCTCCACAGCTACAAAAAACACTGGTCTCTGACATGTTCAGGTCTTAATAAAATATTTAGCAGCATTATAACTTTGTTGAACAAAACACATTGCAATTTTGTGTTGTTTGACACCTATAAGACAAGGATTAATGTTTTTAAGTGTTTCAAGCTAATCTCAATTCAAAAAACAGAAGAGATGAAAAGATAGAAAACTAGCTCTTTGTTTACATCTTACAGGAACATTGAAAGGCACTTGTGAGCTCATGCCTTCATTGATAAAATAATGAAACACTGTATAGCCAGGTAGTTGTAGCAGCACTGCTTCCTTATCCCTTCTACTACCACGGTGTCACCGGTGACACCGTGGTAGTAGAAGAGTTAAAGAGGCAATTCCACACAAATTTCATGACTTTGTGGTTGTTTCTGAAGTATTAATCTGTAATATGTACCCTTTGACCTTTGTATTGATGCCTGTTCCTTGGACACCTTTGCCATTCTGATTTTGGATCCATGCTCTGTTTGCCAAATGTCTCTGCCTGTTTCTTCCCAAGAACCTGTGAGTCTGATTTTTCATTGTTTTAACTTTCAGGGATACTAACAAAAGAAACTTAGATTTGGATTGTTGATGTTGGATTCGGTTAAAGAGGCCATTTCACACAAATTTCATGACTTTGTGGTTATTTCTGAAGCAATAACCTGTAATATGAAACATTTTATATCTTAAAAACATCAGGAAACACTTATTTACAAACCTTTCAATCTGTCTGCGTGAAGATTCGTCTGGCTTCGGCTGCAACTCATTAATATTCATTATGCGAATTTGTTGGTCTCAGATTGGCCAACAAACTATCCTTTGACAGCACGGCTTCCTGTTGCCTCCCCCGCTGCGCATGACAACAGCGCACCGAGGATCTTATGGTTTGATACGTGTTTATGCTAACAGCTTTTAGCCAGCAGTATGCTAGGCGTGGTCTCAACTGCATGAGCTGATGAATACTAATAAGCAAAAGAGTTGTGACGTAACAAATAGATGCTTTTCAAACTCGGAAGAATTCGGGTGTTATTGCCAATGCGTAGTTTGAGAGATAAAAACTGAAAGAGAAGTTGTTGTGCTGTTTTCACACCCAGTATGAAGGTAAGAACATCTGTGGAGCTAAAATATTCAACAGAGACCTCAGAAAAACCGTTTTTAATGGAATGGCCTCTTTAAGAAGAGGATTTCTGTGTTTGGATTTTGGACTGTTGACTTGGATTGGATTGTTCACCTACATCCCTTAAAGGTGTGATGACATCACTGTTTAAACTGGCGTAAAGCTATTTCATGTAGTAGATATGCCCGCATATGTCAACTCACAAAAGAATTTGATTAATAAACTAACACGGCGGGGGTGTGCGGGCAGGTCAGAATCCTCTTCTCAACAACACGGTTCCTTTCATTAATGATATGTGGGTCTCCCTGGCTGACTTCGCTCTGATTGGCTACAACCATTGCCCGCAGCAAGCCTTTCTTCTCGGCTCCGTCAACAGTCCAGTAACACGGCGAGTGGACGTTTACAACCGTATATGTTCGAGCCTGAAACGTCTTCTGAGGAAGACGGAGGGGTGAACACATAAAACTCAACTAATCACATGAGCGAATAAACAGTGCTGTCAGATGTTATCAATGAAAATAGATTCACAATATGGTATGATAAACCTGTTGCTCACGGACATTGTTGCTAGAGTGGCTATCACATGCTAGCATCATGGACTCTTCAGACCACGAACAAACGTTTACTGTTTACTTCACTGTGCACTTTTATTGGACGCTAAATACGTAGGATGAAATGCCACGTAGGAAAAAATGGTGCTTTCCGATTTAAATATGAAACAAAGCGGACCGCCCACAAACGAGAACTTTGATACTCGCTTTGGACGTTCACACGGCCTCATCAGTGCACAACACATCATGATATACCCCAAAAAACTCAAAAAAGTGCATTTTGATGTCATAACCCCTTTAAAAGGGATGTCATTATTAGCCCTGTTGTCAATCCCTCATGTGCCTTCAGTTATTAACCACTTCTCAACTACCGACCTAGAAAAGGAAAAGAAAGGGCTTTTACTTAGCGGAATTGCTTTTGCTGATGTCCTCATTCTGTCGTAAGATCTCCGTACCTGAAACTAGACCGTGATGTTTACTTTCCTTTTCTTCAAGAGCAAGGAACTAACTCTTATCTCAGGGCTGGGCCGTTGTCTATCCCGCTGCTGATCCTAAACCTGTGAACCATGTCTCTGCGGAAAATTATAAAACCTTTTTACACAATATCTGCTCTCTTGTTCTTGTGCATATCGAGTCCTGTAATAACCAAAATGTTACAACTGATGTGTTACAACTGATGCGCTGTCATCAGATGAGGCAAGTTTCACCTTGAACATTTTTTCTACTTCACACACATTCACACCTGGAGCCAATTTCGAACCACTAATAGACCAGTCACACAGTCTACATGTGCATGTGCCAACAGCCTGGCGGGCTACTTCCATTATACAAGATGTGCCTCCACCTAAACTTCCACCATAGTTCAGCTGAAAGACTTAAATCAAGATCAGACAGCAAAAGATGCCAAATATCTTTCTATTTTAAAAAAGCCCAAGAGAAAAGGCTGTGATGAAACAACACAAGAAAGGCCACAACGTAAACTCAAACACAGAGCTGTGACTCAAATTCATGTAGACACCAGAGTCTAAAAATACACGTGGTAGAAAAAAATGATCACTTGTCATTTTACCTCCCTTAAAGAGTCTCTGACATGTTCAGGTCTCAATAAAACATTGAAAAGCATAATAACTTGGTTTAACGAAACCTGGTGCAAGTTTCTGTTGTTTGACACTATAAAGTAAGTGCTTTTATGTGCTTTGGGCAAGTCTTAAACAGGAAGTGACAAAAACAGAAGAACATAGCTCTTTCTTTACACCTGGAATGAACATTGAAAAGCATTTGTAAACTCATGTTTTTGTTGATAAAATGGTGAAACGCTGTATAGCGGGTGGTGGCAGCAACACTGCTGTATTAACGTATTTTCCTAAATCAGACCTAGGGAATGATGAAATCACTCACGTGAAGATAAAAGGTTTCAGGAGGATCAAATGTTCTAAATCAGTGGGTTGGATTTTGATCTGTGGATTCATCTGCACACTACGCTTGAGTCAAACCCACGAGTTAAACATCAGATGTCATTTCTATAAACAGCACGACCTTTAATTGAATACTGGACACAAAAGAAGTAGCAATATCCAGAAAAATTTTTTTAGAATGCGCCGCGAGGTGGCAGCAAATTGTAGTAGCTCTGTCTTAGCTATTGTGATTTTTTTAAATTACAGCCATCTTTTGATAGACTTCAGCTGTCAAATTAGTTTTTTTTAAAAGAGGATTTTTACGTCGGTTCGGAGGCTGTGCTGCACGGGAGAGTTTTTTGGATATTTTTGGCTCTTTTTAGCTGTTTCCAGATTTTGTTACGATGAGTCTCCATGGCAACAGAAGACTTGTTTATCAGCGTGACCAACTGATAAAACTCTCCCAAATCAAAATTTGAAATAGTGAAACAGTGAAGTAACACAGCAAATCCCGCTGGAGTTGAAGAGAAAGAGAAGAGGATGCAGGGCAGGAGTGAAGCAGAGAGAAAAGCGGTGGAGATTTAAACCGTTTCTTCCAACTGTTGTGATGGGTAACTTCAGATCGCTAGCTAACAAAACGGACGAGCTCGAGGTGCTAACCAGATCCCAGAGAGAGTACAGAGGATTCAGTTTTATGTGTTTCACTGAGACGTGGCTGCATGAACACATCCCGGACAGTAACGTGTCTGTACACGGCTTTATGACGGTCCGCGCAGACCGCAGTAAGCAACTCAGCGGGAAGCTGAGGGGAGGTGGAATTGCAGTGCTGGTTAACCAGCGTTGGTGTCATCCTGGACATGTCACCGTGAAGGAGAAGATCAGTACGAGGGACATCGAACTGTTAGCTGTGAGTTTCCGTCCATATTATTTACCCAGAGAGTTTACCTGTGTTATTCTGGTTGCGGTTTATATAATACCTGGTACCGCTCCAGAAACTGCCTGTGATGTCATCTGCTCCGTTGTTGCAAGGCTACAAACACAGCATCCAAACTCAGTTATGGCGATCTCTGGAGACTTCAACAACGCCTCCCTCTCTACAGCTTTACCAACATTCCAACAGTTTGTCAGCTGGTCCACCAGAGAAAATAAGACGTTGGACTTAATTTATGTAAATATTAAAAATGCATACAGCTCCTCTGCCCTGCCACCTTTAGGAAGATCTGACCATAATCTGGTTCTTCTCACCTCCACCTACAAGCCCATCGTTCAGTGATCACAAAAACCATCAAAACCTAGTCTAATGATGCTGAAGGTGCTCTGAAAAGTTGCTTCGAGGCTACGGACTGGAATGTCCTCTGTGAACCTCATGGAGACAACATCAACACCATGACTGAGTGTGTGACAGATTATATAAACTTCTGTGTGGACAGCATAGTACCAACAAGAACTGTGAGGTGCTTCCCCAATAACAAACCCTGGATCACCAGAGACCTGAAAAAGCTGCTGAATATCAAAAAGAAAGCCTTCAGGGATGGTGACAGGGAGTTATTAAAGACAACACAAAAACAACTTAAAGCACAAACCAGGAAGTGCAAGGAGGACTACAGGAAGAAGCTAGAGAGTCAGCTCCAGCAGAACAACGTGAGGGATGTGTGGTCTGGAATGAAGAAGATCACCGGCTTCAAGGTAAAGGGGGACCAGACTGATGGAGGTCTGGACAGAGCTAATGAACTGAACATGTTCTTCAACTGGTTCAGTTCCCCCCCTGCCTCCAGCCCCACAGACCACACGCCCTCCATGAGCCCACAGCTTTCCTGTCACACCTCTACTCCGTCACCCTGCAGCTCAGTCATGGACCAGAACACTGCATCATCTTCCTCCACCTCAGAGCACCCAAAGACCTCCTCTGCTCCCACCTCCACTCTGTCTGTGACCTGCAACCAGGTCAAGAAACAACTAGAGAAACTGAACCAGAACAAGGCTGCAGGTCCAGATGGTGTCAGTCCCAGAGTTCTCAAGACCTGCTCAATGCAACTATGTCCAGTTCTCCAGCACCTCTTCAACACCAGTCTGAGACAGAAAACAGTTCCTGTACTGTGGAAAACATCCTGCCTTGTTCCAGTGCCTAAAAAACCACAACCAGCTGAACCAAACGACTACAAACCAGTTGCTCTGACATCTCACGTCATGAAAGTCCTGGAGAGACTCTTACTGGCTCACCTCAACAAGCAGGTCAGCACCTTTCAGGACCCATTACAGTTTGCATACCGTAATGGGCTTGGGGTTGAAGATGCCATCATCTACCTGCTTCACAGAGCACACTCTCATCTGGACCAATCAGGCAGCACTTTGAGGGTCATGTTCTTTGACTTCTCAAGTGCTTTTAACACAATTCAGCCTGCTTTGTTATGTGAGAAGCTCCATAAATTCCAGGTGGATTCCTCCGCAACCTCCTGGATTTATGACTACCTCACAAACAGACCACAGTTTGTGAGACTGAAAGGTTGTGTGTCTGAGATGGAGGTCAGCAGCACTGGAGCGCCACAAGGAACTGTACTCTCACCATTTCTCTTAACGATGTACACCTCTGACTTCCAGTACAACTCTGAGTCCTGTCATCTGCAGAAATACTCTGATGACTCTGCAGTTGTTGGGTGCATCAGTGAGGGACAAGAAGAAGAAGAAGAAGCTGAGTATAGAGAACTGGTCAGTCAGTTTGGGAAATGGTGCGGTAACAATCATCTCGTTTTAAATACCAGCAAAACTAAGGAGATGATTGTTGACTTCAGGAGGAGAAAGAATCAACACAGCAGTATTTCCATCCTAGGAGAGGAGGTGGAGGTGGTGGAGGAATACAAGTACTTTGGAGTTCAGCTGGACAACAGACTAGAGTGGAAATGCAACACAGAATACATCTACAAGAAAGGTCAGAGCAGACTCTACTTCTTAAGGAAGCTGAGATCTTTTAATGTCTGCACCAAGATGTTGCAAATCTTCTATAGGTCTGTTGTGGAAAGTGCAATCAGCTTTG
>SSNP01000323.1:16678-49149 GCA_006937955.1 Pachypanchax playfairii | reverse complement strand
ATCAAACAACAGAGTGTGTTCAGTGAGAGGCTTCTTCAGGTCCGATGCAAGACCGAAAGATACAAAAGATCATTCTTGCCTGCAGCCATTAGCCTCCACAACAAGAACAGACCTTGATCATTATTGTTATATTATTGTCTTCATAATTGTTTTTTATTGTTGGACAAAAAAAAAAAAAACTACTACAACGTTGAATTTCCCTCCTGGGATAAATAAAGTATTTTTCATTTTCATTTCATTTTTTTCAAAAAAGGGTACATAAATCTGCTTTTCTGAATGTCACATTCACATGGAGTTCTAAGTATGTGAACATTACAAATAAAAAGGGACTGCAGTTTGAAATGAACAACTTGGCTATCAGGTCAGCAGATATTTCTGTGCTCTGAAACAAGCTGCTGTCACAACGATGCATTATGAACGTTACTCTTTTCACAGCTGTTACCACACAAACAGACACACACCTACAATTCACTTGACTAACCCTCTGTCAAAATGGCCCATACAAACACATCGTTAGTGGAAATCTCCTGTTTCCTATGACATCTGGAGTTCATGAACATTCATGGAGGCGAGCACTGTTTTCTAGAGGTAGTTGGTACAGTTGCTGCATCAATAACTTAATAAGTTCTTGAGAATGAGGTGATTTTTACACTGGCAGCAGAGTTCTTGCTCTTATCATACAGATGTGTTGGAACCTTCCTTCAGTCTATTGACGATGATGAACATTTTTGTTGTAAGGTGTGCGAACGGCCCCTCATGCGCCACTCAAAGCACTTCCAAGCTGTTGTTGTGAAGAGCCTCTGGCTGTCAACACGTTTTGTCATGGAATATACATTTTGAAGGTCCAGTATCTCCAAAATTCTGTGTGTTGATCATCACATCTGCTCGAAAATTTTCAAGCTCACAATGCAAAGACTCTCCCAGAACTGGATTTAGTTCCATGATCTGGACTGCAAGTTAGAACGGACCATAACACCTTTGCTTTGTTTTATTGTGTCACTTTACATTTCCTGAAAATGAGAAGTAACTATAATTGTCTAGAAAAACAAAAACTTTTGTCACAGACTATTTAATACCCTTGTGAAACATGGAGTTTTCGTAATGTTTGGGTTAGTCTGGACTCGAAAGTGCACAAAACCAGGAAACATGAATAAAGATATAAAATGTATTACTGAAAATTGCACAGAGTGGGACTTCCAGAGCGGGGCTCTTTAACACAGCAGGAATACAGTTATTTTCTGTAGTGAGAGTAAGAACAGTAACGTTGATCAGAGAAACTTGCAAGAATGTGATAAACAGAAGGGAACAGTTATCGGGTCTCTCTGGATGTTGGAGAGCGTGTACTGTGAAGGTAGCCTGGAAGACTCTAGCAGCAGTTTGAATGAACGTCCTCCAGCCTCCGGGTCCGACTGCGAAAATAGTTCCAGATACAAACAGGAAACAGGTGCAGAGAATTAACTCATTCAGTGCCAGCCACTTTCAGATTTCATATCTCCCTCCCCCTTTACGGATTTTTGAAGACCCACAGAATATCTTCTCCTATGACTGTGATTTCTGAAACCATCAGCACAAAATTTCTGTTATTTAGTAGTGCTGTCAGTTAAACGCGTTATTAATGACATTAACTGAAACCAATTTTAACGGCGTGCATTTTTTTATCGCGAGATTAACGCTCGTTCTATTTCGGCCAGCCCTTTGTAGTTTTTCTCCACGATTTTGCAAAAAACTCGTTACGTTAGAAAACTACAACATCACACCGGCTCTAGTAAGACCGGTCTTGTGCGAAAATGTGTTCCCCTGAAATATTCTGTTTCCCCTGTCTCGGGAGCGCGCACCGCAGCCAGAGGGGCCGAGCCGACAAGCTTCACAGCCCTTCAGATCAGTTTCTCGCTAGACTGAAACTAGACTGATAAAAGGACAAGTTTCCCTGTCGAAGTTCTTGCTTTATTAAGCTTCCGTTAAATCAATGAACAAAATTTGTTTTGAGTGTTTTTTTTACTCGCCGTGAGAATCAAGTCTCTCGGAATTCACGTACATTAACCTGGCGGTTCTTGATTAGTCTGAGCTACAACAATAATTAATTTTACTCTGGGATTAAAAAAACATTTTTGAATTTCAATTGAAATGATTATTATCCACCAAACACTATTTTCTATAACTTCTTTTTTCAGTCAAAGATACAGGGGGAACGAGATATTTCAGCACCCTGAAATATTCCGTTCTTACTTTTTAATACTTTGACTGACAAGCCTGTCCTTTTCTGTCCACAGTCCTCTCATCATGGACACTTACTTCTGTGAATATGAAGACGTTTGGTCTTTTTATGTCAAAGTTACAGGGGGGAACAGGATTTCTCAGCACCCTGAAATATTCCGTTCCGTGAGAGAGCTGTGGCCTTATTGTTACGTTCAAAACAAACTTGAAAGAATATGTTAAACCATCATTTAATTGCACTACAGGCTATTTTGCCTGATTTACCTTAACATGTGCACTTTATTTTATTTCGTATCCCCCTGTTTTGATCCCTGTTGAAGAGATGGCTTATGTGACACTTTTTTCTTCAGCCTTCTGTTGAACAGTGTTATATTGTGTGTGAGATCATTTTCTCCAACTGTGAATGACTGTTGAATTTAGGTATATGCCAGTGTTTTTTTTCAATAAAAACATTTGCACAAAGCAAGCCGATCCACTCTTCCATAAGAGCATTAAAATGAGAAAAAAAATAACTGGGACAAAAAAGAAATCAAGGGACACTTGAACTAGATAATGTGCGATTAATCAAGCTTAATTGCAAATTAACTTGGACATAAATTCGATTAATCGCGATTAAATATTTTAATTGTTTGACAGCACTATTATTTAGTAATCTGCAGTACAAAAGAGCAACTTTTATGAAAATCCAAACGTTTCAGGACTAAAAGCCGAGATAAAGAGCTTTTTGTGTAAACAGGTTTTTCAAGCAGATCAGTGACTTTGATGTAAATATTTCATGTTTCAGTGATTCATGCAACATCTGAACTATGTTTTACTACTAAGAAAGTGAAAAAACAACAGTAAAAAAGTAATTTTGATAGTTTATTTTATGTCTAAAAAGAGTTATTTATAGACAATTTCCACATTTGAATAAAATATAAGAAAAAAAGCAGCAGATTTATGATTCAGATACTCTGTGTGTACGTGCGCACGCATGTGCACGCGTGAATGCACAACTTAGTCACTTTGTTCCCCCCCAACGGCCATTCGTTTGTTTATGAACACTTACTGTGTTTTATGCGGTGAATCGTTCTTTATTTTGCTCCCTGCTGCCTTCAGAAGATCCTAACAGGAGATACTGGTTGGATAAATCCAGGTTGAAGAAATCACAAGTCCGAATATGGCGAGCTGGAGCAAAAACCACGCCACTTTCGACACAATACGTGTTCCCGGGAGATCCGACCGTTGTGCTGGAGGGATTTTATCCATGTAATAAACTCCACCATCTTCTCAATTCCATAAATTCTATACTAGTTTGTAATAACTCGCTTCCCAGCCGTTTCACAGGCTCTGAATCTGCCTTCTGTATACACTGTCTGTCTCATCCTGAGTGGCTGGCTCCTCCCCCACTGCACACCCATTGTTACATGGTAAATAAGGGTGATCTCACCCAGAGAAGTGCACCACTGCCCCCTCCTGGATCATATGGCCAAATACAGCATGTAATGAGTTCAAATTCACAGAGCAGCTGCCCCAGAATGCTTTGCGGGATTTAAGCCAATAAAAGCTGTAAAGACGTCAAGACATCAATGACACCGAGCGTTCGGATTCAGTTTGACGTCTATAGAATGAGTTAAAGACTAAGTGTGTCCTGTGACTAAGTGGAAACATGAACTGTTAAAGCCATGAACATGACCTGATATACTGTGAATCATGACAGTTCTCTACAATTTTAGAAGTAGATAATAAAGGAAGGCCCTGTCCCAATACCCGCACTTGCGCCCTTGCACACTTCGAATGCGCGTTCCCGATGAGGGGTGCAAGTGCGTAGGGTGTCCCGATTCTCCAGAGTGGAGAGTCATGCCCTTGGCTCCGCCCCTTTCGAACGCTTGATCCGCACTTCGCCGAAGCCTGCATCAGTGCAGACTTCAGCGAAGGGTATTTCGGGTAGGAAGGGTATTTAGATTCTTATAGGGCTGCATTAAGGAAGCAGTAGAAAACTGTCCAAAAATCATCAGTAGCATATTTCCAGGCATTAGCATGGGTCATTGTGATCAAGACTTTAGTGATAATAATACAGTCTGGAAAAATGCAGATGATCAGAAAGCAAACACTCATGGTGCCACCGGCTACACGCGCTCATATTAGGATCCTACAGTAGTAAATCCATGATAAATTTCCCTGTGGATTTTGGTCGTTTTTCTTTCCCTCTTCTGCTCTGATCTAGCTGTTTATCCATAGAGTTTGTTTGCATCCACATTAGCACTGAGACTGACTGATCAACTGAACTCAAAGCCTGTGGAACTGATTTCAGCTCAAACAAATACGGCTGGTTCTTTTCACATTGTCTCTTCAATGATTTCTCATTCATGATCAGACAAATCCTCGGAAATTACAGAATTTTGATCTTATTCGCCAAACATCCAAGATGGCTTCTGCCATAGTAATCACTTTATTTCCATCTTCTGTTCCCCCTTTTTGTTACTTATGGTAAATGTACCTTCCTTGAAGTTGTGCAGCGATATTTCATAAAAATGCATATTTAATACTTTATTACTGGAAATCTGCACATCCTGGTTTATGTGGAAAAGTAGCTACTGGGCAGTGGCACAAATATAATATTGATTGATATGAAGTAATAAAATAACTGTTAAAATTGCATGTCAGAGACACATCATGATTGGTTTCTACATTTTGTTCTTGGAACATGTCCTTCATCTTTAAACTGAGCCACTGATTGGCTCTTTCAGCTCTATTTGTATTGGTCAAGACATTGGTTAAGATGCCACCTCTGTGATTACATGAAAATTAGTAAATAACTTCAATGTTCATGTGAAATCAATTGGCAAGCAGCCTGTGCCGATTTTTTTTTTTTTTACGTTCCTGTCACCGGTAACAACTCGCTGTATTCAGCTGCTCTGTGAAAGCCAGTAATTATTAGCTTGCATTTTATTAGACAAAAACTAGAGTGCGGATCCAGTAGCGATCCTTACATTTGGTCCGTCTGCTCCCAGAAAGGCTCTGCTATGGTTCAGCAGACAGACAAGATTTTTGTTACTGTGGAGATTTTAAGAAAGACCAGGAAGAGTAGACTTAGCTCTGTCATTGGTGGTTAGATAAGAGCGTTTCCATCTTACACCCAGATCACCACATATGATTCAGCCTTTTGCAATTTCAGAGGAAATGTTGAAAGAAAGTTGACAGTTAGCTCAGTGTTTTCCTCTCGTAAACAATAACATGTTTGTCCTTTTTGTGGAAATACACAGGACGGAGGACGACAGCAGCTGCTGTTTGCAGAACAACATACTCTGTTTGAGTGGATCAAAACTTTACACATTTATGTTTTTATGGGTTTCCAGTTTTTTTTCTTGATCTTCTCTCAGATTGTTTACAGAACACTGCAAATTTCTTTTTCCATATTTTCTCTGTTTGTCTTTCTTTCTGTTCTTCCCTTTTTGTTTTTCTCACTTTCTCTAATCTTCACATCTTGTTTTATGCTGGCAGGAAATGGGCAGGTCTTTTTCTTCTGACTTCCCAGCCGCAGCTGGGTGTGTAACTTCAGTTTCCTCTCCCAAAATAAGGTCCTGGCATGTTCTCTATATTTAACTAACCTTCAGCAGACACATGCTCTGATCACATGAGACAAAGGACAAAACATTTTACAATACCCAGCAGCAGCCATACAGAACATCCACATGTTCATACATTATGATATTTTGTAAGATGTTTTAGGATACATTAATTATGTTTTACGATACATTGATTATTCATGTAATGATCAGCTAACCTGGCTCTCCCAGACCTCTCGTTGAGATGGGGACACACATACAGTGGGGCAAAAAAGTATTTAGTCAGCCACCAATTGTGTAAGTTCTCCCACTTAAAAAGATCAGAGAGACCTGTAATTTCCATCATAGGTATACCTCAACTATGAGAGACAAAATGAGGAAAAAAAATCCAGAAAATCACATTGTCTGATTTTTAAAGAATTTATTTGCAAATTATGGTGGAAAATAAGTATTTGGTCACCTACAAACAAGTAAGATTTCTGGCTTTCACAGACCTGTAACTTCTTTAAGAGGCTCCTCGGTCCTCCACTCGTTACCTGTATTAATGGCACCTGTGTGAACTCGTTATCAGTATAAAAGACACCTGTCCACAACCTCAAACAGTCACGCTCCAAACTCCACTATGGCCAAGACCAAAGAGCTGTCAAAGGACACCAGAAACAAAATTGTAGACCTTGAATGAATGACCTGCAGAGAGCTGGGACCAAAGTAACAAAGGCTACCATCAGTAACACACTACGCCGCCAGGGACTCAAATCCTGCAGTGCCAGACGTGTCCCCCTGCTGAAGCCAGGACACGTCCTGGCCCGTCTGCGGTTTGCTAGAGAGCATTTGGATGATCCAGAAGAGGATTGGGAGAACATCATATGGTCAGATGAAACCAAAATAGAACTTTTTGGTAGAAACTCAACTTGTCGTGTTTGGAGGGGAAAGAATGCTGAGTTGGATCCAAAGAACACCATACCTACTGTAAAGCATGGGGGTGGAAACATCATGCTTTGGGGCTGTTTTTCTGCAAGGGGACCAGGACGACTGATCCGTGTAAAGGAAAGAATGAATGGGGCCATGTATCGTAAGATTTTGAGTGAAAACCTCCTTCCATCAGCAAGGGCATTGAAAATGAGACGTGGCTGGGTCTTTCAGCATGACAATGATCCCAAACACACCGCCCGGGCAACGAAGGAGTGGCTTCGTAAGAAGCATTTCAAGGTCCTGGAGTGGCCTAGCCAGTCTCCAGATCTCAACCCCATAGAAAATCTCTGGAGGGAGTTGAAAGTCCGTGTTGCCCAGCGTCAGCCCCAAAACATCACTGCTCTAGAGGAGATCTGCATGGAGGAATGGGCCAAAATACCAGCAACAGTGTGTGAAAACCTTGTGAAGACTTACAGAAAACGTTTGACCTCTGTCATTGCCAACAAAGGCTATATAACAAAGTATTGAGATTAACTTTTGTTATTGACCAAATACTTATTTTCCACCATAATTTGCAAATAAATTCTTTAAAAATCAGACAATGTGATTTTCTGGATTTTTTTTCCCTCATTTTGTCTCTCATAGTTGAGGTATACCTATGATGAAAATTACAGGCCTCTCTGATCTTTTTAAGTGGGAGAACTTACACAATTGGTGGCTGACTAAATACTTTTTTGCCCCACTGTACATCTGGAACCCTCTTTATTTGAAACAATCTATAAAAGGCAGGGGCATCAGGTATAATATTTTAAGCTGATTGGAGGACGCACCAGCAAGTGTCTGCCTTTGATGATTTGTCTTTAGCCAATCACAGTAAATCAAGCTCTTGCAAATTCATTCGGGAGAAAAACACCAACATCGTTACCTCTAAGAAAAGCAAAACACATCATTACCATCAAGAAATTCACAAAGTTCTTACCTTTGCTCATTTTTCAATGAAGGAATTGTCTCTAGTTCTCCTAAAACAGATTCAGTAGCTGCTTTTATGCGTACATCCACCGGCGCAGCCATGTTTGTTTTGCTTTGCCTGCCTGGGCACTTGCTGCCAATCTTACCTGAACACCCGCCCCAAAGCACAATGACTGGTTTGAACATTTTTTTTACCAAAATAGACGGTTTCAATGGAGCAGTACAAGACGGATTTTCGTGGGTTTGGAAAACTCCAAATCTTGCGAGAATCCATCTTGCAGTGCATGGCTAATGATCAGCAGCTCTCTTGAATGAATTATTGGTTTCCTGTCAGGCTGAGTGTTTTTCTAAAATCATTAGTAATCAGCATTTAGTCAACTCCAAAGCAGCAAACTGCCAGGAGGTGCTCACACTTACTGATCATTGGGTCAAGTACTTTTGATCAGCTGCTCACATAACTAAACCTGTGTATTTGGACATGCGGGTGTAGGAAAATAAAGTCACAAGATCACCTCTTTGTTTATCAGAGTCTTGTCCAGCAGACAAATACTCTGTCTGCGTTGCTACACTGCAGTAGTGCATGTGCAGCGCTTCCTGCTGTTGCCCGCGGTACAAGTTAGGACTTGACACTTCACACAATGCGTTTCATTTCTTTATGGTTTGCCCATCATACGTCATGTCTTGGGAAATGCCAGTTTACATGAAAACATCCGAAACATTGACGCTTTAGTTTTTATTTAGTTATTTATTTATATTTGGAATCATGTATGATTGTCGTTCCACTTCTCACGTGTACACCACTTTGTATTGGTCTTTCACATGGAATTCCAATAAAATTGATTCATGTTTGTGGCTGTAATGTGACAAAATGTGGAAAAGTTCAAGGGGGCCAAATACTTTTGCAAGCCACTGCATCTCCACTTGCACTCTAAACCAGTCCAAATTCAGCGTCACGCTCTTGTTATTTCCCCCTCCTTCCTTCGACCCTCCTCTCTCTCTGCATCCCTCATTCTTTCCAGTTTCATCCATCATTCATAGATTGAGGGTCCTCTCAGGGGCCTGCTTGGAGTGAGAATGTCTCGAGTCATAGAGGAGATGTAGGTCACTAGTATTTTCAACTGGTCCACATGTGATTAGTTAAAAAAGAGCCTTGTGAAGAAGGAAAAGACATCTGCTGGTTATCGAGACACTTTAAGTACTTCAGTTACGTTACTTGTGATGGTTCAAAGGGTACAAGAACACAATTTAGAAAATGATAGAATTTTTTGGGAAGAGGACACCAAAATTCCAAATCTGAAACCATATTTAGTATTTTAAGAATTTATAAATAAATGTAAAGAAACCCGACAATCAAATGTATTTTGTGCCATAGTGGCAGCTTCATCTCATGTTTCTCTCCAACAGACGGTGGACATTCATAAGGAGAAAGTGGCTCGTCGAGAAATCGGCATCCTCACCACAAACAAGAACACGTCTCGCACACACAAGATCATTGCGCCCGCAAACATGGAGCGGCCCGTCCGCTACATCCGGAAACCAATCGACTATACCCTGCTGGATGACGTGGGACACGGCGTCAAAGTAAGACACTTTTGCATCACAGGTGGACTTTAGTGGAGCAAACATCACCAGAGATTTTTATATAAACACATGCATAGCCTGAAAAATAGAATTGTGTTTTTCATCTTCTTTATCCACTCAAGCTGCATAAAGATCCATTGAAAGCCCTTTTAGAATAAAACATGAATAAGTTCAGCCCAGCTCTGGGGCTGATCAGGCTCTTCTTTGTGCGCAGCAACATCTGAAGCTGGAAGTTATTTGTTGTGTGGGTGTGAATGTGCAAGCAGTGAGGAGATGTCTTTGCCAAGTGTTACTCACATCATCACTTCCACTGTTGAAGAAACCGTTCAGTTCTCGCTCATCTCATTTTTGGATGTTTTGCTGTCCACATGATCTCTTCTCTCCTCCCTCCATCCTCTCCTTTCTCTGTTTTAAAAGGACGTGTGTTTGTGCTTGTGAGTGTGTGCAGTGTATTTGATTCGGAACTGCATTATCTCCACCCCCCCAACCCCCTGGGTCTGTCTCTGTGGAGATATCGGCTGTCCACTGAGTCTCAAACATCCGCTGATTCAAATTCAAAAGCCAGCGTTTCCTCCTCTGAGTGCTGGCTCTCACTGAGACACATTTGGCTGGGCACACTATGCAAATCAAGCATCATTTGTAGGTGCAAGAAACGGATGGATCTCTGTAGAGATTAGTACAAATCAGTGGAAGTGCAAGAAAATTGGCAGCATTTTTAAAAGCATTTACTTGCAAAGAAAACTGCACACTGTGCTGCTGGGAATTAAAAATGACTCAGACCTTTATGAAATCACAAATTCTGAGACTTTATTTTTGTAACATTTCATATTTAACAAGATTTATTTTGAAACTGTTTGGATTTTGCTTCCATCAAAGTTCTTTTCTTCTTCCCTTTCTAGCTTTGTGTGAGTTGATCACTCCATTCTCCCGACTGTAAATACTTCCGACAGTTTGATACCCACCATTGCACAGAAACGTGCTGTATAACAAGCTGTGTTTCAATGCCTGCATGAGGATTTGTTTGATACTGTGTGGGAAACGTGATCCACAGCCTGTTAGTGCTCCATTATCATAAACTGAGACAGATTCACTCATCATCACCTTTACTGGCATTTCTATGAGTTAGCAGGGTGGTACAGGTTTAGCTGTGCCTCATGATCTGGTCTATGTTTCAGAGCACAAGGTCACATCAATCAATCAGGAAATTGAAATGTCTCTCAGACTTCTCAGATTAGCTTAATGATGCTTTTTGTAACAGATTTTATTGATTTGTATTGTGATTAGGGCCCGACCGATATATCGGCCGATATGGGGGTCCAGGGTGATATCGGCTTTCGGTAAAAAATTGCAGATATTTTCCGATATTTTTTATTGATTTATTTTTGTCATATATGTGTTTCTGCATCTCCATTAATAAGAATGCCCAATTAAAAATGTAATTGGGCTACATATCCAGCAGATGGCGCCCATGTGTTGTCATTTCATGTTCCCTGGGGGCGGAGTCATCCTTGCTCATGGCTGCCTACAGTGGAAGCCGAGACACAACGAACCGGACGGTGAAACAGAAAGCAACTAAGCCAAGTAAAGTGAAGTCTGCTCATGAGCATGAGCAAGAATGAGTCTAGAATGCAGTGTTTTAGCTTTCAGTAATATTTTTGAAATTTTTTCTGGTGGATTGATTTATCGGCCATTATATCGGCTATCGGTCTGCTCTAAAGTCTTTATATCGGTATCAAAAAATCTATAACAGTCGGGCCCTAATTGTGATATTGGTTTATTACCCAGCTCTGATTCACACATACCAGCAATTACCTTATAACCACCTGGCTGATGTTGCTGGGATGTTAGCAATTGATCCCGTTGGCTCTGTGGCTTGTGTGGTGGTGTTTTTTGAGCATATCTGTAATTCTCATCAATGTAAAGGGTTCTCTAACTGTTGCTTTTGTAATATAACATACACTCACCGGCCACTTTATTAGGTACACCTTTCCAACTGCTCGTTAACACTTAATTTCTAATCAGCCAATCACATGGCGGCAACTCAGTGCATTTAGGCATGTACACATGGTCAAGACAATCTCCTGCAGTTCAAACCAAGCATCAGTATGGGGAAGAAAGGTGATTTGAGTGACTTTGAACGTGGCATGGTTGTTGGTGCCAGAATGGCTGGTCTGAGTATTTCAGAAACTGCTGATCTACTGGGATTTTCATGCACAACCATCTCTAGGGTTTACAGAGAATGGTCCGAAAAAGAAAAAATATCCAGTGAGCGGCAGTTCTGTGGGCGGAAATGCCTTGTTGATGCCAGAGGTCAGAGGAGAATGGCCAGACTGGTTCGAGCTGATAGAAAGGCAACAGTGACTCAAATAACCACTCGTTACAACCAAGGTAGGCAGAAGAGCATCTCTGAACGCACAGTACATCGAACTTTGAGGCAGATGGGCTACAGCAGCAGAAGACCACGCCGGGTGCCACTCCTTTCAGCTAAGAAAAGGAAACTGAGGCTACAATTTGCACAAGCTCATCGAAATTGGACAATAGAAGATTGGAAAAACGTTGCCTGGTCTGATGAGTCTCGATTTCTGCTGCGACATTTGAATGGTAGGGTCAGAATTTGGCATCAACAACATGAAAGCATGGATCCATCCTGCCTTGTATCAACGGTTCAGGCTGGTGGTGGTGGTGTAATGGTGTGGGGAATATTTTCTTGGCACTCTTTGGGCCCCTTGGTACCAATTGAGCATCGTTACAACGCCACAGCCTACCTGAGTATTGTTGCTGACCATGTCCATCCCTTTATGACCACAATGTACCCAACTTCTGATGGCTACTTTCAGCAGGATAATGCGCCATGTCATAAAGCTGGAATCATCTCGGACTGGTTTCTTGAACATGACAATGAGTTCACTGTACTCAAATGGCCTCCACAGTCACCAGATCTCAATCCAATAGAGCATCTTTGAGATGTGGTGGAACGGGAGATTCGCATCATGGATGTGCAGCCGACAAATCTGCGCCAACTGTGTGATGCCATCATGTCAATATGGACCAAACTCTCTGAGGAATGCTTCCAGCACCTTGTTGAATCTATGCCACGAAGAATTGAGGCAGTTCTGAAGGCAAAAGGGGGTCCAACCCGTTACTAGCATGGTGTACCTAATAAAGTGGCCGGTGAGTGTATATTGCAAATTGCATTTCTGAGCAAAACTCTTTGCTCTTTAAGAACTAAAAGTCCCACTGGTTTTTTTTACCTACAAGAATGTAAAAGTTAAAAAAGGCGATTTTTATTGTGAAAACTGACTCTGAACAAATCAGCTGTAAATACAAGCAAAATAAAACAAAGACATTTTAATGTCTTTCCTTCCATGTTTGGTTATTTTAGGGTTTTTTTGTTGATGCTTTTTTCTCTAACATTCTTTTACTCTGTTATTCACTTTGGGTTTCTCATTTTCTCTGTGAAACTATCCTAAAAATGGACGCGTTGTTAAAGCAGTACTAAATAACTTGTCCCTAGCCGTATCTCAGACGGCTGTTGCTTGAACCGGTGTTCTGTTGAAATATGCTACTTGTTGACATGTGCTACGGATTCCTTTTGCACCTGTGCCGTTCCACAGTCTTGACTTCAATAAACAGATTTATCATTTATTTTTTGTTTCTATATTTTTACATAAATACATTTTACCTATCAAATAAATTCTCCCATGATAGGAACATTAAATATGATTTGAATTTTACTGTCTTTGCATTGTCAGAGTGACAGGCAAATGTTTGGACACACCCAGAGGAGAGAGTTACAGTGGTGGGCAAGGACCGAGAGGGCTTTAATATAGAAAATATCAGGGAAGGATCATGACATGTTATTATTAGGGTGGTTCGATTCCCTGCTCTGCCCAGATGTTGCCTGGCCGTTGTGTCCTTGGGCAAGACACTTAACCCACCTTGCCTGTTTGGTGGTGGTCGGAGGGTCTGGCGGCGCTGGTGTCTGGCAGCCTCGCCTCTGTCAGTGTGTGTCCCAGGACAGCTGTGGCTACAAACATGTGTAGTTCATCATCACCAAACGTGTGAGTGTGTGTGTGAATGGGTGAATGACATACTGTAGTGTGAAGCGCTTTGGGGGTCGTAGGACCTGAATAAAGCGCTATACAAGTACACGCCATTTACCATTTACCATTATGAAATAAGTTGTTATTTTGTACTATGGTGGCATTTTTCATGAGGGCAGCATAAATCATCAGAACACCACTTCTGGCTGTGACCCGAATTACTGAAGTTATTTAGTCTATTGTAAAGCCATCGGAGGCACACAGAGTGTCTAATATGAAGCAAACATGTTTTTCAGTGAGTATCCACCTAGACAAGTTTCAAAACTGTAATTTAAAGAAGCCATTAAAATCATTTTTTTCTGAGGTTTCTGTTGAATATTTTAGCTCCACAGGTGTTCTTACCTTCATAGTGGGTGTGAAAACAGGTCAACAACTTCTCTTTCAGTTTTATCTCTCAATCTACGCAGGCAGCGATAAAACCAGAGTTCTCCCGAGTTCGAACGGTATTTGTTTTGTCACAGCTCTTTTGCTCGTTAGTATTCATCAGTTCCCGCAGTTGAAACCGTGCCTGGCGTGCTGCTGGCTGAAAGCTGTAGCATAAGATGTATCAAACCGGAAGAGACTACGTGTGCTGTTGCCATGCGCAGCAGGGCAGGAAACAGTATGCCTTGCTCTAATAGGCTAGTTTTATAGCCAATCTGAGTCCAGCAAATTTGAGTAATGAATATTATTGAGTTGCAGCCTGAGGAAGCCAGCCAAATCTTGATGCAGATAGATTGAACGGTCTGTTAATCAGTGTTTCCCAATGTTTTTTAGATATAAAATATAATATAATATTACAGGTTAATACTTAAAAAATAACCACAAAGTCATGAAATTTGTGTGAAATGGCCTCTTTAAAGTTTTAAAAGCTATTTTGTACTGCTTTAATACATAATGTTTTCAGTTCACTGACTTGCATTGTGTTTTGTCTTAAACAATGAGCATAACATGTTCTTTGTCTCCATTTCTTATCTGCTTTCACGTAGTGGCTTAAAGCCAAGGTAAGAGATTATGTATTTCCTTTTGTTTTGTCCAAATGTTGTCATCCTCTAGCTTACATTTTATAAGGTTTATTTGTCAAATTGACATTGTTCATAAAGAAAAGTTGCTGTTTTTAATTTCTTTAGCAACATGGGAACAACGCAGCAGGGCGAGGAGGGACTCTTTCCAGGACCAACCCCCCTCAGCAGAAACCCCCCAGCCCCCCCATGGCGGGTCGGGGGACTCTTGGGTAACAAGACACTGTTTAATCTTTCTCCTTCTGCAAATGGGAGCAATTAAATAGAAATATCACTCTTCCTGTTTTTGGCCTGAGAGTGCCTGAGAAGGCCTGCTTCCTTTCTGTTACCTTGTCTGAATCCAGGAGGAACACTCCCTACAAGACACTGGAGCCCGTGAAGCCTCCAGTGGTCCCTAATGACTACATGACGAGCCCGGCCCGACTAGGCAGCCAGCACAGCCCAGCACGCACAGCGTCACTCAACCAGAGGCCCCGGACACACAGGTAGCTCACGCCCCCTCTCTTCTTCTACTCACAGTTTAAAAGATAATGGGACTGGAACGCAGATACATGCAGCAACGGTTTGTTTGTGTTTTTGCTGCACAGTGTAGCTGCAAGAATAGGAGAGGAAGATTTAAGCTCTGAATCTGTTGCCATGGTGACAGGAAAATTATTATAACACAATATTTGCTCTAATTTTTTTCTTTTTTTTTTTCTTTTTTTTTGTCTTGCTCTTGTCGAGGACAGTCGCATTTCGCAGCTTCTCCCTTATCTTCTTCAACCCTCCCCCCCTTTCCTGCTTCTGTCTCGTGTCTGCATGTCTCTGTGCCTTCTGTACTGGCTGCTACGAACTGGAAATTTATATGGATCTGGTATCGTGGTCACTTACACATTGGAAAACTTTTTTTTTACTACAATTGAGGCTTGAGAAGGGGGAGCCACCATGCTCGGACTCGACCCACACTTTTTCGGTGGAGGACATATTTATTTGGATTACTGACGTGGGAACCTGCTGATTGGCGCTGGCAGTCACCTGACGTATTGACAAATTTGGAAAATAAGGAAAGTATGTAACCTTATCTGGCAGCACTCGGACTAGAAAGCTCGGGGGTCTGGATCACAGACTGATGTGGTTGGATCTCACTGGAAGAATGGGTGTCATCTTGGAGAAGCTGCAGGTTCGGTTCTATGTGGAGGAGTGATTGGTTGGCTATTTCATGTAATTTGGTTTTACTTGGCTGTTTGGGATTCTCCACAAAAGTGTACCATATGCACAACAGGAGCTGTTGAAATTCTTCGGCTTCGATCTAATCACTCTTATCTTTGTTTCGGCTGGCCTCAAGGCAAATGTACTAAAGTCTCCTGGAGCAGTGAGTACGGAGGACCACAGCCCCTCCCTTCCCCTGTTCACTGGACGCCAACAGACTGAGGACAGACATAACATCGGTTCTGGGCCAGAGATGGTGTCCTTGACTCTTCTCTGCATACATACACACACTGATCGCACTTCACATCCCTACAAAAGTTCTCGACATGTCTCGTTTATTGTGCCCCGCTAAGGCTTTTTTTCAATCTCAAACAGCGCCACCCAGTGGGTGCTGCGTGAGAGGAATTTTTTTTACCTATCTCCCCTCATGTGTTCTTTTCTGGTTTATTCTTTTCCTAACACACAGGTTGATGCGTGCTTATGTATATGTATGTATGTATTTGTATGCATTCTCCTGTGTGATCTTGGCTGGTCTGATCGACGTGCGCCGGGCACACTGTGACCCTTGGCTGCCTGGAGAGTAAGCTGTTCTCTGTATCTCCAGTTGAATTTCCCTTCTGGGATAAATAAAGTATTTTTCATTTCATTTTTCATTTCATTTTCATTTCATTTCATTTCATGACACATTGGAGAGTACTGACATGTTGTCATTTAGGGATTTTCTTTCACATGCTGTGACCAGCAGCTCAGGGTGTTACTTCTGTGTGTGTGTGTGTGCTCATGCATCTACAGTGGCAGCAGCGGTGGCAGTGGTGGGAGGGAGAACAGTGGAGGCAGCGGAGTTGGTGTCCCTCTTGCGGTCCCCACCCCTTCTCCTCCCAGCATGGGTCAAAGTGAGTCAGAGCCACCCTGCTCACAGCTCAGAATTTTCTGATAGTTGCCGAGTTTGATGTTTACCAAGCTGCCTCTCACCTCCTCTTCCTCCTCTCCCATAGTGGCAACATCCTCAGCCTCTGTGCCACAGGGCCCCGGTTTGGGCCCCATTCCTATGTCCCAGTTTGGCACCATTTCCCGCCAAATTTCCCGTCACAACTCCTCCACAACCTCTTCAGCCTCCATGGTATCGGCCACCGGCACCTACCGCCGTGCGCCCTCTGTGTCCTCCCAGCAGCCCCACATCAACGGAGGCCCCACATTCCCTCAGAACTCTGGTAAGAAAACCTTCCCAGTGTAGAGAACTCTTCTCTAACGGAGGTTCGGCAGGATTTTTCAGGTTTAAAACAAACGGTTGCTGGACTGTCAGAAGATAGGAATTAATTTTAGCAGCCGTAACTCTGACTCATTCTCCTCTAATGGCTCCCATCTCTAAGGACGACCAGCTTCCTTGGCAGAAAGCACAGGTGGAGGATGCTGTCTGTTTCGCCTCAGAGGACAGAAGCTGTCAGCGTCACACAGTTTTTTCAATGTATTTTTCCTTTTTGTAGCTTTATCAAATCAAAGCATCTTTTGAATGCGTGGCAGCTGTTTTAGAAATACTGGTTGTGTTACACGAGGGAACTCCATGATTTGCTGTGGATGGATGTGGCTCAGTGATAATAGCAGGCCTGAGGCATTACTGCTGTGTGAGATCACAGACGCTCTTCCATTACAGGTGATTTATGAGTCCGAGCCAGCACGCCAGTTTGTGACATCATGTCTCTGAGTGATGTTGTAGGACACTTTATCTGAAAACTTCTTGTTTACACAGGCTGAAAAGAAAAACAAGGCACAGAAAAACCCGCAGTAAAGGGGATTTTATATGACCAGGATCAGCTGCTGCAGCTTTGTCAGTTTTGTATTTTTTATAAAACAAACTCATGCTGCCTTCATGTTTTCAGTTTTTTGCAGTGCTTTCCTTCTCCTTCCTTCTGTATTTGAAATCTTTTGCTTGGTGCAGCATTTGGTTTGTATTCTAAAACCAACGCTGATCAGGTAAATCCTCAGAGTAAGGGTATTTCTCAGTGTCAAGTCGCCTTGCTTACCAAGACACTTTCTTAGTAGGCAAGGCATGTTGCTTACAGAGGCAGTGCCTTGATAGATGAGGCGTCTTGCTTACTAGTAAACTGGAACAGACTTAACTCACGTGACCGCTGCTGCCCGCTTACGCGCACTGTTTACATCCTGCCCATCGTAGTAGCATAGCAGCATTCCTTCAGCCATGAACTGGAAATCTTAATCAAAATAAAATAAAAATAAATGTGCAAGTGAATTAGTACCTTCTAGCCACCAAAGCTGCAACTAACCAACTGTATAAGTGCTTTGGATCTAAAAAACATTTTAGATATAAGCCCGATAGCAACAATTAGTTAACTTACATTACATACAGCTAGAAATTTGCCTTGCCTGCTGCCGGTTCCTTTACCGCCATCTTTTTGAAAATACCGCAATGCGTTCTGGGAAATTTTTGAAAAAAAGATAAATGTCCACTTAAAGCTGGAGTGCGTAACTTTTACATGTCCGTGGATGTCCGTTTCAGCCAAGCCACTATCAGAGGAGATGACACAATGCAGATTAAGCCGATCGGCTCCTCAAACATCTCACGGTATTTTTCAATATATATCATTTTTACTTTGCGTGTCGACTGCGACATTCCCGCGCTGTCGCACATGAAATTACGTCTTTTATGTCACAACAAGAAAAATAATAAGAAATAGACCACAGTGTCTCGTAGCAGCCGGCAGAACGGGAAGGTCGACATGGCGGAGAATCCAAATAAACAGCCGAGAGACACTTATCGGGAAGTGGATCCTACCACGAAAAAAAAAAAAAATTCCTGGACGTTCGGCAGAAGGACTATTGGCTAAGAAGGAAAGTGACCGAAGGAGAAGGCAAACGCGAATTTGTATCGGCGTCGCTTTTCCTCGGTGGAGAGAAGAGATCTGGCTGATGTTCAGGGGTGCATAAGTGGTCCGCAGGTCCGCACACACTGTCAAAATATAAAATGCGCACCAGATGAAACCCAGAGCGCCGAAGTTCCAGCTGATCAGCTGATTCTGTCTCTATCTGTGTCAGTTTGTGTCTGTCAGTTTGCCAGTGTAACGGTTTTTCAGTCAGTCAGATCAGTGCAGCTGATTGCAGGATTCTGCATCGTGTCAAAACTGAAAAAATTCACTGAATAAGACAAATAGATCATTGTGGCCCCAACAGCTGACTAATAAATTTCAACACCAAACTGTTAAATGTAGATTAAAGTGAACAATCAAACCTGTAAACAATCCAACCTGAATTCTGAAGGTTTTTTTACCAGTATTTTTATATTTTACTGGTTTCTCTTGATTTTTTTCAACAATGAAATGATATTTATTTAAACAAATATAGAGCCAGGTAAAGTAAACAGACTGAATTTGAAGCTTGATTAAGACAGATACCGGTTGGAATAACAACGGCAGAGATAAAGCGGTGGCAGCTGGGCTTACGTCATATGGAAGCGCCAGCTTTATTGTTGTAATGACGCAAAAATTCCGCTAGGGGGCGACAGAAGTTACAGAAGTTACGCACTCCAGCTTTAAGCCAGTTTGAAAAAAAAAACATGTTTTGAAACGTGTGAATTAGTTTCTCAGCATTTACTTCTTCCAGCACCAGTTTACAAGCTCATAATATATTTGTTTATTTGTTTGTTTATTTCTCTTTCCTCTGTTACATCCTTTTTCTGTCTGCCATCTCTCTCTCTGCTGCCTCCTTGTCTTGCTTTTACTGCTGCTTCAGTGTCTGTAGCTCCTCCGCCTCCTCCCCCCATGGTCCAGCTGACCCCACAGATCCCTCTGACCGGCTTTGTGGCCCGGATGCAGGAGAGCAGTAAGTAAAACATCACACTCAGACACGGAGACTGGCTAACAAGGGCATGTCGACTTTACACAGCCTCTCAGGAATCTTACTTATATCTACACTCTCTATAACTCACGCACAGTTTGCAAGGTTCAGAGAGGAGTTCACTCGGATGTCTATTACCATGGTGATGAATCACCTTGTGTTCTGTACTTTCTGTCTTCTAAAAAGACAAAATGTGGCGTGATGGCTTATCCTGACTCACCAGAATCACATTTTCTTTCTCCTGAAATATAAAATAGGCCCAATTCCCAGTAAATGTCCACATCCCAGGCAGTAGAACATCCCTGATGGAACAACTCCTCTCTGCTTTGTATCGCTTACGTCTTGCTTTGTCTCACTGCCGAGACTCTTTCCAAAAGCAGACTTTCTGACTCAGTGCTGAGTTTTTTGAGGAGGAGTAATGGAGAAGATGAATAAAGCCAGTGTCAGTTATAATTTGTGTCTTTTTCAGCTGTTTTGTGAGCTGTTAACTTTCTGGGTGCCAAAGTGGCATAATTATGCCTTTACACTATAAATCACACTTTTTGTTTTGAATCTTCACCACTAGATGGCAGTCATGTAAACGGTATTTCTAGTAAGCAGGTTTCTTGTCACTGTTTTTAGCGATTTAAAAAAAGACCTAAAACACGATCAAACATTATAATCTACTTAACCTGGACATGCGGGGACAAATTGAAATGGGTACATGTAAGAAGTTTAGTTCAGAGTTGTAGTTTTGTTGTGAAACGCTGTTTACTGAGATCCGTTCTGTTTTTATGGAAATAAATTTATTTAAAGTGCATCTTGCAGATTTGCAATTTTATAGAGATAAAAACTCAAATTTCAAAATAATGTACAGTGGTCACGACCTCGGTGCCCAGCTGTTTTGTGCATAAAAGCGTTGTGTGCATTTATCCGTCAGTGGTCATTTGGACTGTAAACATGGGTAACAGTGTTCGGTATTGATAACAGATCATTGGAAATGATGTAATAACGCAATTACAATGTATTAAGAGAATAAAACTCTCAAACAGACCGAGTTATATACTCGTAGAGCGGATCCAATATAACACTGGTAACAGATGCGCCAGATACACGTGCATGGATGCGACAGTAACAACACAGATTAAGTTACAGTTAATAACATAACAGAACGGTTTTCCATAATGGATATTGAGAACTTAGGATTGGGCAATAAAAACTCGTAGAACAAATGTTAAATTTGACACTATTTCACACTGAAAGAGTTGGTGATTATTTTTTGGCGACCCTCCTTTTGCCAGACGTGCCAGACACGCGTGCGTAAATGCCAGAGCTGCCTAGTTTCACACACCAAACAGCGAGAGTGTGCGGGAGAACACCAGCGGAGGTGTAAGGTCAAGTAACTAGTGAGCTGGTACATTGGAGAGCAGGGCTTGTAGAAGTGTTGGCTGCGAAACAAGCTTGGGGAAAAGATCTAGATACTTGTATTAAACCTCAGGTTTGGCATGATATTTGGAATAAAGCTGCTAATATTTCAGTTTGTAATAGAACAATGTCAGTTCAGTTTAAGATTTTACATCGGATACACAACTCCTGTCCTTAAAAACATGATGGATCCTAAACTATCCTCACTCTGTTGGAAATTTAAAACATAGGTTGGTGATTATTTCCATTGCATGTGGTCATGTACAAAAATTCAGAAATATTGGACTGATGTGGTTAAAGACTTATGCCATATTTTCAATACCTCAATACAATTTAATCCAAAATGTCTCCTCTTAGGCTTAATTAGAGGATCCAGTAGACCTAAGTATAAACGATTGTATTGTCCTTTGCTGCCAGAAAAAATATTTTGCTTTTCTGGATTAAGAACTCGACTCCTTCATTGAATTCCTGGCATAATGTTATACAGGAGTGTATTCCTAACAAATATATTACATGTATGCTAAAGACTTCAACTGACATTTTTTATTCAATTTGGGACCCTTATCTAAAGTACATTGGGACTGAATCAACATTTCATATACTGCAAGACTTTATCAAATGACTGCGGGAGTTTACACTATATATATATGTCTGCTCTTCCTTTTCTATATTGTCAAAATGTCTGGTCTGAGCTACTAGGAAACATGAACATTTGAGTACATTTGAACATGAAATATTTCATGTATTCTGCATGTAAATGTTAAATGGCATGCACTTGTATTGAGTCAGATGACTCCCATAGTGTTTCACACTACAATTTAATGAAGGGGACTAAACTTGGACATCTGGCCCTCTGATGGCTTAGCTGAAACTGAACTCAAGCCTCTTCTTGGCTTGACTCTACCAAACCCTGTTGCTGTTTCTCTTCTAAATGTGTAAATATTTTGTTTATTATTTGTGAATAGACTTGTATTATATTATATTTATAGGAGACTTCAATTTTTAAAAAATAAATAGGCTATTACAGTGCAGTGATGGGTTGCACGATGGTGCAGTTGGTAGCAATGTTGCCTTACAGTGAGAATGTCTGGGGTTCAAAGCCAGGCTGGAGCTTTTCTGCATGGAATTTGCATGTTCTCCCCGTGCATGTGTGGGTTTTCTCCAGGGACTCCGGCTTCCTCCCACAGACTAAAAATATGCTTGAGGTTAATTGGTAACTCTAAATTGTGCCTATGTGTGAGTGATTGTTTGTCTATATATGTGGTCTTTTGATGGACTGGTGACCTGTCCAGAGTGTTCCCCGCCTCTCGCCTTGTGAGCTCTGGACATAGGCACCAGCTCCTGCAACCCTAAACAGATATAAGTGGGTAAAGTAAATGACTAACAATACAGTGGTCCCTCCTCCATCACCACGGTTACAGTCCAAAACATGTAGCGAAAAGGTGAAAATCCATGATGATCTAGAAATCATATATGGTTCTTTTTACACATTTTAAGTGCTTATAAAAGACGTTACACAAAGACAAAAACATGTGAAACTTATTGGTTTTGAACGCACGTTACTAGAAGCTGGCTAATGATGACCAGCAGTTCTGTTCCACAACCTGCTGCAAACTGCAAAAATTCAAAAAGTAGAAATGTTATGTTTATTTGGGTGTTTTCATATATTTTGAGTCCTTAGAAAACATTTAGCGAAACACAATATAGCTAAGACAAAGCAGAATCTAATGCTGTGATATACACTTCTCATCTACTCATATTAGATTCCTTTGTTATAGAAGACATAATATCTCCTACATACTGGTACAATATGTACATCTTACTCTGGCCACAGAAAGTCTGAGCTGAAGAGCTTTGTGAGGCTTCAGCTGACGTGCTGCTGCCTTAAGTTGTTATTTTTCTAGGCGATGTAGATGTTGTACTACCATGCTGACTCTGAACGAGTCACACCTCACGTGTGCGGAACCACATGCGTTTTTAGATTCTGTAAAAGTAGTTTCAATGCATATCAAGTGTTTGTACAATTACTAAATTCTTGCTAATGTTAATTTTAAATAATAATTTTGTAAATAATAAACTGAACTGATACCCTTCAAAATATTAAATTTTTTCCACATATCATGTAAGTAGTGAATGAATTTTGGGATTTTATGTAAATAAATGTAGACATTTCAATGTTTTTAAGTAATTTACTGGTTGTTAATTTGTTTTCATATCAGTATGTTGACGCAAAACCTTTAAATTTGTATAATGTGAATTTAGTAGTGTCTCTTTATTGTTCAAATTTTTAAAGTTACAGCTTTATGAGGATATGTTGTGAAAAAACAGGATCTTCATAAGGAATCTAACACCCAAAGTGTTAAACTGATGGCAAATGACACATTAAAACCTGGAAGTGAGAAAATTCATAAAAACAGTGCTGATTAACTCCTGCATTTACTGCAAGGTGATTTGATCTGTGTAACAGGCTAAAAAAGGAAAATGTCACCAGTGGTTAAGATTTTTAAGTTATTTAAATGAGAGTTAATATATCCCTCACTGCCCTCTAGTGGTTTCTTAAAAAATCTGAAAAGTATTTCGAGCAGAGATTTCTGTTTGTAGTATTTCTCCTGGGACTTCAGTTTCCTCCCACAGACCAAATTCCATGCATGTTACTTACTGTAAATAAGCCCTTGGTGTGTGTGTGTGTGTGTGTGTGTGTGTGGGTTTGTATTTCTGACCTCCTGGGGACCCGTTTCCTGACTTTTACTATCTTTCTGGGGTCCGAGGGTTCTTGTGGGGACCGAAGCCTGGTCCCCATGAGTGGGACTCCCCTTTTTAGGGTTAGGGGTTAGGTTTATAGGTATGGTGTGAATAGAGTTTTAGTTAGTCTTAGGGTTAGTTATAGATCAGTAATGGTTAAGGTTAGGAAAAGGGTTTGGGTTAGGTATAAATCTAGTTACTAAAATCAATGGAAGTCAATGGACGGTCCCCATAAGGATAACAAAACACACTTGTGTGTGTGTGTGTGTGTGTGTGTGTGTGTGTGTGTGTGTGTGTAGCTGTAACTTGCAGCAACAAGCAGTTGGAGAGACAGGATAGATTTCAGTTTGTGTAAATGATGATGGACATTTTTTCTCTAATAATCTGTTTGCTACTATAAAATGTTAATAGTTTTAATCCAACAAACCTTCTTCCACTGGTTGTCTTCCAGTATCAGACAGCCCTGCTCCACCCCCTCCCCCTCCTCCAGAAGACATGGGGGTGTTTGAGGAAGCCACTCCTCCTCCACCTCCCCCACCTGTGGACTATGAAGAAGAGGAAGCTGCTGTGGTTCATTACAACGATCCCTACGCTGATGGAGACCCCCACTGGGCCCCCAAGGCTTATTTGGAGAAAGGTCAGTGCTAGTAATCACATGCTCTGCACAGAACTGGAAACTACCACCAGAAACACAAACTATATTTTGTCTTGCAGCTTGTAAATGTTCAGTTTCTTTTATCTTGTTTGTCCTAGTCGTGGCCATCTATGATTATACAAAGGACAAAGAAGATGAGCTGTCTTTCATGGAAGGGGCCATCATCTACATCATCAAGAAGAACGATGATGGCTGGTTTGAAGGCGTCTGCAATGGCGTCACTGGACTTTTCCCTGGAAACTACGTTGAGTCAATCATGCACTATGCTGACTAAAAAAAAAGATGATAACCTCCTCCACATGCACGCATGATGGCACTCAGTTGTGACTGAAGGTAAATATGTACAGATGTATGCAGCTCAGTGATAGCAGCTCCTATTTTGAACAAAGTGCCAGTGAATTATTTTCCTTTGGGGGGGAGGGGTTGATTTGGTCTACTTTAAAACAAAAGTTGCACAAAAGGGGAAAAGGTAGTTTACACTGAAAGACCTTTTTCTGACCACTACCACATCCTTTAAAGTTCAGCTTTGACACAGTAATCTCTAGAGAAATTCCATCCAATTGAAAAATACAGAATACAGATATGTAGTGGTTTTTGGGGTCGGCAACATAAATTCAAATTTTCTAGTATATATTGGATTCAGAACTTTAAAGCAGTACAAAATAACTTAGAAGTTTAAGCTACTGTTATGAAACTTGTCTGAGTGGATACTCTCCGAAAAAAAATTACACTTAATAATTTCAGTAATTCGGGTCGCAACAGGAAGTGGTGTTCTGATGATTTATGCTGCCCTGATGAAAAATGCCACCATAGTACGAATTGACAACTTATTTCATAATGAGATGTCATTGGAAGTTTATACAGTATTCTTGTTTATAGTGAGTGTGTTTTGTTAATTATTTAAACATATTTTTATGATCCTTCCCTGATATTTTCTATATAAAAGCCCTCGGCCATTGTTGGGTCCCTTTCCTCTGGAAATATGAAATCTGAAATATGATGTTATTTCTTACTGTCGCTCTGACAATGCAAAGACAGTAAGAAATAACATCATATTTCGTGTTCCTGTCCTGTACTTGATGTGTAAAATGTATTTATGGAAAAATATTGAAACAAAAAATAAACAATAAATCTGTTTATTGAAGTCAAGACTGTGGAACGGCACATGTGCAGAAGGAATCGGTAGAACATCTCAACAGGTAGGATATTTCTACAGAACACCTGTTCCACCGTCTGAGACGTGGCTGCGGAAAGGTTTTTTAGTACTGCTTTAAATACAACATGTACTCAGTGTATTTGCATTCTGGATTATCTGACCAACTCTCCCCTTTATATCTTCTGTCCAAAAACCATGAAAAGAGAAATGAACAAGTCAGTCAGGACACAACCGATTGTTCCCCCTCTTTGTTTGAGGGGACGCTGTTTGTGTAAAAACTACAATAAAACAACAACAAAAGAAAAGATTCCTCTTTAGTCTGGTGGAGTTACTTTCTCCTCTCTAACATGTATATAAACCGTAACGTGACAAACTGCCAGTAAAGTCCATTTGTCAGTGTTTCATCAGCGTCGGCGCAGGTGGTGCCAAGACTGGATGCTTTTAGGTTGAAATCTTATTTTGTCCTCAAATGTTAAATTTCCTCATCGAGTTACAGTGCCATTTTTATTTCATCCAGGCAAAGTGATTATGTAAAAGTGGTTCTTTTTATTTTTATTTGAAGTCACAACTGTATCATTTGATCACTGTGTTAAGTGACAATGTCCAGTTGCTGTAGCAGAGCTTCGCAATGTGAAGCAGAGGAAGGACCCGTAGTTTTTCTTCATGTCATTTTTCATTGTGTCATAGCCTCACTGATAGCTGTCAACTACTGTGATGACGTCTGATGTCTGTCATGGCTTTGATTGCAACACAAGAGTTGCTGCATGAGAAGTATTGACCACCTTGTAGCAACTCTTGGCACGGTTGTGTGGTGCTTTTACAATGGTGCTCAAAAACCTGAATCACCAACACAAACAACCTCAAGAATAATCCTGAAGGACTTTGATGTTCTGATTTCAGACCAGGCAGGGGAACATTGATCATTCTGATTGTAAACTGCTTCAATCATTTCTGTATTGTGAATGTAGGTGACTCAGCAGTAATGTCCAACAGATTCAGGAGGAAAACGTTTTAATCATTCAGTCTTAAAAAAGGGATCAATAAAAGTTTCCTCCAGAGTGGATTACATCTGCTCCGACAAGTAAAACTCAAATATCTAAAGCCTGTTGCAGAAAATGTTTGTAACATTGCATCAACATAAACTTTTATTTTGAAAAGGAATGTTTTCAGACAGACAGCGTCATGATGCCTACAAAGTGAAGGATTTGCCACTACATCCCATTCTTGATTGTATTTTACATCCTGAGGCCATTTTTTGTGAGAAAATCAACTTTCTACCTGAAGTATTTCTAACTTTTTATTCTCTTGATGTCGGGGACTGCAAAAGGTTTGCAAACCATTTGTTTTATTTATGCTTTTTTCATTAAAGAAAAAAATCACTAGGACGACCATAACATGCAGAATATCTGTAACGTTTACTTGTTAATGTCTGGCATTACAGGGCAGCCACAGGATGAGGCGCCTTTTATTCAATGTGTTTTCTTACAATCAAATGTGGAATAAAGAATATTAAAAAAGAAGAAACTTCTGTAACTTAAATGTTCATGGGAACAGAATCTGATGTTTGTCCTCCTCTCAGTTTGTACATAGAATGTGTTGATTGAAATTTATGTACATTCTTTTTTTGTAATAAACAGCTTATTGAAAGGAAATGACTGAACTGTAATGCTTGTCCCAAACAAAGAGGTGAAAGTTAGTCTCAGATGTGTCCAGTTGGAGAAGGAAGGATGAAGTCGGGTGGTGGCACGTGTGGCTAGTCTTCAGCATTTGATGGACCTGCGTTTGAGCTTACTGGAGGTGTGTATTCGTTGGATCTGTCTGTAGAGACAAAACTTGAGTGTAAAATCCAAAAATGTTGATTTAAGGTTTTAAATAAGTAGTAAACAATCAAAAGTAGTAAAACTGGTGATACATCTTTTAAAGAATTTATTTGCCTTATTCAGTGTTTGAGATCAGCCTTTATGGATATTGCTGCCTGTTTCTGTTTGAATGCTGGTTTCAGAGTTGAGTCAAGTCAAACTTAAGTTATAGCACATTTTATGCATGAAGCAACTTAATGTGCTTTCTAATAAGAACAGAAATGCAACTTATTTTTTAAATCCACACGCAAAATAATAAAAACTACAAGCATTAACATGTTCAAACAGACACAAATTCCCACTCATAACATGATAAAAGCTGCAGTGCAAGCAGAATCATATAAATGCAATAAAATCTTAATTAAACATTTGTGCAAATAGAATTGAGTTTGAATGTCTTAATACCTGTGAGAATACGAGCAGCAGGTCTTAAATCAGCTGTACTTTGAACAGCAAATTTTGAGAGGTCTTCAAAAAGGCCTGTGACTGCGATTATCTTTTATATCTGATCTGATGCAAACTCTTTTCCTTTTGAAATGTTTCTTAAATGATAAAAAGACAGTTTGGTAATATGATGTGTTTTTTAAAGTCCCATGACTCCCAGGTAAAATTATTTTTGAATCTTTGGACCAAACATGAATATGTCTGATTTATCTTTGTCCAGTTGAAGGTGACATTCATACATTAAAGTATTGTAAACTAGGGATGCAACGATACCACTTTTTACAAACCTATACGATACCGATACTTGGATCAGAGTACTTACCAATACTGAGTACCAATGCCGATACCTCTACCACAAAAAATGCAGTGAATTGGAAGACAGGTTTTATTTTCTTCTCTGCTTGTTAAAACAAATGATGGTGAATTGGATAAAAAGTAAAATATTAATAAAAATGACCACAAAACAAAAATTTAAAAGTTAACATTTTCTGTTAAATGATTGCAGAGTTTCTACATCTTAAAGGTGGAATATGGAACATGAACACAACAACAACAGAACAAAGCCATGGGGTGCCAGGCTTGTGAGCCACCCCCATGGTTGACCAATATTCCTCACCAAATCCCCTCTGATCTCCAATGCGAGAAGGACAACAAGATATCACGCATTCAGCCCCGCTGATCACTTACTGACTCTGATAAATGAAGACTACTACCTGTTTGTCCCTCAGTCACCAATTCAGTCCATGGCAAAGAGCTCACGTATCTACCCAGTCTCTTCTCGAGCAAACCAAAACTTCCTGCAGTCCCCCCTAGATTCTCTGTCCTCCTCACAGCATCCTGCACTCCTCTCTTCTCCAACAAGCCACAAAATCCTCTGAGGTATCCTTCAGCTGAACCTGCAGCCCGGACTTGCACACACTTAAGCCACCTACTGCTCTGTATTAGCGTGAGCTGCTAATAAAGACTTTTTCACACAACCCTGCTAAGTCACATGTCGGGAATCTCTATGGCAAGCAAGGTATATCATGACCACATATCCCTGGGCTTCCAGCTGCTTGACCTGCAGACTCCACAGTAACAGCCTCGCTGTGCCGGACTATTTACGGTATTAGGCAACCCACAATGGTGCCCGCTGCTCTGCTATTGGCTGGTAGATGTAAACAAAATGCCAGCTTTGTGCCCGTCAGGATAAATATTTTGTAATATTTTACTTCAAATACCAGATTTAAAAAGGCTGTTAAAGCTGGTCCTACCCCATTTCATTATAGGTGTGATGACATCACTGTTTAAACTGGCGTAAAGCTATTTCATGTAGTAGATATGCCCGCATATGTCAACTCACAAAAGAATTTGATTAAAAAACTAACACGGCGGGGGTGTACGGGCAGGTCAGAATCCTCTTCTCAGTAACACGGTTCCTTTCGTTAATGATATGTGGGTCTCCCTGGCTGACTTCGCTCTGATTGGCTACAACCATTGCCCGCAGCAAGCCTTTCTTCTCGGCTCCGTCAACAGTCCAGTAACATGGCGAGTGGACGTTTACAACCGTATATGTTCGAGCCTGAAACGTCTTCTGAGGAAGACGGAGGGGTGAACACATAAAACTCAACTAATCACATGAGCGAATAAACAGTGCTGTCAGATGTTATCAATGAAAATAGATTCACAATATGATATAAACCTGTTGCTCACGGACATTGTTGCTAGAGCGGCTATCACATGCTAGCATCATGGACTCTTCAGACCACGAACAAACGTTTATCAGGCAAGGCAGCATTTTATTAAATAAATAAACCTACGGGTATTGACGATGTGGTCGCCTCCTTCAGGGTTGGTAAAGAATTTTTAATTAAAATCAGTTTCTTTGACAATCCCAACTTGAATTCACCCAAGTTATGGAAGCAGTCCTCCGTGAAGTGAGCTGAACATATTTTCTAATTGAGGTTATAACTGCGTGGCACTTCTCCATAAATGAACTTCAGCCACTCTTCTCTTGTTTTTTCATCCTTCGGGAGTGAGTGTAAACTTCCAGCATGGGTTGAGCATCCTTGGACACAACAGGTCCCCGTTTGCGTAGCCATCCCTTCTCAAGAGCAGCAGCACAAGCTAGCGCAACGCAGCTACCGGTGTATGGGCTGGGGGTGGGGGGAGTGGGGTGGGGGGTTGGACTGTTTACTTCACTGTGCACTTTTATTGGACGCTATGAAATACGTAGGATAAAATGCCACGTAGGAAAAAATGGTGCTTTCCGATTGAACCGTTTTTTAAATAAGAAACAAAGCGGACCGCCCACAAACGGGAACTTTGATACTCGCTTTGGACGTTCACACGGCCTCATCAGTGCACAACACATCATGATATACCCCAAAAACCTCAAAAAAGTGCATTTTGATGTCATAACCCCTTTAAGAATTCCAACACTTGACCAAAACAGCCATAACTCCAACATAAGATGATCATAGTTAAAAACTCTGATATGAAAGGCAGTTTGCAACATGTGTTCCTTTCACAGAGCATTTATGGTGTTGTTTTGTAAGTGCAAGCCTATTTCTTTATCTTCTTGTCCCAGTTTTCAGACATAAACTTACCTTTGTGTGCTGCAGGTTGGAAAATCTGAAGAGTTGATGCAGTCTGATAGTTCTCATACAGGGTTGTGCCGTACTAAAACACACACACATACAAACAGGAGACATGTACCTGTGTGAACTCATTTCTCATAACATTAGAGTGAGTGGTAGCTCATGCACACACTGCTCAGTCAGACCTTAGCGATTCTGATTGAGGTGACCCAAAGCAACAGCATGTGTTCATCATCACAGCACAGGAACTTGATGTATGGAGATTCCTTCTGGATGCAGGGATGCTGAGAGCAAAAAGAAGGTGAAAGGGATTGATTAAAATGACTTTTGTTGATATAGAAGCCAGCTGGAAGTTGCAATAAATCTTTTTCTACCTCTTTATTATGTATTTTATTTTCTTTAAAAACTGCTGTGTCACATCTGTAAACATGTCTTCTGCGAACTGGTGTAGAATCTAAAACTTCAGGTGACAAGAGCCCTGTTTTTATTTTATTTGTAATGAATATACTGTTTAATTGCATAGTAAAAAATCTAATAAAATTTTATTCAATAAATATTAAAATACTAACTAAATTGATATTATTAACCTTAAACAGGTGCAGCAGCAGATATAAATGTATGGCTCTTTGTCCAGAACACTTGACTCTACGACTGGCTGATGTGCCGATGTTTGAAGGTGTTTGAACTTCCTGAACTTCCTGAACTTCTTTCTTACAGAGGGAGCGATCAGATTTCTGCAATTTTAGTATCACTTCTTTTGCTCTCTGTAATATCTAGAGTCTCTGTGGTAAATGTCAATTAAAAACAGAGCTCTGAGTTGCAAATTTCATAAACCCATATTTTATTCCCTGTAGAACATTAAAAAATCTGTCAGAAATTTATACTGTGATATTTTAATATTTCATATACAATATTATCTCATTTAGTAATTGATGGCAGCTCATCTCTTTATTGTAAGTCTTCAAAAGATTTAAATCCATCACAAAAAAAGTTGTATAAAAAGTTACCAGCAGAGGGCACAGAACACAAATCTATAAAAGTAGGGTTCTTCCCGTTGCACTGCTCAGATGTTTCTTTGTTCAAATTCTCAGAACTTGTTAAACTCAAACAGAAATGTACAGTCTTTGTCAGAGAAACTGTTTGTTGTCTTTACCTAATTGTGTTGAGAAATTAAAAGTAGCTACTCTCAAAAGAATGAACCCGCCCCCTCTTTCCTCCCTAAATTGTGTCTGACCTTCAGAATGAAGCAGAAGTTTGTGGGAGCTTTGTACTTCTGTTTGTAGTCACTAGTCGTGTAGATGTTAAATTTATCAAAATGAACAAAACAGGTGAGATCACTGGAGGACTGCAACAGAGAAACAAAACAGCATTAGAAAGGTCAAACATACGGAGTTCTTCGTTCACATCAACAAACTTTTCTGTTTTGGGAAAAACTGCAGATCTTGAATGTTATTGAACTGAATGTTTCAACCAAAAAGTTGTTCCAAAAATAGGGCAACTAGACTTCTTTTTCCATCTCTTGAAAACACGAAACCTTTCATCTGATAGTCTGCTTCAGTTCTGATCATGCTTTGGGAGCCTTATAAATTATGACATAAGTATGAATTGGATTGTCATAAGGGTCACTGACACTCCGACCCTCCTGAGAGTTGTTGAGTTTCCTGGAACTTGTTTATATGAGGTGTTGTAGTCAACTGTAAAATAAATGTAAATGTCTGGTCACTCCTCACTGCACTGGACACCACATTATTCAGTTTGTGTCTGGGTGTTTTATCTTTAGGGTGAACCAGTTTCTGCCTGGGGGTCTTGATGAAAGGTAAATGTTTTCAGGAGATGAGAAAAGAAGTCCAAATCTGAAAACACAAAAAGGGGTTTTTACTGCAAAAACATTTATAATTCAAAGAAAGACACCAAGCTTGGTAATCCTGGTATTCAAAATGGTTTTCTTATCTGTAAATTATTTCAACATTCCTTTCCGTTTTCTCTCCAAACAGATGCACATTGTAATGTTCAACCACACAGACAAACATAGTACAAAGTTTAACTTCCTCAAAGTGACCCACAGATCATCTGATTATCTTTTTAAATCTGTATTTGTTAGGGTTTGGGGTGTTTGTGTGCTGTTTTGTAACTTTAAAAAAATATATATTTCAAGTCCTGCTTTCATTTTGATCAGTTTTGTAATTGTTATTGGTACATTTTGTTTGCTCCTTGTCTTCTGTTATTCAGTCACAACTTTTTTTTTTGTGTGGGGGGGGGGGGGGGGG
>SSNP01000323.1:0-16649 GCA_006937955.1 Pachypanchax playfairii | reverse complement strand
GTTAAGTTTTCTTCAGCTTATTTAAATATGACAAAATTCTAACCAAAACAATTTGTGTAAAGTTAAACAAACTGCCATGTGGAATGTTTGCAGCAGGAACCAAGTGATGAATTAAAGTAAGGAGAATGCAGAGTGTAACATAAAATCCATAAAACCCATTTTAATAAAGACTGACATGGCAGCAAAAACATGGTTACTTAGAGACACTGGAGATACTAGAGATACTGAGGCAGTTGAAGATAGGTGCTGACAAACTAATGAACATGAGGGAGAGTGATGACTGAGAGTGAACAGCTGGGGAAGAGAAACAAGGTACACTCTTAACCCGAATTAGTTGACTTTACTCGCAAATCGCGTGGAAACCCGTTGCCTTATACCACTTTAGTTTTTACAGAAGCTGAAACTGAATGTGTTGAGTAGAACTAACATGTTATGTTACATTTTTACAGAAGCTGAAACTGAATGTGTTGAGTAGAACTAACATGTTATGTTACATTTTTACTGTTGAATGTGTTGAGTTGTAATAATATGGAACCTGAAATTTTTTAGCATTTATGGTAAATGGCGTGTACTTGTATAGCGCTTTACTCAGGCCCTACGACCCCCAAAGCGCTTCACACTACGGTATGTCATTCACCCATTCACACACACACACACACACACACACACACACACACACACACACACACACACACACACACACACAACGCTAATACAACCTTCCAGTTACCAGACGACCCGCTCTACCGCCTGAGCCATGGCCGCTGTTGGTGTTACAAGTTCCCACAAAGATAATTCAGCTACTTATTTTACAGGCCCCTCCCCTTTGTTATAAAACTAAACGTACAAAGTTATCTCTACTAATCCTGATTAGTGCAATTAATCTTCTAGGCTAAATAGTCCAATCAACTAATAATGTTCAGTAATGATAGCTTGTTTTTACAAAACATAACAGTATAAGTAATGATCACTCAGAAGTTTAAGTAGAAACAAAATCTGGGATTACAGTGTATAACTGGATGGAAAAAAGTGTGAAACACTGACCAGGCAGCAGAGAATACAAGATACTGAATGACTGAAACTACATGACAGACTGAAATAACTCAATGTTTCATAGCAAAACCAGGTGGAGAATAAACAAATACAAAAGACACAGAAACACCGAAAGGGGAGGCTGTGAAATCAATCGAATCATAACAACATAACAAATCAGAAATATGTTATAAATTGGGGAAACAAAGAAACGCTAGAGAAAAATGCACAAATCACTACAGAGAACATGAAACACAAGAGACTGGAATATAAATAAAAATGCACAGCAAGAAACAAACTAGAACAGGAAGCACAAAAATCCTTCAAAATAAAATGGCAAGAAGTCCTGGCAAAAACCAGCATGAAAAAATAAAACAAAAACAAGCTCAACAACACTGGACCATGACACAATGACACAATACTTATAGTAATAATTTGTGCACATATAGTCACAGAAAAATTCCACCCTGTTTTATAAAGTTCTATACATAACTAGAAAAGCACTTGGAGAGCACAGACCTCCACCAAGTGGATATATTGTAAAAAGTACTACTGTATGTCTGTATCCTTAAAAAAATTCCTGGATCCAGACAGTAATCCACCCCAAAATCTAATCCATCGTTCTTTGGGTCATTTCTGACCTTTCCTGAAAATTTCATCAAAATCCATCCATTAGTTTTTCAGTTATCCTGCTAACAGACAGACAGACAGAGGTAATACAATCGACCTGGTTGGTTATAACAGATCTTTGTGGTCTAGTTTTTACCATGTTGCTTTGTTTCTTTGACGTTAAAAGAGATTATTTTGAGTGCAGCTCTGCAACAACTCTAGCTGAGATCAAGATTTTGACAGGGCCATTTTAACACCTTCATTCACTTTTTCCACATTCTGCTGTGTGGGATTATTATCCTGTTTCATGATCCAGTTTGGTCCAAGATTCAGCTGTTAGACACATGGCCTACTGACTCCAGAAAACTTTGATATACAGAGGAATTCAAGGTGCCCACACAAGTCTAAATCATCCGCCCTCCACCACCGTGCTGAAAACTGGATTGAGGTGTTTGTGCTGATATGATGAATTTAATTTACTGTCAAACATGGACCCTTGCATTATGGATAAACATCTCTACTTTGATCTCATCTGATCAAATACATTGTTTGCAGAAGTCTTGGGGTTCATCCAGATGAGTTTGTTGGAACATTCTCTACTGGGGAAGAATAGCAACTGTCTTAACTGTTTGCCAATTGTGAATAATCATTTTTTTTGTTGAATGATGAACTCTAACAGTTTGAAAATGGTTAGATTCAGTTTTTCACACACAGGGGTTTCCCATGTAACAAGCAAGTTCTGTATGGAAACGTTTTTCATTAGCAGCTAGCTAATACTGTACGTAGCTACATGTTGCTGAAGTGGATGAGCACTTCGGGCCACTTTTTTGACTGAAAGACACACCACGGAGGATTCTATTGCTTTTTTCATTTTATTGGATAAGTGGGGCGTGCAGGAATGTGTGTGATGAGGAGAGATGATCTTGAGAGGGACTGCTGGAAGTTTTGGAGCCACGGGACAACTATGAGCTCTTTGCCATGGACTGAATCGATGACTGAGCTACAAACAGGAGCTGCTTTAATCAGAGTCAGTGTGTGATCAGTGGGGCTGGAGAGCATTATTAGTGAGCTGAACTCATGATATTTTATTGTCCTGCTTGGATCAGGGATACGAGTGGGTTTGGTGAGGAATATTGGTCGACCTCAGCATCGGAGTGTGCGTGCGGGGGGTTAATGAACCTGGCACCCAGATGGCTGAAGGCTTTATGCTGTGTTATTCTGTTCCAAGTTCCATATACCACCTTTAAGATTGGACTTGAACTATTTTAGAACCTTGCAAAAACTAGAGCATCACATGTGATGCTGATTTAAAGCATTTAATGGCAATTAAGGTAATAAAACCACTACTTGCTAGAGATAAAAGCAAAATTTAGATAAAACACAAGTTCTCTTCCTTTGGGCTAAACACATCAGTGTTGCTGACATTTCTTTGATTTGCCATACCTTTGTTTTTCCTTTGGGTACATAATAGATCCCCGAGGCCCTTAGCATGAAGTATCGAGGTTTCCAAACCTTTTTTCCATCCTCCTTTAGGTGTAACATGCCCTCAATATCAGGGACAATCAGAACAGATCCTCCAAAGTGCTCCTGATAGCAGTATCAGGAGACACAGATGTGATTCAGTCTGAAGTATACAACAGAGAGAGTGTTCACAGGTGTGTTACTGTGACTTACTGTGATTAGAAGCTCTTTGGCCTGACTCTTCATCCCAGTCAAACTGGCCTTTGTCTTCTTCCACATGTAGAATATCTGCATATAGAGAAAAACATGATCTGACCAACTGTTTTAAAAGTAATGAGACTCTGACAAGAAGAAGGCCAGAGTGTCTAACGCACTTGAGGTTCTGTGAACATAATATACTTCTGAGGTCTTAAAACAAAATGGATTTTGTTTTCACTGTGGCGAGTCCAGGCAGCCAGTCCTTCTACCAGATATTCATGATCCTCAAAGCATCGTTCTGAAACCATGCGAAACATACACAGTTTGATGACCTCTCGACACACTCTAATCTGACTTTGTGTGTGTGTTTGAGTCGTCTCACCAATCTGCAGCTCAGGATTGGTTTCACACAGACTCCAGTTGATGCTGCAGTCACAGTGCGTCTTCTCAAACAGTTGGTCCAAAACCTGTCGGACTGTCTGCCTCTCGTCCACCATCAGAATCTTAGAGCTGCCATCACTCATCAGCACCTTTATTATCAGCTAATAAGGGCAGAATTCAGTTGTTTTGCTGTCTTCATGCTGGGTGGAAATAGGAGAATGTAATGACACAGTTTTTACCTTCTTTACTTTGGCTTCTTTCAGTTTCTCCAGAGCTAGTTTAATTTTGTCAGACTTTTTGGCAGGGTTGTTCTAGAAGTGAGATGTAAGATTGCAAAATTTATTTTTTTTAATTCCAATTTATCTTAAAGATTGACAGCAACATCAGGTGTCTTACAAATAGCTCTGATAGCTTGGGTTCCTGAGAACCTTCAGGTGTCGAGGTCGGAGTATCTGTATGGGTGCTGATCCCTTCATGAGTGGAACATTCTTGTGAAGGTAACTTTGACGCAAGGTCAGCCACCAGAGCATCTAGGTCATGGTCCTCCAGCTCATTAAGAGACCCTGCCATTAAGGCTTAAAGTTAATGAAGCAGGTTTGTGAAGATGGTAAGATGACTGTGTCATCAGAATAATTAGAGTTTACAAAACAGCGATGTGGTGAGGATTAGATTAGCTGCTCTACAGGATTAACTTCAGTATGTGTAAAAGTCCTACTGACAAATAAACAAACCAGTTTTCCAGTCTTCCACTGGAAAACTTACAGTTTACACCACTCCTTATCTCCACCTCATACACTGTGTGCACAATTATTAGGCAAGTGAGTATTTTGACCATATCATAATTTTTTCCATAATTTCTAACTCCAAGCTGCATAAACTTGAATTCTTATTGGATTTAATGCATGTCAAGTGATGTGTATTTGTGTAATGAGGGAAAGTGTGGCCTGAGGAGATTAACAACCTATACCAAGGTGTGCATAAGTAGTAGGCAGATTCTTGTCCGCAGGAAAAATGGGCCAAAAAAGAGATTTAACAGACTCTGAAAAGGTAAAAAATGTAAAAAGTCATTTACAGGGATGCAGCACTCTTGAAATATCTCAGATATTGGGGTGTGATCATAGAACCATCAAAAGTTTTGTAGCAAATAGTCAACAAGGGCACAAGAAACGTGTTGAGAAGAAAAGATGCAAACTAACCGCCAAAAATTTGAGAAGAATCAAACTTGAAGCTACTAGGAACCCATTATCCTCCAGTGCTGCCATATTTCACAACTGCAACCTACCTGTAGTGTGAAGAAGTACGAGGCGTTCAGTTCTCAGAGACATGGCCAAGGTAAGAAAGGCTGAAACCCGACCACCTCTTAACAAGACATATAAGTTGAAACGTCAAGAATGGGCCAAGAAATATCTGAAGACGGATTTTTCAAAGGTTTTGTGGACTGATGAGATGAGAGTGACTCTTGATGGACCAGATGGATGGGCCCGTGGTTGGATCAGTAATGGACACAGAGCTCCGCTACGACTCAGACGCCAGCAAGGTGGAGGTGGGGTACTGGTATGGGCAGGTATTATTAAAGATTAGCTAGTTGGACCTTTTTGGGTTGTAAATGGGCTCAAAATCAACTCTCAGACCTACTGCAAATTTTTAGAAAACACTTTCTTCAAGTAGTGGTACAGCAAGAAGTCTGCATCTTTCAAGAAGACTTTGATTTTCATGCAAGACAATGTTCCATCACATGCATCAAAGTCCTCCACTGCGTGGCTGGCCAGTAAAGGCCTTAAAGATGAAGAACTAATGATATGGCCTCCCTCTTCACCTGACTTAAACCCTATTGAGAACTTTTGGTCCCTTATTAAGCAGGATGTTTACAGTCAAGGTAAACAGTACACATGTGTGAACAGTGTCCGGGAGGCTGTGGTTGCGGCAGCACAAAAGGTTGATTCTGAGCTGATCAAGAAACTGACTGACTCTGTGAATGGAAGGCTTGTGACTGTTATGGGAAAGAAGGGTGGTTATATTGGTCACTGAGGTTTTCTTTTAGAAATTTCAGAAATATTTATTTATAAATTATGAGTTTGTTTATTATTCTCACTTTAACAGGTGAAAATAAACAAGTGAGATGGGAAAATCTTTGTCATTCAGTTGCATAATAATTCTGCACACTAATAGTTGCATAATTCTGGTGTATATGTAGATATTCTCTTAAGAAAGCCTAAACGTCACCTTTTTCCACTTAAATGTTCAGGTTTGAGGGTTTGTTAACATTTAGGATTGACCAAGAGCACTGTAGTTGTACAATAACAAAATGTATCCTCGAAAATACAACTTGCCTAATAATTCTGCACATGGTGTACATCAGGACAGCACATCTTGTTTGTTCATCAGTTTAATTCCTGCTTTCCTGGATGAGATTACTGGAAGGAAAGAGCTCTTACTGTTCAAGTCAGTGAAGCCGATGGAGAAGGTGCTCTCTTGTGAAGCTTCGTCCACTCCTGGAGCTGCTGGTGTTAGACTCTGAAGAGAGAGAGCCCGTACGACTGAATGAGTTATAGCTAAAGAGGCACTACTGTGTACTAAAGGCATTAAATACCAAACTAGTATTATTTGTTTTTTCTGCTAAATCTACTCTGTTCATCACTGCAAAGACTGTCCAAAGACAGAAGTCTGTTTTTTTGTGAAATAAAACATCTTCAACCTGGACTCATTTGCAGTTTACAGACAGAAATTGGCAGAAATTGTGAAAGGACGTTACTGATAAAGCCTCAAACAGAGTTTCTTTGAATTTGATCATGTGATCTCAGCATCCTGCAGTTGTAAGATGAGCTGATGAACAGCTTATGTGTTTTTTGAGGACTCTTCTGCCAGATCTGCATGATGTGAAAACATCCGATTTCAAACAGTTCACTGTAGTCAGATAATGTCCCGATCAGCAAGACAAACACGTAAGGATTTGTTTAATTCTTTTCCTTAAATCTGTTCCTGTGAATTTGTTCTCAGAAACATTTCAGGAAGTTTGTCAGGGTGTTCAAACAGAATGGAACTATTCCAGATTATCAATACAGAACACCATGTATTATTAATTTACTAAATAAGGCAAATTACAGACCAGTTCTGTAGGTTTGGTGACTGTAAGTAGAAGGAGCTCCCACAGTATTCAGTAACTCCCTCCCATCTGGTAAGCATAGAAACTTTTTAACAATTTTTATAGCTGCCAGTTCCTGTTTGCAAGATTTTCTCTCAGAAAAGTGCTTTTCCCCTTTGATTTTTTTTTTTTTTAGATTTGTGAGCACCCTGCTTGCTTGGTGTGTTTGGTAGGTCAGACCTTGGGGAAAACATTCAATTTTTTGGGGTTGCCCACTGTAAAATTCAGAGTTTTATAAAGAAAGATCACTCAAACTTAATTGTGTCATTTGTTGTGTTTTCCTTAGTTTGTTTGGCATGCAATACTCTGCCTTTTTGAATAAAAGAGTCTGGTTAATAAATGTAACCTGTAGAAAAAACAGCAAATTGAATTAACAAAATGTGCAAGGTAAAGCAGTAGTTTATCTTTTTGCTGATGCTTTATAAAAATCTTTGCCAATAGAAGTTTTCTTATTTTAGTTTTTAGTTCAGTCGGTCTGAGAGCTGCTTTCAACAAGTAGTTTTAAAATGTTCAAATAATAGCTATTGCATGGATCAGATAAATGGTAATTGGTAAATGTCCTGTATTTGTATAGCGCTTTTCTAGTCATTCAGACCACTCAAGGCGCTCTCACACTACAGGGTTTTGCATTTACCCAATTACGCAACCCGATATGTAAACCAGGGGGAGAGGGTAAGGGCTAACACTCACACAACCCGATACGCAGATTGGCAACATGGGGTTCAGTGTCTTGCCCAAGGACACTTTGACATGTGGCAGTGGAAGCCGGGATCGATCCACCAACCTTCAAGTTGGAGGACGCTCTAACCACTGAGCCACAGCTGCCCAGATCTCAATTATATGGATGTTTACTAGCAGCAAATGCAGCTTGGTGGCTAGTGGCAGGTTTATGTATGTGTCAATGCCTGCTTCCATTGTTTAATAAAGTCAGATGAATTTTTGACAAAAAAACAAAAAGATTCCTGAGATATTTTTCCAGGTGTATTTTTTCCCAGTAGATTCATGTAGTTCTTATCTTACTCCTGTATGTTCCAATAATCATGCTTCCAGTTTGTTTAGTTGTAATTATAACTGAATGCTTAAAAAACAGCATCACTGTGTGCATGTGAGGAGACAGGAGTATCAGCACCATGTTGCCAGACTTTGTTTTCAAAAATACAATATGGAAGAGCCTGTACATATAAATATCCAATAACCAGAAGCAGGGTGAGATGTCAGGTCCCCGCTTTCGATAGTCTATAGTGCACATGTGCATAAAACAACTGTTTTCATACTGTGTTGTTTGTTGGTTATTATTAATAAAACTAGAAAGTTCCAGAAGAACCTTTCTTGCCTACTTGATGCAGAATATTCAATATTTACTCTTTCAAGTTTGATACTGATATACGATGCTTGTGATCTTAACAAAATGAAGCAAAATTTGTCAATTTCCTATACGATTTAGACATTGTGTCCAAAACACGTTTTTGAAGGTTCTACAAAGTCAAATGTATGTGAAAATTTTTACAAAATGTGGCTGACAGTTTGGAATATTCTAGGGGGCGCTGTTTGTCACCCACTTGATTTGTTTATCTATACAAAGGTTATATGTGTGAAAGTTGGTAAGCAGCACTGAATAAAATATGTGAACGTTACACTAACACTTAATGTCAAGATGAGATATAAACGTTCTCCATTCTGCCAAGGCCCTATCTTCTGACAGGAAGTCCCAGGATTTTACTGGGTTAAAGCTGTCTTGGGAGCAGGTCAAACTTTGAATGAAGGTTCAGATTCCCTTGTCTTTCCTGTGAGGTTCTTTGTGTGTTGTGTGTATTTTGTTGTTGTTTGTTTCTTTATTTTGTGAAATATGTTGTCATAGTAGTTTGAAATGCGCATTAAATGTAGAGCATATTTTGTGATTGAGTTGGTATTTCTGATGTATAATTTGTTTGAAATCTTTCTTCCATTTGAGCTGCTTTAAAGTTGATGGAAGAAGAGGATACACAGGGTTAGGGTTAGGTTAGGGTTAAAAGAGGTCAGGTCAGAGATAAATAATAAAAGGGACTTGCCATTAAACTGGCAAGTACCATAAGCAGTATCTCATTATATTTTATGATATTATATCATAATGTTAAAAATAAAACTGGCACTTGCCATCTATAGTTTTAAGATCCCCCAACAGAGGCCAAAAACATTTATGCAGTTCAGTGGGATTTGATGAACGTACAAGTCTTGCTAAGGAAGTAGAGTTCCTATTAATGGGGTATCAAGCCACAATCACATTTTGTGATTTAGGGTTAAACAATAACCTTCCACGTGCTAGTATCAGGTCTCAGTTTAAAGCCTGATGGTTCTGGCTGTGGATTTGTATTTTATATTTTTAGCACTCACCTGAGAGAGATGATCAATCTCTCCGAGCAGATTGCTGAACATGGCATCTAAGTCATCCATCTGCCAAAAGAAGCACAAATAATTTATATTTCAGAGGCAGTTAAAGTGAAAATGAAGTAGATTATGGGAAAACAAAGTAGGATTCAACACTAAGAACTGAAAACTTTTTGCTTTTCAGTTCAGTTTAAATTCAGTTTCAGGAGTTTTTTATTTCCGTTTTGTTTTGAGAAAGAAAACTAACAAACAAATGATCCACATGATCATAGCAGAGGCTTCAAAATGCTTTGTACACCATATCTGTTTCTAAGTGTCCAAAACTCCTATTAGTTTAGATGGCATTTTAAAGAGGCCATTTCAGACAAATTTCAGGACTTTGTGGTTATTTCTTAAGTATTAACTAGTAAAATGAAACATTTTATATCTAAAAAACGCTAGGAAACCCTTCTTAACAGACCTTTCAATCTATCTGCATTAAAATTCGGGTGGTTCCGGCTCCTTCCATCAGGCTGCTTCGTCATGCTTCGGCAGCAGCTCGTTCATATTCATTATTCAAATTTGCCGGACTCAGACTGGCTAACAAACTAGCCTATGAGAGCAAGGTATAACTGATTCCTGCCCCGCTGCACATAGCAATGTAAGATGTGGTGTCTTCCTGTTTGCTACGTCTTATGCTAACAGCTTTTTAGTGTTAGTGTGTAGTTTTAGAGATTAAAACTGAAAGAGAAGTTGTTGACCTGTTTTCACACCCACTATGAAGGTAAGAACACCCGTGGAGCTAAAATATTCAACAGAAACCTCAGAAAAAACATTTTTAATGGAAGGGCCTCTTTAACAAACTGCTAATTTTGCTTAATCACTTGCCTTAGAAAAAATTATTTATAAATATTAAAGTTGTCAATTGACATTCTGCAGCTTCACAATGAGGCAAAGTGACAAAGCAGCATTTGTAGTAAATTCAAATGGTTTTCATCTTGCTCTGGTTGGTTTGTATAGATTCTCTGCCATCAGGACATGTCAGTCCAGAAGGTTTTTCCAAAAAGGCAACTATTTCTTGATACAGAAAACAAATTCAGTTTCCTTTATTGAAAAACGTTTTGGGTTGCTTTGGTTGTGAACAAACACTGGTTGCTTTTTTAATGGCCATCCAGGGAAGATCATCTCCAATAAAACTGTGGACAAGAAAAAGCTCCCAGGCTTAATTTTAAAATCCATCATGTTCTAAACTGACTGAAAAGCCTCACTGGGATCAAAGATTTTTCATCTGACCAAACATCATTTCAGCATCTGGATTCTCCCATATGGAGGGAGCATGTGGACTGGCTCGAGAAGCAAACAGAAGAATGAGCTTTCTGCTTTTGCCAGCTGTGTGAGACTATGTGTGGTTTTAGATAACAATAGATTTAAAAGATTGGAAAGCATCTAGAAACAGACGTGAATAGGTTGATTCTGCATGCAATTATTTAATGATTTAGACAGTCACCTTAGCTACAGTTTGTTGTGTTTCCTCATATCTTAAGTTTAGTTTCTGCTCTCTGAGAGAAGCTTCAGCTTTCTGTGAACCTGAACACAATTTAAACTTCCTTTTTCTTGTTAAAACTAACTAAACTATTTGATGACTTGGATGAGTGGAAAAGAGTTACAACCATCAGATTCAGATGTCATCAGCCCATGAACTTGATGCTGCTCCTTGTTTTTACTCCCACAGATATGGGCAGGATTTATTGTATGGATTTGTAACTCTAAGGTAGGCTTCTCATAAATTGAGGTAAAAAAAAACTAAATTTAGTTTGAGACTGGGTTTTTGTTCCTTATCAAGCCATTACTTTAAATTTGTTTTTAGGAAAATAATAACTACCGTGCCACGTAAATTCTTTGTGGCACAGATTGGACCAGATGTAGGAAAAAGTCATGTGATTTTGGTGAACATTAGCATGAGAGCATCACACAGTAACTGGAGATTTGTCAGCTGGATATCCATACTGTGAATCACTCGTTCCACTACAGACCAAGGAAGCTCTTCTGGATTGAGCTCAGCAGACTGTGGAGTCTGCTGGAATTCAGCGTACTCACAGTCATGTTCAATAGACGAGTGTGACTTGATCTGAGTGCTATATGACATGCTGCACTTCCTGGAAGAAGTAAGTCAAGTCAAGTCAAGTCAAGTTTAATTATAGAGCATTTTAACACACAGCATGACAGCTGACCAAAGTGCTGTACAGGAAATTATGAGATAATGCAAAAACAAAAATATAACAATAAACAAGTACTTAAAGAGAGAGGAAAAACAAGAAGAAAAATACAATAAAAGACAGGCTGTAAAATCAGGAGTAGGGGTGTTGACACAACCAATATTGACATCAATAACCAAAAGCTAACTTAAAGCAGTACTGAATAATGTTTCAGCAGCTGCGCCTCAGACAGCCGTTGCTCGAACTGGTGTTCTGCAGAAATATGCTACCTGTTAAGCTGTGCTACCTATTCCTTCTGCACATGTGCCGTTCTACAGTCTTGACTTCAATAAACAGATTTATCATTTATTTTTGTTACTATATTTTTTCATAAATACATTTTACCCATCAAATAAATTCTCCCAGGACAGCACACCCAGAGGAAAAGGACCCAATAATGGCCGGCAACGACCCAGAGGGATTTTATATAGAAAATATCAGGGAAGGATCATAAAAATATGCTTAAATAATTAACAGGACACACTTGCCATAAACAAGAATACTGTATAAACTTAAAATGAAATCTCATAACAAAATAAGTTGTAAATTATAAAAATATTTGTAAACGAATAGTAGAATTTTAAATTGAATGCGATATGAAATGAGAAGCCAATGAAGTTCTGCAAAAATTGGAGTGATATGAGATTGCCTGTCTGAGTCGGTGAGAAAACATTGTGGACGTCCTGCAGGCAATAACACCACAGAGGACGGAGTTTGAATAATCAAGTCTAGATGTAATGAATGCATGGATGACTGATTCCAGGTGTTTACTTTTGAGAATGGGTTTAAGCCGTGTAATGCTACAGAGTTGAAAGAAACAGGACTTGATGGTGGCATTAAGTTGAGACAAGTCAGACAAGTCAGAGTCAAGTTTAACACCCTGACAGGAGTTAAGATTGATAGAGAGAGATGAGAGATCTGAGATTGGGGTTGCACGTTTTTTAGATAGGAAGAGAATAGCCTCTGTTTTACTGTCATTCAGAAGTAGAAAACTGGAAGCCAGCCAAGTTTTCACTTCTGATAGACAGTCCAAAATGGAATGAGTTGGGTCATGAGGATTATTGGAAAGGTAGATTTGACAGTCATCATTCAGCAAAAATGTAATAGTTAACCTTGTATTTCTTCAGAAGATAACCTAATGGGAGAAGATAAATGGTGAAAAGGAGTGGTCCCAGTATTGAACCCTGGGGGACACCCAAGTGAGCGGAACAGATGGAGAAGAGTAATTCTCTATACGGACACTGAAACTCCTGTCTGTCAGATATGAACGAAAGTAACCATCAGAAGATGTTACACTGGTAATAAAGGAAGAGATGTGGTCATTAATTGCCCCTTGCCAGAACACAGCATGGCTCAGTATACTTTACCCCCCTGCTTACCATTTTCCACTGCCTTTTTCTGGTCTTTAGCGAGTCATTCCACGTCATCCTGATTTTTCAGACCATCTCACCCGTGGTCAGAAGCCAGCCAAAGCCGGCCAACATGCCCACCTGTGTACTGATTGGTCCAGTAAACTGATACCAGTGACACGACTACCTATGTAGTGGTAGCCGCTGATTGGCCTTGGCAAAAATAAATAACATTTTGACACTGAGGGTTTGGGGGGGGCTGTGGGGACACCATCTGTCTCCTGATGGAGGGATGTTCCTGGGTGCCCCAACCCCCATTTCTTTTATCTTTTAATTGCATTTTAGTACGTCACGCACCATCAGTACATTTGAGCGGGAGCAGCGTGGCTGCTTTCAGTCTAAGGTGTGGGGGGGCTAGTGGACTGCTCGGTGACTGGGGGGGCTCCCGGTGCCCCCCATGGCTACTCCTCAAGGTAGAAGGGGAAATTCCTGGTTCTGGGACTTGTTCCCTTTCCTTGGTGATAGGGCCTAGATCTGGGAGTATAGCGTGTGTATGGGGAGCAGATGTGAGTGTCCATTGTCTATTCCTGTTTTTGTCTTCGTCTGTGTGGGTGTGAGAGTATGTGAGTATGCATGAGTGTGGGAGTGTGTGTCTGTGTATGAATGTATGTTCTGTCTGTCTGTCAGGTTGGGCTTCAGACTCCTCTCTCTTGTGGCATCCTTGGCTTCTCTAACAGGGAGGCCGCCTCTCCCTCTCTGCTGAGCTCCCCCTTCTGGGTAGCGCCCTGTCACGTTGGTGGCCCTTGGGGTTCAGGGCTTGGCTCCTGGGTATGTGCTGGCTCGCTCCCGGAGGCAGCTTGGCAGGGCCTGGTCCCTCCTGGATGGGTTGGGTCCCTGTTGGGGGGTGGGAGCACTGGGATCTCCTGATTTGTGTCGGTCCTCCCGGGTTTGGCTGGTTGCCGGCGGGGCCTATGGGCTTGTCACTACGGCCCCCTGGAGTCTCTGCACTGTGGTTTTGTGGGGCAGCTGCTCTGGTGATCATTGCTCCTCTTGTCTGATGGGGTCATGGTTCGCCCTGCACCATTCTTCTGGGTACTCCTTTGCCTCTGGGGGGTCCTTTGGTGTCCTCTTGTGGTCCACTTTGGGACCTGGGGGACGTAGTTGAGGTTTTTTTTTATTTTTAAATATTCAATGTTGAAATTCCGCAAACACAAGTGCGTCACTGCACTCAGGTTTTCACTTAGGTGTTCACTCAGGTGTTCACTGAGTAGTCCACTCAGGTGTTTGCATATATTAATTCTGGCTGTGACACCACTAAAGCACAGCATTTAACAAGGTCAGTAAGATGTGTGTTTATGTTAAATTTTTCTCTTTTTTTAGCATAAGTGTTTGCTGTTGCCGTGTTCTCTTTGTTCTTGTTTTTGTGTCTCCGCAGGTGTTAAAGCAGATACTTTGTGTTTTCTTTCTATATTTAATCATATTCTTTCTCTATTCTTTCCCCTTTCTCTCTTTTTTCTCTCTTCTTGTCTCCTCTGTCTCCTGTTGAAAGATACTTTCTTTCTTTCAACACGGCAATTTTCTCTTTGGTATTTAAATTCATATTTAAAAAAAGCAAGGCTACAGCCATGATGCAAGTTTTAAAGCAAGAGTACAATGAGAATCCAAAGGAATATCAGATACAGCATGATATACCGACAGGAATCTCCTCTGGTTCTCTTTAGCTGAGCTGTAGCAAAAGATTTTCTAAAAGAAACAATGGTGGCTTGTTTACAACATTCAAGATGTTAGCAATAACTTAAAATTTCAGATGTGACTACAGAACCAAGGACCACAGCGGTCGAAGTGGCAGACCGCAAACATGGAAGTGGTACGATGAAATGGAAGCTATTTATGGGGAAAGACCAGACAAACAGGACAGAGTGGAGCGGTTAGCCAGTTAGCTCTTGCCCAGCTTCAGTGTGGGTTGTAGGAGAAGCTCACTGGGAGACGGACACCGAGCAAGGGAGAGACTGGAGCAACAACACCCAATCATCCTTGATGTCAGACAAAGGTGAGTCATAATTAATTTTAAGCGCTTTAAATATTTTGATGCAGCTAATGAAAAACTCATATAGCGATCTCACTCGAGGGCATGTAGTCACGTTATTGTGCAGACGCATTAGCTGTGTCGATTAGCTCAGTCGGCAAAGTTTTTTTTTGTTCAAGAGAGTCTTGCATCGACACACAGATGACGGATGCCTCTCTTTTGTCCAGGTAAAAGAAAATGGAGCACCACAGATTTGTGGGATTAGTACATTTGTGGGAGACAGACGAACGTTCTGCCACTGTGCCTGAGGCCAGCGTGTTTCGGCGAAGCGGCTCCAACCTCAGAAGACAAAAGCTGATGGAAGAACATTTCAACCAATCCTCCCATGGAAAAAAACGGAGGCAGCTGTCTGCATGTTCGCTATAATTCACATCTTTGTGTCTTCACATTAAAGGTGGTATATGCAACATTTTCATTAAAAGCTATATTTATAACAAAATAATGCCTCCACGGGGTGTTTAGAGGGTTGTAGAATAAAAATACAGCATTTCCTTTAAAAATTATATTTTAAGTAAAATATTATAAAAAATGTATATTTAGCGGGCACGTCCTTGGCATTTTGTTAACATCTACCAGCCAGTAGCTAGCAGAGCAGCGGGCACCATTTTGGGTTGCCTAATATCGTAAATACTGCAGCACAGCCAGGCTGGTGCTGGGGAGTCTGCAGATCAACCAGCTGGAAGCACCATAGATATGTGGTGATTATGTACCTTATTTGCTTGCCATAGAGGGTTTCTCATGTGACGAGCAGGATCTGTGTGGAAACGTTTTTCATTAGCTGCTAAGCCAACACGGAGCTACATGTTGGTGAAGTAGAGGAGCTTTGGGCCACTTTTTGGACTGGAAGACACACCACAGAGGATTTTATTGCTTTTTTTTACTTTATTGGATAAGTGGGGCGTGCAGGATGAGGACAGAGGATCTTACAAGGGGCTGCAGGAAGTTTTGGAGCCACAGTTCAACTATGCCATGCCTATTTGCCATGGACTGAATCAATGACTGAGCTTCAAACAGGTAGGAGCTGCTTTTGTCAGAGTCAGTGTGTGATCAGCTATGCTGGAGAGCATGATTAGTGAGCTGAACTCATGATATTTTATTCGGATCGTGGATCAGAGTGGGTTTGGTGAGGAATATTCGGCCTGAGCATCGGAGTGTGCGCGCATGGGGGGTAAACGAGCCTGGCACCCAGATGGCTGAAGGCTTTGTGCCGTATTATTGTGTTCCATATCCCACCTTTAATTAATAGAGGAAATAGTGAAAAGGAGTTCACTGAGTGGTTGAAAGGAAAACTACGTTGGCAGAGGAGCGGACGAGCCCGGCAAGTGGAAAGCGTCAGAATCGGAACTCCGCACTATAAAGAGCGACTTCAAGTATTCAGAAGAGAGGAACAACCCCAAAATGTGGACAGTGGTTAACAGCCCCGGGAATGGTGAGTTTTGTTTAAGTAACTGTTTGCCTATATCGGAGCAATAGGACTTTATACGCCCTAGCTGCTTAGTTATATTTTATATAGTCGGGAAGGACCTTGGAAACGGCACCTGGTCACGTGGACACTTATGAGGGCCCTCCCATTTACCAAAAGTGAGGTTTCCCCCCAAAGCCACCTACTTCCATCTGGTGGTGGGCCTTAAGTAAGACCCATAATGTGGAAGACATTTTTGTGTTATTATTTTCGTTATTCTGTTTTGAAAGTTCACAATATGTTTGTTTACAGTTGTTCTATACTGTACAGGGGAGGTTTTTCACTCATTTGCAGAGCATAACTATTGATTTAAGACTTAATGTCAAACATC
>SSNP01000322.1:288473-303980 GCA_006937955.1 Pachypanchax playfairii | reverse complement strand
TTGGATTACCCGCTACTCGACCCTGTTTGGACTCTGACTCTGTGTCTATTCGCTCCTCCAGGTGTCAGTAAATCTGCTCAGACTGGTTTATCACCTGTAGTTAACAGCTCTGCTGTTGTGTTGATGTTTACTCCCACAGCTCTGACCCATTCACCTTCCTTATAATCAACTCTTTACCAGTATTACGCCGGGCCTCGTGTTCATGTCTTTGCACTGGAGTTCAGTTCACAACAGAAACATAATGAAATATTATGATTTCAGTGTTCTGCTGTCAACGTGTCGAACTCACATGATGAACTAACTGTTTTATCTTCAATCAGCTGTAAAAGGAACTTTTCCTAACTGGAAATATCTGAGCTGCTTCCAAAAATAGCCAAATATTTAAGTGATTTGTTTTATTTTAAGTGTTCTATTGAAATGTATTATTTTTATTTGTAAAAAATATTTACTACATGCTTATTCTTAAAGGTTAGAGTTACAGCACACTGAATAAATCAAGTTTTTTTTCCACTGTAAAAAAGCGTCTTATCAGTAGAGAATCTGATGTGTGTATTAGATTTATGTTTAAAACTTTTTGTTGTAATATGAGTGTTTTTGTCATGTTGCCAGAACAAGCTGAACGTCAGTGAATCATGTCTCATCCTGTGTTCAGCTTTGTTTTCTCATCCTAGAGGTCAAAGGTCATTCTGCTTTACAACTCAGAAATAATAAGTGAAACATCAGGAACAATTTGTAACAATTAAAATGATTTTTAAAATATTTTAATCACATTAAACAATCAAAATAATCCCAACCTGCATGTTTGTAAGTGCTTGAGTGTGTCTGTGCTGTGATGATGGGTAATTCAGGGGTGCATACAGTATTGCTGGTCTGGTTCTCAGGGGAGACCCTAGGGTTGTTACTTGGTTCTCACATTTTTAAATGTGTCTCATCAGTGCTCCTTTTTGTTTTTGGTTCTTCAAGCTTCACATTCAGTCTGATTAGTTTTCCTGGCTCTATATTTGTTTCAATAAAACTCATTTATTTGAAGAAAAAAATTAGTGAAACCAGTAAAATATAAAAATACTGGAAACAAACATTCAGAATTCAAGTTGGATTATTTACAAGTTTGATTTGTTGTTTTAATCTACATTTAACAGTTTGATGTTACATTTTCTACTTGGAGCTTCTGTTATTTACTGTAACTACTTTCTGTTTAGACATGATGAGGATGCTTGTAATGTGATGTAGTCAGACCCACCCTGCAGACACTCATGTCCAGCTGAGAGGTTTTGGGCTGATCAAATGTTTTTACTACTTGTATAACTCCTCTGGAGTGGACACCCCACTGTTCAGGACAACGGACACTTTTTTTGTATGTCCAAAAAAATAAAATCAGTAAAAATTCACCTGCTAACAGACAGTGGCACAGGTCCCTCGGCCTCGGGACGCTTGTGTTGTTGTGTAAACAACAGGTCACGGCCATTTGTTTCATAACAAACAAGAAAAACCCAACATGTCAGACATATTCAGAAGGGGATTTGACTTTGCACTAGTTCATAAAATAAGCTTATGTACTGAGGAATTGTCCGTGACAATAGTTTACAGATATTCCCAGATGACAGGACACCCTACCCCTCTGGGACGGACACCCCACTATAATGGACAAAACGTCTGGTCCCAAAAGTGTCTGCTATAGCGAGGTTTGACTGTATAGTGTAGGGTGGCATTGGCGCTGCTATTGGCATTGACTACATATCCCATAGTGTTATGTGCACATTCAAAATGGCGGATCAAAGACTCGTTAATTTTGTTGATAAAAACTGATGGTTTTCTGTATTTTATAGCACAAAAAGGTAGAATTCTGTGCAGCCACGTTGCAATGATGTATTTGTCTTATTCTATTAATTTTTCCATTTTAACACGTTGCAGCTGCAGTCGCTGCGAGACTCACCGGTCTGACTGACCAAAAATCCATTACACTGACAAACTGTTGCAGAGACGCAGCATCAGTTGGAACATCTGCACTCAGACTGGGAAACATATCAGTCAAACAGAAGAAGTTGGCAGGACTCTTCATTGATTTGATAATAAACCCCGTCCGTCTCTGATTAACGTAAAAATTCATGCAGCTCAGCCAAACAATTTTAAGTACACAAACACGTATTGCAACTTTTCATCTGGTGCACCTTTTATATTTTGACAGCACATGCACATCTGCAGGTCACTTATGTGCACCCCGGGTTAATAATGATGTACGTTACCAAATCTAAAAGAATATTTTTATGCGGCACAGTTGAGATACGTAGTCTACTGGTGCTCCTCAGAATATCAAGCAGGATGGAAACGAATTGAAGAAAATATAGGCAAATATAAACCACAAGCGAGATTAGCTATTAAAGAAAGTATGGACCAGAAGTGCAATAACCCCATCATAGAAAGAACCTTACAAATTTGGCGAGAGATTGTAAGGAAGTATAAACTTGAAAAGGACGTCAAAATTTTGATGTGGCCTTCCCAATGTCCCAGCTTTCAACCAGCAGCTCTTGATGATACTTTCACAAGGTGGAACGAAAGGGCAATGACAGCTGTTTATGTGCTTATTGAGGGACAAACTTTTAAAACATTTGAGACAGTTAAAAAACAATTTAAATTAGAAAACAGAGATCTATTCCGATATTTGCAACTGAGAGATTGGTTCAATAAAGAAATTAGAAATGAAGTATCAGCAGAGATAAATGAGGTGGTAGCAACCCTGGTAGGAGCATATAAACAAACTCCCTCAAAGATAGTGGCAAAATTATACAAAGGTCTCCAGAAAAGCAACGGTCATAATTCCTATTATATTAAGTCTAAATGGGAGATAGAATTGAGCATACGACTGTCAGAGGGTGAGTGGCTCTCCATGTGCAAAACACAACAAACTTCTACTAGTTCACAAAATTGGCGCCTTTTTGGCTGGAAAAACCTGACTCGCTTCTTTTTGACACCACACATAACCGGAAGATATCTCAACACTAAACAGCACTGTTGGAGGCAGTGTGGCCATGGAGATGCCACTCACACACATATTTCCTGGTCCTGTGTGAAAATACAGCCTTTCTGGGAGGAAATAAGTGAAACTTTAAACAAAATCCTGCATTATAACATTCAAAGAGACCCCAAAAATTTGTATCTGGGAGCCATGCCTGAGAAGGTAATAGAACAAAAGGATGGTTATTTATTCAAGATCCTGACCATAGCATGTAAGAAGGTCATCACACGAAGCTGGATGAAAACTGACCGTCCATTGCTTGGTCACTGGCTGGATGTCATGGACGAAATCTATAACATGGAAAGACTGACTTTTCACCTGAGGCTGAAAATGCCTGCGTTTCATAAGAAATGGAGAAAATGGACAGCGTTTAGGGAACTTCAAGACGAATGAGAAATCTATGTGGACATCTTCACTATCATTGTACAAAACAATGAGTAAGAATCTGCCCCCAGTTTTGTTTTGTTTTCTTTTTTTTTTTTTTGTTGTTTTTTTTGTTTGTTTTTTTTTTTTTTTGTTTGTTTGTTTTATTCCTATTACAACAGAAAAACAATTGTAAGAAGATGTGTTGACCTGTGATAAAAAATTAAATAAAGAGTTAAAAAAAATGAATAAATAATGATGTACGTATGTGACACTAGAAAGGGAGAGGGCAGGCCAGGTGGGAGGCATCCCACTGCTGACTGACAGCAGAATCCCCCTCGCCCCAGAGCTGCTCCCCCTGGGGATGGGGCATGTGGATATGAAGGAGGCAGCTCCCATGCACTCTACCCCCACCACTAAGCCCCGCCCCACAAAACTTTAGTGCTATCTGGTACATATGGTACTGCCTGGAAATTGAGGAGTATTGGAGGCTCCCCACACCACTGGGGGGACAGTTTCCTGACTGGACCCCCATCTGGCGTCTGTCTCTGTCCCCATTGACCCGACTGGTGTTACATGTTCAAACTTTACACGTCAGTAACTCTGTCAGGTGTTTGAAGAGGCTGTACAGAGTAACACAGAAACCTTCATGTAGGTTAAAGCAGGAAAATCAGGATTTTGATCAATATTTTACTTTAAATTGAGATAAAATATGTGAAGAATTTGTTTTTATTGATTGAAACATCTGGAGGATGAAACCAACATGCTGTAATGCTGTTTTATCCCAGCAGGGGGCAGAATACAATCATTTAAATCCTGGTTTAAAAGTTTATGCAAATTGTTTTAAATATTTGATTACAACATTTCACTGTGTGTGACGTGTCAGAAGAGTTTTATTCAGTTTGGAAATGTATATGAACAAATGTTAAAGATCCTGTATCAGGCAAAAGAGTTATTCTGTTAGAAAATGATTCAAACAAACGTTAAAAACTGGACAGATGTTTGATTCCAAATGTGAGATGTTCAGACTGTAATAACAGAGGTTGTTTTATTTGTTTGTTTATTAAATCAATTTTATTCATTTATAACCACAACACTTCCTTATAACATGTAAGGGTCACACTGAGGGTCACGCCAAGTGAGAAAAGCTGTGAAAAATGATATTTTTTGCATTTTATATTAATTTGGGCACAAATTAGTTTTAATGTATCAATGAAAATAACGTAGTAACAACGTTTAAGTTGTGTTTAAATCTCCTCGGGTTTTTTATATGTAGTTATTTATCAGTTCAGATAAATTAAAACCTGTTGCACCAAGTCACTGATCTGCATCTCCAAGTCTCTGACCTGAGGAAGAGGAGGAAACAGTCTGAAGGAATCATCAATGCTGCAACATTTCAGTCAGAAACTCTGACATCAGGTTTTAGTTGTTATTGTTATTTACATCAGAAACCCCCAACGTGTCATACAGATATCAGACTGGATAATAATGTCTTTAAATCCAGAAGTTCTTATTTTACAAGTCAGTGTTGCTTCACAGTCGGGCGTGGCGGTCCCAGTCAAAGTTTCTGTTCTCGCAGCGTTTGAACATCATGTTTCGTAACATAAAGGAGGAGAACTCAAGACTGGGTTCCTTTCAGCAGCGTGTCGGTTCTTCTGTCACTTTGTTGTTGTTGTAAGTCAGAGATTACGCAACACGGTTCAGGAATGTTAACACGACACCTGCCTGATACTGCTCAGGTTCATGTTACTGAGGCCACGCCCATTCCAGGAATTTGCTTGTTTTTTGGGGGGGGGCGGTGGTGTAATTAATCATTGGACAAACTGATGCAGTATGGGATGTTTTCAGATGGCGGGTTGGATTCATGCTGATTGTCTCCAGACATCAGAAGAGTCTGATCTGCTCTCTGGATTCTTCCAGGTCTGAGTTGTTACTGTCAGCAGGATCCAGAGGAAAACTCCTTTGTTTGTTTGTTGTTTTGGTTTTCTCACAAACAATATAGAACATGCAGGAAAACAGTTACATGTGTTCAAAAACACTCTCAGAAATAGAGGTACGAGATAAGAACATTTTTGTACCTAAAAGGTAAATTGTTTTAAAATGTTCCCTTAAAAGTACAATATTGGTCTTTAAACAACCAGAAATACCCCTTAAAGTGTTCAAATTGATATAAAGTACAAATTTGTACCATTTCAACTGCACCTGCAACCCTGGCCAAAGCTGGTTAATCTCCATTGTGTTAAGTTTCATCCATCATTTTCAATATTGTAATATTATGTTTCAGAATGTTGGTTTTAGACTTCATAACCTGGACCACAGGGTACACCCCCAGCGACAAGAAGGGTGCAAATTCCTGTCGCTGGGGGTGTACCCTGTAGTCCAGGTCCATTTTTGTACCTTATGAAGTTGTTCCACTAAAACAGTAAAATTTCGCCATGCCCTCAGGAACTTAATGCAGCTCAGGCGTGAGACCAGAACATCTCACATCCAAACCAGCTTAACAAAGACACTGATGTCCTTCAGGAGGAAGAAGAGGGGCTGATCTACAGGCTGATCTTATCACAGCTGGAACTAGAACCAAATGAATCATCTCCAGATTAGAAACAAATAGTTTCAAGAACCAGAAGAAAATCCAGTTTTTGCTTTTTTGAATCAAGTGGGTTTAACTTTTGATATTTTGATTTAAATCAATTCAACTTAAACTAGACAATTCTTTATCATGTTCCTTCTTCCTCTGTATAATCTGTGTTATGTAAACAAAGTGGGGGAGGTTTTCCTCACTGTATTTTATGAGTTTCAGTGTTTTCAGTTGTAGTTTACAGCAGAGAAAGAGGTGAAACTTAAAACTCAAGATGCAGTTGCTTTAAAAGTATTTTATAAATACTTAAATGAATTAAAGAGTTTGTTTGAAAAACAGAAAGATATTATATATATAATATTATAGATATACAGTGAGGCAAAAAAGTATTTAGTCAGCCACCAATTGTGTAAGTTCTCCCACTTAAAAAGATCAGAGAGGCCTGTAATTTTCATCATAGGTATACCTCAACTATGAGAGACAAAATGAGGAAAAAAAATCCAGAAAATCACATTGTCTGATTTTTAAAGAATTTATTTGCAAATTATGGTGGAAAATAAGTATTTGGTCACCTACAAGCAAGTAAGATTTCTGGCTTTCACAGACCTGTAACTTCTTTAAGAGGCTCCTCGGTCCTCCACTCGTTACCTGTATTAATGGCACCTGTGTGAACTCGTTATCAGTATAAAAGACACCTGTCCACAACCTCAAACAGTCACGCTCCAAACTCCACTATGGCCAAGACCAAAGAGCTGTCAAAGGACACCAGAAACAAAATTGTAGACCTTCACCAGGCTGGGAAGACTGAATCTGCAATAGGTAAGCAGCTTGGTGTGAAGAAATCAACTGTGGGAGCAATTATTAGAAAATGGAAGACATACAAGACCACTGATAATCTCCCTCGATCTGGGGCTCCACGCAAGATCTCACCCCGTGGGGTCAAAATGATCACAAGAACGGTGAGCAAAAATCCCAGAACCACACGGAGGGACCTAGTGAATGACCTGCAGAGAGCTGGGACCAAAGTAACAAAGGCTACCATCAGTAACACACTACGCCGCCAGGGACTCAAATCCTGCAGTGCCAGACGTGTCCCCCTGCTGAAGCCAGGACACGTCCAGGCCCGTCTGCGGTTTGCTAGAGAGCATTTGGATGATCCAGAAGAGGATTGGGAGAACATCATATGGTCAGATGAAACCAAAATAGAACTTTTTGGTAGAAACTCAACTTGTCGTGTTTGGAGGGGAAAGAATGCTGAGTTGGATCCAAAGAACACCATACCTACTGTAAAGCATGGGGGTGGAAACATCATGCTTTGGGGCTGTTTTTCTGCAAGGGGACCAGGACGACTGATCCGTGTAAAGGAAAGAATGAATGGGGCCATGTATCGTAAGATTTTGAGTGAAAACCTCCTTCCATCAGCAAGGGCATTGAAAATGAGACGTGGCTGGGTCTTTCAGCATGACAATGATCCCAAACACACCGCCCGGGCAACGAAGGAGTGGCTTCGTAAGAAGCATTTCAAGGTCCTGGAGTGGCCTAGCCAGTCTCCAGATCTCAACCCCATAGAAAATCTCTGGAGGGAGTTGAAAGTCCGTGTTGCCCAGCGTCAGCCCCAAAACATCACTGCTCTAGAGGAGATCTGCATGGAGGAATGGGCCAAAATACCAGCAACAGTGTGTGAAAACCTTGTGAAGACTTACAGAAAACGTTTGACCTCTGTCATTGCCAACAAAGGCTATATAACAAAGTATTGAGATTAACTTTTGTTATTGACCAAATACTTATTTTCCACCATAATTTGCAAATAAATTCTTTAAAAATCAGACAATGTGATTTTCTGGATTTATTTTGCTCATTTTGTCTCTCATAGTTGAGGTATACCTATGATGAAAATTACAGGCCTCTCTGATCTTTTTAAGTGGGAGAACTTACACAATTGGTGGCTGACTAAATACTTTTTTGCCCCACTGTATATATATATATATTTCATAAGGTGAAAAGAACATTTAAAGATCCTTTATCTGAAAACTATTGTTTTGAATGAAATAAATTAATTTAAAAGCCTTATTGTCAATAAAAACAGCATCTTATCACTTTCTGACAGGTTGAATCTCCTATTTTGAGGCAATTAAATGCATAACCAGGAGTTCCAACTATCTAAGCTATTTTACAATATGTAAACAATCACAGGTTTATTTATTTATTTATTTTTTGATAAAATCAACATTTTAAGGCAGAAATACTTAATAAGGTGTGATCAAGTTTGGGGTGGGAGGGATGCTTAGTAGGGCATAGCCGCCAACCCCCCCCATTTCCCCCAAAAGCTGAGACAATCAAATGCAACCAAGCATCAAATGTAAGATAAGGTGAAGCTCTGATGTCCCAGTGTAAGTGAATGCAACGTCTGATGCTCTATGAGCATGAAAACCAAATAATGATCCAGTATAGTTATCATTGTGCAGAATTATACTAGACAATCAGATGTTTAAAATGATTACGAGTATGTTTTTATCTATAAAACGTTTTTTGCCCAAAACATTTTTGTACAACATGACAGTGAAAGTACAATGCAAATATTGCTGATTTTTGTAAGTTGAAACACTCAAATCAAATCAAAAATACTTTATTAATCCCCAAAGAGAAATCAAGTGTTGTTGTAGCTCAGTTCTTCTTCAGGGAGCCATTGTAGAAGGCTATAGCTGTGGGCAAGAAGGATCTCCTGTAGCGGTCTGTGCTGCAGCGGATCATAAGAAGCTTCTGACTGAGACACTCTCTTGTTGAGTTACTGTGTTATGAAGAGGATGATGAGGGTTCTCCATGATGATTTTCATTTTCCGAACCATCCTCCTTTGGACAATCAACTCAAGAGACTCCAGATCAGTCCCCAGAACAGAACCAGCCTTCTTTATCAATCTGTTCAACCTCTTCATGTCACTTGCTCTGATGCTCCGCCCCCAACAGGTGACTGCAGATGTGATCACACGCTCCACAACCAGGGCTTGACATTAACTTTTCTGTTCACCAGCCACTGTGGCTAGTGGTTTTCCAAAGTTACTAGCCACTCAGCATTTTCACTAGCCACAATTTTGTTGTTGAGAAATTATGTTTAATATGATTAAAGCTGACTATGACGTGGTAAAGTTTACTTGACCTAGATTTACAACCTTTTTAAATGTAAATGACCCTTGTACACACTCATATCAAGACTATGTAAAAATGTTTAACACTACAGGTCATTATCAAGTATTCAGCTCAGATAAGGTTCTGTGTAAAGCTCCTTTTATATGAAAATATGCAGTGTACAAAGTAATAAAAGGTGTGGTTTCTTATTGCACATTAAAAGTGGTGCAGCAGATTAATTTAAAAGATAAAAACTAAACTGGAAAAAAACTGTTTCAAAATTTATTTGCATTCTCGACCTGCTGTCTTCCACTTTTCATTAAACAACCTTTTCTTTTTCTTTGTCTCTCCTTCCTTCGTTTCATCTTCATGTTTTCTTTTTGTTTGCTCTTCGGGTTTCCTGACGCCTTGAATGTGCCGCCACATTATCATCCCCACTACTTCACAAATGTTGTCCACAGGGACCGGCTGTCTAAAGTGACGTTGGTCACGAATGGACCAATGAGCAAACACTGTGGCACTGTGGCAGTGCTCATGGGAGTTGTAGTGTCTTAGTCTCACATTGCAATTCGTTTATTATTTCAGATGTCATTTGAGAAAACTACAATAAAAAAATGTATATAAAATTCAGCCCGCCAAAAGTGGCTAGTCGGAGTGGCTGCGTCACCCGCCACTGCTGAAATTCACCCGCATTTGGCGAGTTGGCGGGTGTTAATGTCAAGCCCTGTCCACAACAGACATATTAAAGATCTTCAACATCTTGCTGCAAACGTTGAAGGATCTAAGCTTCCTGAGGAAGTCCAGTCTGCTCTGTCCCTCCCTAAAAACAGCATCACAGTCGTGTCTCCAGTTCAGTCTGTTGTCCAGGTGAACACCAGGTATTTATACTCCTCCACCACCTCCACTTCTTCTCCCATGATAGAAATGGGTTTTGGTATGTTGCTGTTCTTCCTAAAATCCACAATCATCTCCTTTGTTTTGTTCACATTCAAGATGAGATGATTGTTCAAACACCAGGACACTAAGTGGTCCACCAGTTCTCTGTACTCAGTCTCTTGTCCATCTCTGATCCAACCTACAACTGCAGAGTCATCAGAGTATTTTTGAAGATGGCAGGACTCTGGCCTGTACTGAAAGTCTGAAGTGTACAGAGTGAAAAGGAATGGTGAGAGTACAGTCCCCTGTGGTGCTCCTATGCTGTTGATCACCTGGTCAGATGTACAACTCTTCAGTCTCACAAACTGTGGTCTGTTTGTGAGGTAGTCCTTAATCCAGGTGATTGTGGAGACCTCCACCTGTGTCTTCTAGAGTTTTTGACACAATAGCGCAGGCTGAATTGTGTTAAAGGCACTGGAAAAATAAAAAAACATGATCCTCACAGTGCTGCCTGCTTTGTCCAGACAGTGGATTTGCTGAAGCAGGTGTATGATGGCATCTTCCACTCCAACCCCACGGCGATAAGCAAACTGCAGTGGGTCTTGAAACTTGCTTGTTTGCCTATTTAGGTGGACCAATATAAGTCTTTCCAAGACTTTCATGATGTGGGATGTTAGGGCAGCAGGCCTGTAGTCTTTAGGGACCAATGGATGAGATGTTTTTGGTACTGGAACAAGGCAGGATGTTTTCCATAGAACTGGTGCCTTCTCCTGGGTGAGGCTGAGGTTGATGATACGCTGCAGAATCCCACATAGCTGCTTAAAGTCTGTGATCTTCTTCATCCCTGACCACACATCTCTTATATTGTTTTGCTGGAGCTTGTTCTCCAGTTTTTTCCTGCACACCTCCTTGTTGCTTCTAATTTTGATTTGTTCTTTTTGTACACTTTTCAATGCATCCCTGTCTCCCTCCCTGAAAGCTCTTTTTTCTTGTTCAGCAGTTCTTTCAGGTCACTGGTGATCCAGGGTTTGTTATAGAAAAGCACTTCACTGTTCTGGTGGGAATGATGTTGTCCAAACAGAAGTTTAACTAGTCAGTCACACACTCAGTCATAGCATTGATGTCCTCTCTCTCTCGCCAAAGAACATATGTGCATCCCTGATATTTGCATAGAACAAGTCCAGTGTTTTGTTTTCTCTGGTGGAGCAGCTGACAAACTGTTGACACTGTTTTGTTCTATTCTAAGCTCATTCAGCCGATTACTCAATACTTTTTCACTAATCAAAGATAATGATTCATGAAAATGAACCACTAACATTGTGTTTTGACAGATGTCATTGTGGTTTATGGTAGTAACCACTTAATTTATGGTAAACAGTTTTTAATTTTGTAAAAAATTGATTTCTTAAAGAGGCCCTTCCATTAAAAAAGATGGTTTTTCTTAGGTTTCGGTTGAATATTTTAGCTCCATAGGTGTTCTTAACTTCATAGTGGGTGTGAAAGCAGGTCAAAAACTTCTCTTTCAGTTTTTATCCCTCAAACTACGCAGGTGGCAATAAAACCTGAGTTTGAATGGCCTGTATCTGTTATATCACAACTCCTTTGCTCATTAGTATTCATCAGCTCCCGTAGTTGAAACCACGCCTAGCATGCTGCTGGCTAAAAGCTTTTAGCATAAACACATATCAAACCGGAAGAGACAATGTGTGTTGTTGCCATACACAGCGGGGCAGGAAACAAGTTTCAAGTTCAAGTTCAAGTTTATTTATTTATAAAGCGCCAGTTCATGACAAAGTCATTTCAAGGCACTTCACAGAAATATCAACCAATTAATAATAAAACATTTTCTATCTAAGGAACCAGCCGATTGGGCTGAATTGTTATTTCAGCACAATCCCCCATCCTGAGCAAGCACAATTGGCGACAGTGGAAAGGAACGACTCCCTTTTAAAGCAGAACTAAGTAAGTTTTTTCACCTCAATAAATGTTTTCTAGAGTCCCTGTGGGGGTAAACAAGGACTTGGCGGGGTGATTCGTGGGTCCCTCCCCTCCCTCCGGGGTCTGTGTCCTGAAAGCAGCACTTGCAACTTTCAGTGGATCGGACCCGACTAATCTCGCGAGAACAAACCTGCTTTACGGCACTCACACTCACGTACATAAATACAAGCATGAAACCCTTGCCGTTGTTAGCAACGCCACCCTTAGGAGCGCAAAGATGACAATAATACTCACCTGTCGAGACATTTTCTTGGTTTTGTTTTTCTTTCTTCTTGCAAAAGCTTTCTCTGCGCGTTGTTGTTGGGGGGGCGTTACGACAGTGAGCTTTCACAGGGGGCCAGTAGGGGGAGAGCGAGAGCAAAACTTACTTAGTTCTGCTTTAACAGGAAGAAACCTCTAGCAGAACCCGGCTCAGGATGGGCGGCCTTCTGCCTTAGCCGACTGGGGTCTGAGCTGACAGGAAAGAGACAAACACTGATGGATTTAGGCCAGTCGTCATGTCTATAGAAAGATAAACAGAGAAACAGTTAATGGCAGCAGTAACAATCAAAGCAATAACAATTTGATGGGTCTAGTGGGAATATTTCATTGTTTGTTTATGTGAGATACACCCTCCTCAGAGGCAGCCAGAGTAAAGAAAGACAGCAGAGTGAAAAAATGTGGTCAGTATGTCCTCCGGCAGTCTAAACCTATAGCAGCATAACTAAAGGGAAAGCTCAGGAGAACCCAAGCTAACCCTGACTATAGGATTGTGTAAAAAGGAAAGTTTTAAGTCTATTCTTAAAACTACACAAGGTGTCTGCCTCACGGATAAAAAGTGGAAGCTGGTTCCACAGGAGAGGAGCCTGATAACTAAAAGCTCTTCCTCCCATTCTACTTTTAGAAACTCTAGGAACTACAAGCAGACCTGCAGTCTGAGAGCGAAGTGCTCTGTTAGGAGCATATGGAACAATAAGATCTTTAATATAAGCTGGAGCTTGGTCGTTCAAGGCCTTATACGTCAAAAGTAAAACCTTAAACTTTATTCTAGACCTTACAGGGAGCCAATGAAGTGATGCTAAAACAGGAGAAATATGATCTCTCCTTCTAACTCTCATCAGAACTCTGGCAGCAGCATTTTGGATCAGCTGGAGGCCTTTAACAGCACTATTAGAACACCCTGATAATAATGAATTACAGTAATCAAGTCTAGAAGTAATAAATGCGTGAACTAAAGTTTCTGCATCCCTTTGATTCAAAATGCTCCTAATTTTAGCAACATTACGCAGGTGGAAGTAGGCCGTCCTGGTAACATGCTTTATATGCGAACTAAAGGACATGTCCTGGTCAAAGATAACACCCAGGTTCTTTACCTTCTTGTTGGAGGCCAAATTAATGCCATCCAACGTTGATGACTGACTACACAACTTGTTCCTAAGATTCTCAGGCCCAAAAGTCACAACCTCTGTCTTGTCTGAATTTAAAAGCAAAAAATTAAGCGTCATCCAATGTTTTACATCATTAAGACAAGCTTGTAATCTCTGCAGCTGGTTGGTCTCATCAGGCTTCATTGATAGATATAACTGAGTATCATCAGCATAAAAATGGAATTTTATACCATGTTGTCTAATAATTTTACCAAGCGGTAACATATCAAATCAAAATCAAATCAAAAATACTTTATTAATCCCCGAAGGGAAATTCAAGTGTTGTTGTAGCTCAGTTATTCTTCAGGAAGCCATTATAGAGGGTTCTAGCTGTGGACATGAAGGATCTCCTGTAGCGGTCTGTGCTGCAGCCGATTATGAAGAATCTTCTAACTGAAGACACTCTGTTGTTGAGTTACTGTGTTCTGAAGAGGATGATGACGGTTTTCCATCATGTTCTTCATCCTCCTTTGGACAATCAACTCAAGAGACTCCAGTTCAGTCTCCAGGACAGAATCAGTCCTCCATATCTATCTGTTCAGCCTCTTAATGTCACATACTCTGATGCTCCGCCCCCAACAGGTAACTGCAGATGTGATCAGCTGACAAACTCCTCTTCATTTTTCGCTCCTCTTCGAATCTCTGTCTGTCCATATTGTTTGAAAGCCAGACAGAGACACACTGGAGTCCAGGATATGTCCCTTTAGCCATGTCTCAGTGAAACACATGATGCTGCATTTCAACAGAGTTTCAAGTTCATCTATTTTGTTAGCAAAGAGATCTCACATTTGTCAATATGACTGATGGAAGTGAAGGTTTAAAATTCCTCTTTCTCTCTCTTCACTCTGCTCCTGCTCTGCATCCACGTCTTCTTCTTTTGAGCTCATCAGGGATCCAGACTTTCAATTTGAGGATTATTTCAGCCTTAGAAATGTCAGTTAGCTGCTCTTACTTGTAAACAAATCTCTTGTTGCCATGGTTACGCATCATAACAAGGGGCAAAAAAGTGACAAGTCAAGCAAAAAACTCAATCAGCACAGCACCCAAATCAGAAGAAAAGTATTTAGAAAATATTTCCAGAAGAAAAAACTAGCAAGAAATACTAAAAAAGAACAAAAAAATGCTAGCAAGTGCTAGCTAAGTCACAGAGCTACTCCAACAAGCTGCCACCAGTTGTAGCGCTAATTCCGGAATATGCCATATATACAGTGGGGCAAAAAAGTATTTAGTCAGCCACCAATTGTGTAAGTTCTCCCACTTAAAAAGATCAGAGAGGCCTGTAATTTTCATCATAGGTATACCTCAACTATGAGAGACAAAATGAGGAAAAAAAATCCAGAAAATCACATTGTCTGATTTTTAAAGAATTTATTTGCAAATTATGGTGGAAAATAAGTATTTGGTCACCTACAAACAAGTAAGATTTCTGGCTTTCACAGACCTGTAACTTCTTTAAGAGGCTCCTCGGTCCTCCACTCGTTACCTGTATTAATGGCACCTGTGTGAACTCGTTATCAGTATAAAAGACACCTGTCCACAACCTCAAACAGTCACGCTCCAAACTCCACTATGGCCAAGACCAAAGAGCTGTCAAAGGACACCAGAAACAAAATTGTAGACCTTCACCAGGCTGGGAAGACTGAATCTGCAATAGGTAAGCAGCTTGGTGTGAAGAAATCAACTGTGGGAGCAATTATTAGAAAATGGAAGACATACAAGACCACTGATAATCTCCCTCGATCTGGGGCTCCACGCAAGATCTCACCCCGTGGGGTCAAAATGATCACAAGAACGGTGAGCTAGTGAAGGACCTGCAGAGAGCTGGGACCAAAGTAACAAAGGCTACCATCAGTAACACACTACGCCGCCAGGGACTCAAATCCTGCAGTGCCAGACGTGTCCCCCTGCTGAAGCCAGGACACGTCCAGGCCCATCTGCGGTTTGCTAGAGAGCATTTGGATGATCCAGAAGAGGATTGGGAGAACATCATATGGTCAGATGAAACCAAAATAGAACTTTTTGGTAGAAACTCAACTTGTCGTGTTTGGAGGGGAAAGAATGCTGAGTTGGATCCAAAGAACACCATACCTACTGTAAAGCATGGGGGTGGAAACATCATGCTTTGGGGCTGTTTTTCTGCAAGGGGACCA
>SSNP01000322.1:109453-275460 GCA_006937955.1 Pachypanchax playfairii | reverse complement strand
TTAAAGGTCGGTGGATCAGATTGTAACCATTTACGGGTGATAGCTTTTTTTGCTGCCGCTGTCATTATCTTTAGGAGGTATCTATCAGTGCCTGTTATTTCATCTGGTAGATCACCAAGGAGAAGTGTCAGGCAGGTCCGAGGGATCTGCTTCCCAAGGACCTGTTGTATAACTACCCAGATGTTTTCCCAATATGAATGTAGTTTAGAGCAGTTCCATAAGATGTGGTGATGATCTGCCCCATCTTCTCCACAATTTCTCCAGCATGAGTGGCTCTCTGAATTTGAATAAGGTTTTATCTTAGGAGTGATGAAAAACCGGACAAGGATCTTCCAGCCAAACTCACGCCACTGCATAGAGCAAGATGTAGTAAACACAGTTAAACACATGTTCTCCCATTGTTTATTAGTTATCTTTAGATGTAATTCATTCTCCCACCTCTCCCTGATGTATGTTGTAGTAGTTCCTCTTCCATTTGCAATACTTTGGTAGAATTTTGAAATGATCGATTTAGTTGAGCTTTTATAGGCCTTAGCCACTATTTCAATTTTTAATTTAGTTTTAGTCATAGTCTTTTGACTAAAATTCTTTTCAAATTTAGTCACTAAACTAGTTTTAATTGTAGTCTAATTTTAGTTGACTAAAATAAGTATATTTTCTGAAGTATTAATTTAACAACTGCAATATAGTATGGACATTTTCTTACCATTCCACTCTTCATCTGGTGTCTTCCCGGGAGCATCTCAAACAACTACAGAAGCCTCTGCTCACTGCTCAATAAGCCGAGCTCTGATTGGTTCTTTTCACAGTAGCCCCGCCTGTTAGCTTTTTGACTGATTCCTCTCTGCATCTTTCTTTTCCTCTGATTGGATTTCGTCGCTGTCTATTTTCGTCTCGTCTTTTATTCGTCAACGAAAATCAACATAATTTTAGTCATAACAATCGTCTCAAATAGGGCCGTCTATTTTAGTTTTCATTTCGTTTTCGTCCGCAAAAATATATTCGTGACTAAAATTATGACGAAATATTTTAGTCAACAAAATTAACACTGGTCTGATAATAAAATTTGTCAATCTGATACTTCAGTGTGACAATAACGTGAAAACAGAGGAACTCTGTGAGGATGCAAATACTTTCCTCACAGCACAGTATATCAACACGTGCACAGAGTGTCCATCAGATCTGAAACGTTCTGCAGGGAGAAACGAATGAAACTAACTCCACCTGCAGCAGCACGTCTCATGTCCATCCCAGTAGATACAGGAGAGGATTTGTTCTTCTGTCACACCTTCCATGTCAAGTCCTGAACGCCCGCCTCTATTTACTTGTTTCTAGTTGTTTCTGAACATGACTGGACTCATTGTCTCATGTTTACAAACTGGATGTGTAACGAGAGGTGTGAGAGGCCATTTACCTGCTGCGTCCTGATAAAACCACATTTTACAGTGTCTTTGTTTGATCAGTGTGTTTGTCTTCTCAGGATACAGTCCGCTGGACGTACAAAGGAACCACATGGTGAGTCTCCTGAGTCTTTATCTGTCCAACTCTTTTATTTCTGTAGTTCTCTGATATTCAGATGTTGGTGGAACGTCACAGGTGGAGTGTTGTCTGAGCTTTAGAAATGTTTCAATCTGAAGGTTACCAAACGTTGGATCCAAATTTTTCAAATGAAGCGCTGATGTTTATCTAATATCCAATCAGTCAGTTTGAGAGGCAGACGGACGTTAAAGAGGCCATTTCATACAAATTTCAGGACTTTGTGGTTATTTCTTAAGTATTAACCAGTAATATGGCGTAAAAATGGTAAATGGCGTGCACTTGTATAGTCCTACGACCCTCTAAGCCCTTCACACTACAGTTTTTTTGTCAGTCACCCATTCACACGGGAGAGGGTAGGGGCTAACACTCACACAACCCGATACACAGATCAGGGGGCAACATTGGGTTCAGTGTCTAACCACTGAGCCACAGTCGCCCCATGAAACATTTTATATCTTAAAAAAAAAATCAGGAAACACTGATTAACAGACCTTTCAATCTGTCTGCGTTAAAATTTGTCTTGTTCCGTCAGGCTTCGTGCTGCAACTGGTTCATATTTATTTTTCGAATTTGCTGGACTCAGATTGGCTAACAAACTAGCCTATGAGAGCAAAGTATACTGTTTCCTTCCCCGCTGCACATGGCAACATCAGATGTTCTCTCTTTCTGTTTGCTGTGTCTTATGCTAACAGCTTTTAGCTAGCAGCATGCTAGGCGTGGTTTCAACTGCCTAGTTTGAGAGATTAAAACTGAAAGAGAAGTTGTTGACCTGTTTTCACACCCACTATGAAGGTAAGAACACATGTGGAGCTAAAATATTCAACAGAAACCTCAGAAAAAACGTTTTTAATGGAAGGGCCTCTTTAAAGGTCCTGTATCCTGATAGTTTACAACTTTCAATATCATAATTTGTCCTAAAATATAACTTATATCCTCGAGTTAAGAGTTATTCTCAGACCAGGAAGTAAAACACTCAGTTTACCTAATCCTAATCACCCCCCGTGAGTGCTGCCCCTCAAGCTGCCTGAATAAAATGGTGAATAAATTCCTGTAACTCTCAGAGTCAAATGCACATTTTCACTGAGACATTTTTAGAAAGTAAAATACTACACAGTGGTGTTGTAGTGTCTTGCTTCAGACTCTCGCAGCTGGTCTGTGTGTTTAATCTGCAGAGGCAGCACAGACACACCGGGAAGGTATTGGTGTAACATTGTTACATCACTATGTTACAGTTGGTCGTTTTCCAGAAGAGAGTGGAGCAGCTGCTCAGAGCACATGATGCAGGAGGTTTACTGAGAAATGTGTGTGTATTAAGCCAAAAACCACTATGAGAGGTTTAATAAGGAAATAACATCACAACATAGTTAAAAGCTCTAAAAAGTTGATTTTGCATGATATAGAACCTTTAAAAAGAAACTAAACACGAGCAGTAAAAATGTCCTTTTCGATTATTTCTTTGTTGTAACAATGTTTCTTGGTAAATTTCTGTACCACTTGTCAACGGTGTGTTCTGCTCTCGCGCCAGGTGTAATCAGGTGACTGATTAGCATAGACCCTGCTGCAGTGGTGAGGTGGTTTCTGCTCAGGGTATGTCATGATGGGGATCAAACCGGAGCCACGCTGCAGCTTTAACCTGGTGTTACAGGGTTGTTATTATTGCGACATGTGACACCGTCCCACACCAGATCAAACATGACGAGGAGGAGGCAGTTAGACACTAACAGAAAAAGCTGTTTGGCATTGGCATTTGAAATTTGGCAAGTTTTAATGGGCGTGACCCTCTTTCTCAACTCCGCTGCTCAACACACACGTTCTCTGTTATGGAAATTCTGTCCAGTAGTAATTTTTACTGCCATGAAACATTAACTCTCCCCGAATACACACGTCATTTCCTCACTTTGTGTATCAGGTTAACAACTAGCAGATGTGACTCAGCGTAAAACTGGAAAAATCTTCTTGGTTTTTACAAGCTTAAAGTGAAAGTTTAACACAAGTTCAACTCAGACGTTTAGTGGGAATAAACAGTCTGTAAACTCGTCGCTTCAACTGATTAATAAAACACTCAAAGGACTAAAATAATGTTTCTTCTTGGCTCCTCAAAAATATTCCAATAATTAAAGGAATTTTCCAACTCTGCTGATTTTAAAGGAGGATGTGACTCACGTGTTTTACATGATGCCGAAACACACGACTGAAAATTAATATCCAAACTCAAACGTCTGAGTTTTATTGGACTCCAGACTTTCTGTGTTTTAATATATTGATGAATTCTTCTGCTTTTTAAACTTCATGTGGTTGTTTTAACAGGAAGGAGGCAGTTTGGCACACGGCGTCACAGTTTTACACTAACATGACAGTAGAGGTGAGATGACTCATCACTTTGTTTTGTTTTTTCCTGTTTCTATAATGTAAATACCAAAATATGTGTGTTCATCATGTGTTTGATTCTCACACACTTTAATATAAAAATGTCTCTTCCTGGTTATAAAAATCGAGCATCTCCTTGTGTTTTTTCGGCAGTTCCTGCCGGTTTACTACCCCTCTCAGGAGGAGAAGAACGACCCCAGCCTGTACGCAGACAACGTCCAGAAACTCATGGCCAAGTAAGGAAGAACCGGGTCGTGTTTCTGGTTCCGATCAGCTGGAACACAGAATCCTGTCCAACACATTGATAACACACATACTGCTGCACAGTGTTAGATGTTAGAACTCTAAACAGGAAGCACCAACAGATTAAGGTGGAATGCATCATTCTGCTAATTACTGAAGCTCCTTCCACGTGCTGCGGTCACATACATGCTATTGCACGTAGCTGCCACTAGGTGGTGCATTTTAACTGTTGTATTTAATTGGTTTGTTGACGGGAGCAGATTTCTAACATGAATCGTTTGATCGTCACATGTGAATCAGCTTCGTGATGGAGTCGTGTCCTGTGTTTCAGAGCTTTAGGAGTCCCAGCCACAGATTATGTGATGGAGGGCCGGGTTCCTGTCAGTAAACTGGGAGGTCTGTCTCTGCCTCTGAACTCTCCGGGCAGAGAGATCCTCTCGCTGCTGCGTAGAAACGTGTGAGAAGACTTGTCACGTGTCACACTGTGTGATCTGAGACTGGAACGCTTTAACAGAACACTGAACTAATTCTTCTTCTGTTTCTCAGTCTGGGAGCCGATGAGTTGAAAGCAGCCCTGGACAGGATGCTTGACAGGTGTCGGTCTGGCGATCAGAGGTCAAAGGTCACTACAGATGAGCTCGTCTCCATCCTTTCACTGAATGACAAACAAACAGCTGTGGCCATCTGTGGCCTGTTCTTTAAGGTACCGTGTCTTTAAGAAGGGATGATGATGTTAGCGTTGGGTTTATTGTGCACATTTGCATCGAACTGAAAACCTTCTTCATTCACTGGTTCAACACCTGCAACAATCAGCTGAAGAACTGTAGAACACGCTGCTTGAAAGGTTGAATATGGAACAATTTAATAAAAGGCTATAATAAAAATATAATCCCTCCATAGGGTGTTTAGAGGGGTGTAGAATGAAAGTACAGTATTTCCTTTCAAAATTTGAATTAAAATATTTATATTTACATCTGATACCAGCCAATGTTTCATATCCAACTGTTAAGACTTCTGGTATTTTGTTTTGATGTTTTTGATTTAATATGAAGGTCAAATTCATCTGTAATGTCGTTTAAACCCTTGAACACGAAGCAGGTACAGATTATCTGTTTAACCAGAGTGAACGCCGGCGTCTGCCTTTAGAACGTTTCGTTTTTATGGTTTTAATGTCTCTAACATCAGTGATGTTTAATCTAAACTACGTTTAGTTTCAGTTTACGTATCTGTAGTAATTTGTACGGTTCTGCAGGTCAGACGTGCCACGAGACGTCTGGTGAATCATTTAAAGAACCAGCTGCAAGCATTAGCCAGCTGTTAGCTCAGGTCGCAATGCATGATGGTCTACAGATGTCTTGCACCATGTCGATGCGCTGCTTTTATCTAGAACACATGGTAGATGAAAATAAATAAGGGAAACTGTCCCTTTTTGTTTACATGGAAGGGGTGGGGCTTAAAATGGAACCAGCCACCAAGGGGCACCAAGTTGTTGTTTGAATGTGTCTAATTCCTGGTGGTGAGCTCTGGGTATCAGGCAGCAGGTGTTTACTGGGAGCAAGGGGATCCAGGTCCGGATCCAGGTTCTGAAGACCCCATCCTGCAGGTTTTAGATGTTTCCCTGCTTCTACACACCTGATTCAGATGAACGGGTTCTTAACAGGCTGCAGGACTTACTGACAAGCTGAGGATCTGAATCAGGTGTGTAGAAGCAGCAGGACCGGCCCTGAGCTGCATGGTGCCCTAGGCAAAAAATGATGTTGGCGCCCCCTACTGGCCAGAACACAAATAAACTAACTCAATAACTGGATTACATTGCAAAAAATATTTATTTATACTAAAATGAACAGCAGAGATGATAGATAGATATTTAATTATTACTTATTTTGCTCTTTACATGAGATGAATGGTGTGTCCAAGAGTTTGTCCAAAAAAAAGAGAATTTGGCGCCCCCTCCAGCAGAGGGCACCCTAGGCAATTGCCTAATCTGCCTATGCCCAGAACCGGCCCTGAGAAGCAGGGTAACATGTTAAACGTGGGGGGCCCTCGAGACCTGGACCTGGATCTGGATGCCCTTTAATAAATGGTGGAACAGCGTGACGTTCTGTGGGTTAAATGTACCAGATGAGACTGAAACAACAGCCCTGATCCTGATCCTGATCCTGATCCTGATCCTGATCCTGTGATGTTTTTTCCTCATCAGGATGACGGTGTGGACCTCAGACAGATTTACTTCAGCGTTTCACCCGTTGCTGGATTCACCAGTTTTAAGTCTCTTCTTCATGCTGCGTTTACTGTAAGTCTTTAATGTTCAAGTATGAAACAGGTGGAAGTTCTGCCATCGTTTACACCGTGTTGGTTTTCAGGTGTTTGACCGCGACGGCAGAGGCAGCCTGAGTGAAGAGGAGCTGTCCCACCTGATGGGGGCGCTGCTCGGAGTTCCTCAGCACAACACTGCTGCACTTTACAGCGAGGCGTCTGACGGCGACCTGCTAACTGAAGGTGAGCGTCTCCACTAACCGTCTTCGCGGTTCTTTTTCACCCGGTGGTTAGAAACCCAATCTGACACTGTCTGATCTACAGATAACCTGCTGCGAACGCTAACCACCCACCCAACATATCAGAGAGTGGTCAACGAATTCCTGCAACCGGAGGAGGCGGGCTCTCAGCTGTCACTCACCGCCCTGGCCAATGGGAAGGCCATGAACAACAACACTCACAACAGATCCCTGCAGCGCCACAAGAAGCTGGAATAAAAGTTTTTAATCACGTGGAACGTCGAATTTCACCGCTTTAGTTTTCATATTGGAACCAAACACATCAAGAAGTTTTTATATTTTCAGTAAAATACTGGATGTTTTTACGTAGCATCACTTGCACAGAAGCCTAACGTCTAATCAGTTCCAGAAGGGAAATGTTTACCTTTTTTATACAAATCATTTTATTTATATGTGTTAGGATGTGTGCTGTGAAGGGACGACGAATTTGTACTTTTCAAACTTTATTTTACTAGAAGTGAATCTTAAATATTTGTATATCTGGTTTGTTTTTGTCAATAAACTGAAGTTTTTAAGCAGCTTTTCAACCAGTCGAGGGTTTTTTCTTTGCTTTTCTTCTCGGGGTTGTCCGTTCGTCGTCCGTGCATTTAGTCAGATGTAACTTGACGCCCATCAGTTTGTACTCGACTGGTTGGATAATCTCGTTGATGTCGTGTTGTTTGTGTTTCTTCAGAGGAGCCACGAGGTCGTTCTGTAGCTCCTCCTCCTCCAGCTCTGCTTTGGGTTTCAGGTTTCCAGGATCTTTCTGGATCTGTCGTGACATCTTGTCAGATTTGGGGCGTTTCTCGTGTGTTTTCGCGGCGTTTGACTTTGGTCCTTCAGTTGGACGTCTTGGTTCAGGTTTTTCTTTCAGGGGAGTTTGTCTTGAGTCTCTCTGAGCGACTCTGTCCCTCGTTTCTCTGTCCGTCTGAGAAAAAACAAACCTGCTTCTAGAAGTTTTGACCTTTGGAACAGTTGAAGCTTTTTCTGTGACCTTTTTCTTCTCACCACGTTCGTCTTTCGTCTCACTGCGTCTTTTCCTCGGGCTTGAATAAGACGGAGACTGAAGCTGGTTTTCGGAGCTTGTTTCAGGTTTTCTCCTCGGTGACGCTTGTGTGGTTTTTCTTCCATCAGTCGTGTTTTTAGGGCGTGGCATCCCTGCGTTTACATTTTCACTCTCGTCTTTTCTGGATGAATGTTTCTTGTCTTCAATCGTCTCTCTGCAGGAACTGGGAGGTTTCTCATGTGGTACTTTGAATTCCTGCTGATCCTCTTTCAGATCTTGGGGGGTTTTACTTGGTTCCGGCTCTGCTGTGCTGGTTTTATTCTCCTCCCTCTTAAACAACCGTCTCCTTCCACTAAACTGTCTGTGTTTTCTAAGATCTGCTGGATCCCTCCTCGGGGTGGACTCGTCTGTCTGCCTGCTGTTTGGGTTTTTGTCTTCTGGTTTTCCCTCCATGTAAATATCCTTTAGACCAGATGATCCTGGAACACAGAATCTCGGTTCAGTTTCACACTCAGTGTCTCTCTCCTCCGCTTGAACCGTCTCTACGAACTTGTCTTCAGTTTGAAGCTTTTTCGTGTGTCTCTTCTGTGTGTCACTCCGTCCCTCTCCCGTCTTCGGGACAGAAGGAACCCCATCACAGGGACTACCTTGTAGTCCAGGAGGTTTTACTGTCTGTTTCTCAGGCGGGGAGACTGGAACATTGTCTTTGAACGGGTTGGAAGGTGAGAGAGAGACATCGTCCAGCAGGAAGCAGCAGTACGGACAGATGGTTCTGCAGGCGGCTGCGTAGCTTTGGTTGTCTTCATGTGATGGAGACAAGTTGTCCACCGTACTCCCAGCTGGTTCCTCCAGAAGGTGTGACGCCAGCAGGGGGGAACTGAAGCACACGCTCTTCTCTACAGAATCTCGTCCCTCTGCTTCCAACTTCCTGTGTGGAGGGTCAGAGTTCAGGTACTGAAGCGTCTCGTCAGTGACGGGGTCTGTTTGGACAGGAAGTAGATCTGAATCCTCCGTGACTAACTGTGAGCACAGAAGGAGTTAAAAAAAAGATTTCATTGACAATATTTATGATAAAATCATATAAAGGGTCTGAAAAAAAAAAAAGAGTTAAACACAAAAATCAGATGAGAGAAAATTTGTGGAAAGTTTATTTTATGAAGTGCAGAGAAAAGGCTGTAACTGTTTGTCTCCAAGTAGATAAATAGTCCAACCTGATTGGTTTAAATCTCACCTGCATGAATGATCATATTGTAATCACCAAGTTTTTTTGTTTTTTTTTTAATCTTCAGGCCAAATACACCAAACTTTCTGTCGAAGATCGACAAGTGAAAACAAATTTTCATATTATTCAGATTAAAAATTTTCTTCCCTTTTACCTCTTTTTGTTTGTAAGCAATAGGGATGCATCGATACCCATACTGGTATCCGGTATTGGGGCTGATACCATTCTAATGTACTCGTATCGGTTAGTGAACCGATATTTAAAATATGGAAATTCTGCAATAATTTCAAAGAACGTGTTTATTTTTCACTTGAGAATTTAGTTTTGTGCACATTTTTATTATTTCATTTTTGTAATCTAGTTCACCATCATTTGTTGTAAAAAGCAAACCTAATTCATTGTATTTTTTTGTGTGGTAGAAGTATCAACATTGGTACCCGGTATTGGCAAGTACTCAGATCGAAGTACTATTATGGTATCGTTGCATCTCTAGTGAACAAGGAAATAAAAGAACAGAAATAAATTGATAGTACTACATGTACAAATACACATATATATATATACTGATATGATATAAACACCAAACTGCAGATGGTTGTAAGTCCTTCCTGTACTTATGTTTTGATATGAATCCAAATCCTGGAGGATTTAAAATTATCAGAATAACTTGGAAATAAATGGAGGTTTTATGTTTAATTGTCACTTACTGAACTGCTTTAAAGGAAAACATTTATTTAGTTTGACAGTTTTTATTAAAGAGGCCATTTCATACAAATTTCAGGACTTTGTGGTTATTTCTTAAGTATTAGCCAGTAATATGAAACATTTTATATCTAAAAAACATCAGGAAACACTGATTAATAGACCTTTCAATCTGTCTGCATTAAAATTCGGGTGATTCTGGCTCCTTCGGCAGCAGCTCATTAATATCTATTATTCAAATTTGCTGGACTCTGATTGGCTAACAAACTAGCCTATGAGAGCAAGGTATACTGTTTCCTGCCCAGCTGTGCATGGTAACATCAGACGTTGTGTCTTCCTGTTTGATACGTCTTATGCTGACAGCTTTTAGCCAGCAGCATGCTAGGTGTGGTTTCAACTGCAGGAGCTGCTGAATACTAACGAACAGAGGAGTTGTGATGAAACAGATACAGGCCGTTAGAACTCGGGAGAACTTGTGTTTTATCACCACCTGCGTAGTTTGAGAGATAAAAACTGAAAGAGAAGTTGTTGACCTGTTTTCACACCCACTATGAAGGTAAGAACACCTGTGGAGCTAAAATATTCAACAGAAACCTCAGAAAAACTGTTTTTAATGGAAGGGCTTCTTTAAGAAAAAACCTTCCTTTCCAGTTTGAATTATCAGAACAATTGTGTGTGTGTGTGTATATATACTTTGTTTATCTTCAACACTTTGAGGAAGTCTGACCCCGGTCCTTCTCACTGCAAGGCATCAGTGCTGCTAAAAGCTTGAGGTATCTTCCCTCATGTAACCCCCCCACCAACACCACCCCACACACTGCTACTATCAGCTGGGACTCTCTTATTTTAACTCTGTAACACCAGATGTTTCATCCTCTGATGGAGGATCGAGAACAAACTGAACAGTTTAATATGTAATTGTGACATAAAGCAGAACAAGTTCACTCCAAAATCTGGATTATCTGACAATTAATTCATGTATCAGGATTAAAACAATTACAATTCACTACTAAGCTCTTGAACTTTGCAGTTTTATACATCATTAAAACTTTGATATGAGACTCTACAAGCGGCATTTTCACTCAGTATTTTTCTGTAATCACGTGAGACTTTGTCTTCCTTAACTGGGACGATGAAACCCAACAAGAACACAGACGTGTATCATCTAGTTACCTGCTGCTTTGGGTCTTCCAGGTCTGACAAACTGACGGAGGTCAGGTAGTCGACATCCAGGGTCGAACCCACCTGGTGGAATCAGATATGCACAATTTCAATCATAAAACCAAGGAAACGTCCCGCATTCTGTCTGAATCCATCATCAGGTCACAACAATCCTCCAGATTCAGTTACTTTGATGTAAAAAGTTACATTTAAAGAAGAATTTAAAGTACAAACAGTCAAACATGGTTCATGATAATAAGATAGAAAACCTACATTTTGGGTAAAGTGCTGGTCGCTGCACAACTTGTCCAGATACTCCTGAAACGAGCTGTTTTCTGTCTCCAGGGTTCCTTTAGTTTTGGAATCGTCTTCATCCACATTTTCTTTCACCTGCGTGAGGATGTGAAACACACGATGAAAAGTTGATTTAACAGGAAAACGTATTTTAAACAGCTGATTTAGAGAAACTCTACTAGCTACAGTAGCATGGGATTATTTTTCACGTCCCTTTTTAAAGTATTTGCTAATATTTTCTTGATTAAAGAGAGTTGGGAACCTCAGAACAGAGGGACATGAGGACATCCAGGCAGTCCTCACAGGCCTCAAAGTTAAGTTTGTTCCTCAAAGCAGTCTGACGTCCTGAAGAATCACTGAAGTCTTTAATCTTCTGCTCTGTGCAGTTTCCTTGTGTCTCGTCTTTGTTGGGTGTAAAAACTGGACGCCGTTCAGCTGCGATGGAAGACACAGAACTTTACAAACACGCAGGACTTTAAATGATCTTTACTGCAGCTTTAATTTGGCTTAAAGTAGGAACAAACAACATCTGAAATGTCACTCTTTGGAGAAGTAGAGATTATTTCTGACTGAAGTTAATTAAAATTTTATTTGTCACATACACTGTTATACATAGTATGCAGTGAAATGCTTATGGTGCATTCACACCGGCCCAACCGTCAACGTCAGAAGCGTCAAATTTACATGTAAAGTCTATGGTGTAGTCCGTCAGAGGAGCGTCAGAGTCTCTACGTCGCTTTGTGAGCGTTAGCAACGTCAACTTTTCAAGCGCGAGCAACGCAGAAGTTCAGCCAGCTGACCTTTTGACGCTCTTGAAGCGGCATGTGAACCAATCAGAGCGTCTCATCGTAGTGACGTACCTGAATGAAGCAGGAAGTCTTCAAACAGGGCGCGGGACAGACGGAAGTAGCGCTGGAAGCAAACCTCATCCATATGTAGCTCCTGGAGCAAATGGTTTAACTCCTCAAACTCAGAACGCATCTGAAGAATGGGGGGTATCCACAAATAAAGCCAAGTCACTCTTTCTATATGATCCGCCATAGCTCAGAACATCCGATAACAAAGAAGACCCCCCTAAGCGCTCTTTTTAAAGGTCAAGCGTTACAAGTTTCAACGCCTATGCGTTCTGACTGGCAGGTGTTACAAGCTTCAACTTTCAAACGTCAAACTTGGAGCGTTATGAACGTTGCTTGACGCTGACAAAGTGGCCGGTGTGAACGCACCATTAGCCTGTAACCTCAAGAGTACTAAAAACTAAGACAAAAATAGAAAGCAGTTAGTATTGTAAAAACAGTAAAAGAAGTAAATAGTAAAGCTGTAATGATACATTTTCCCACGATACGATACGTATCTTGATACATTGCTTACGATACGATATATTAAAACTTTTCTTTGATACTATGACAATGGGAAAAACAAACTCACTCATTCACTTTTACATCAGTTTGTTTTATTTTATCAGCAAAACTGATCTGTCACAAAATAAAATTCTTACTTAGAAATATGTAATGTTAGAGAGCATGTTGTTCTGCCTGGTGGTGGTCAGTACAACATGTTTACTGTATCGATATTTGACCTCACGATACGATATTGCTCCCTGTATCGTGAAACATCGGTGTATCGTTACAGCCCTAGTAAATAGAACAAAATATACAAAATGGAAATAAGGGAATGTCCAGGGGTTGTGCAAAAGTGTGTGTCCAAGTATGTGTGATGTGCAAAAATGCAAACATGCATGACTGTTAAAGGTGATATACCCGATTTCAAATTGCCTAGCTTAGAATGTAAACAAAGTCACAGAACTCTCAGCCCCTCCCGCTGGGTAGAATTCCTAAGCCACGCCCCCCCAGGTTTGAAAACACGCGTAGCCCCAGAAGACAACAGAGTGCAAGACACTGGTCCACAGTTCATTCAAGTACCGTAACATGACGGAATCACCGGTAAGTGAAAACAATATAACAACGAACAAATGACATTAATTCTTCCTTTGTCCTGAACCTGACGCGGAACCAGCCGGCGGCTGTTTCTCCTGCTGTGACATGGTAGAGCGGCGAACACTCCCAGCAGTGGTGTGCTGCCGTAATATGTCTCAGCTTTTTAGGGGCACAGAAGCCAAATAAATGTGGAAGTCCATATGGCTGGAGAGACTGTCCAATCATTCCTTCTGGGCCGAACCATTTGATTGGTTAATGTTTTTAGACAAATACGGGAGAACCACTTATTTTTTTGCGTTTTTTTTTTTTTTAATTTTCACAACGTATTTTTCTCCATGCTGTGTTAAAACATTTTTAACGGGCATGAAAAAAAACATGTTAAGCTAATTTTCTATGCAAATTAAGGATAGCAGCTTTAATGAATGTGCAATGTCCGGGGTATGTGCAGTGTGCATGAGTGAACGAGTGAACAGCAAGTTTGAGTGGAAGCGAGACTAAAGCATGTTACTGCTGTCTTAAAAAGTTTCATTGTTTTATGTGGATATTTTTTTATAAAGATTTAGACTGGACTGTAGTTGGCAGCTTGTTGCCTTGCAGTGAGAAGGTCCTGGGTCCGAACCCAGGGCAGGATCTTTCTGCATGGAGTTTGCATGTTCTTCCCGTGCATATGTGGGTTTTCTCCGGGAACTCCGGTTTCCTCCCACAGTCCAAAAATATACAAGAGGTTAATTGATGACTCTAAATTGTCCCTAAGTGTGAATGTGTGTTTGTCTGTGTTGCCCTGTGATGGACTGGCGACCTGTCCAGGTGTGACTCCGCCTCTCACTCAGTGACTGCTGGAGATAGAAACCAGCCCCCTGTGACCCTGAACAGAAACCAGCTGATAAAGAGAATAACTGACTGACCTTTACACTGCTGAGATTTTCATAATAAAATCATATTTACAGAGTTTTATGTTGAGTGAAGTATTTCGTACTAAACTGCATTAATACTACAGATAAATAATTCTACTGCAAAAAAACAATTATATGTAAATAAATATGTAACGTGACTCTGATAGTGGGGCGTCGTCTTGAGATCCAGAGAAATAAGAGTTGTTTCTTCTTGGCAGCCACATTGGACAGTTAGATCTTCTGTTTCATTGGTTGAACCCATGGGCGGAGTTTGTGGGGGGACAGGGGGAGCAGTGCCCCCCCTGGTGGCTGAAATATGTAATGACATTATGTCAAGGAATTCAGTTTTTTTTTAATAACAGAAATGTTCCACTGCTGTTGGAGCAAATAAACATGGCACAACTCTTTCAAGTTTTCTCTAGATTGTTGGGAAGAAAGCAATAAGTTCTCCACTCTCATTCAAACTAGTGTTGACAGGCTCTTGAAAGCTCCCTCTGCAATGGCGGACGCTCTACTTCTGGTGTTTGCTCAGATTAATCTTGCCTAAATGTTTTAAAACATACTGATATTTAAATTATTTCAATTAAACTACATGCAACTACTACTACTACTACTAGCAAGCTTCACATCGAGAGGGACATAACTGCCCAGCTGTCACCCGAGACAATTGTGGGTGTTTACGCAGGGAGCAAAAAAAGACGATTACTTTTGCACTAGGTAAGACACTTTCTTTAAATGAATAGTTATAAGCTTAGCAGCTACTGTGTGTACTGTATAAAGTGTTTTAACAGCTGGTTTTGAAAATCATCAAATGGTGATGATTATTAAAGTTTAACTTTATGGTTGCTGGTAGTGAATGTCACTTGCGTGCCATCATGTGCAATGCGCTTTGTGGGTTTGCATTGTGTGCGCGTGCGCGCGCACTCGTTCGTGTCAGAGCGCGTGACAATTTTTGCCCCCCTGACGCAAAAATCAAACTCCGCCTATGGTTGAACCATGACACATGACACATGAGCTCGGGATGTGCTCTCAATAGGACAACAGGTTTAGTCTTGTAGACCATGCTATTAAATTTAAGGTGTAAAACTCTCCATCACAAAGGACAGAAATTCATTGCTGGTCTCAGGAGAATCTGTTTGCTCATGAATCAGAATCTGTTTTTCCAAACTGAGATTTCTTTGAACAGCTGTCCACAGCTGGAACAATATTACTAACTAATCACCTTCCTTCAGAAACCCACTTTCAAAGATCTGAATCAGTTCTTTAATTCCTTTTGACGTCTTTGTGTTTTCACAGCAGCTGGTTAATCTGATCACAGGCAGTCCGATCTCAGTCCGCACTCAGATCCCGACTTCAAGATCTTACACGTCAGAACAAAATAATATCCACGATGTATCAGTTCTTTCAAAATTTCAGGGAGTAAATTTGCTTCAGTTTGATGAGATTTAACTGCATTTCTTCATGCACAGATTTCAGGAATTTGACTCCAACGCTGCAACATCTCAATGCTTTTATTTTGTAAAATAGTTATTCTCTTGTAAATTTGTCACTCACTGCTGATTTGAATTCAGTTTGGACTGAACGTCAGCTGTTTTAGATTTGACTCCAGAAAACATGATGACAAAATGATTTTTAAATAAATAAATAAATTATATATGTAAAACCTTGGAAATGACAGCTGTTAAACTTGTTATTGTTGTTTATTATGACTGAGTTTTCCATGTTTGACCTCTGACCTTGTGTTTTGGCGGGTCGCTGGTTGGTCTTCGATGGCGGTGTCATGTTTACGTTCATCACTTTGATTGTGGTTTTACTTGAAGTCCTGCAGTCAAAGTTTTACAGTTAGACACCACAAAACACAATCAGAGTTCAACCTGCACATTTATCAGCTGACTTACAGAGCGGGACTCTGGATCGGACGGGGGGGAACTGGGCATGAGCACCAGCTGGGCTGACCTTCAGGTCTGATGACGAAAGGAGAGAGAAGAACAACCCCACCAGACCTGAACTCTACAGGGCTGCTGACGGGCACACTGGGACTCAAAACGAACATGGGTTGAGGTGAAATGAGGAAAAAACTCGTTTTGGACAAGTTTGGAGGGGAAAGAGGAGCAAGGATCAGTCCTGGTTCACTCTGGACCCAAGTAGGAGATAAACTGAGGTTCAGAGGTGAAGAAAGAACAGCTGGCGTCAGATTCATCCTGGGTGTGTTCTGGATCTGGACTGGTTCTGGGTTAGTCGGGCTGAGCAGCAGATACTGCCTCGACTGCTGGTCTTGCTGATCACAGTCAACCAGTCTCCTGTACGGCTCTGCAAACACCAGCGGTGAAGGTGAGACAGACACCTGCCTGCGATGAGTCAAAAAGGAGTAGATCGTTTCCTCTGTGGAGATTTCCAGGCTCGTTAGAGGAACTGGTTCTGGTGGATCATAAAGGCCCGGCTCCTCCTGTGAAGTAGAACCACAAGTAGAAAACAGAGGACCAGTCAGAGCTTCTGACTGTTGAACACTGTCTTCATTTTGTAAGATGAACTCAGGTGGAGATCCTTTCAGTGGATACATCATGTAGGCGAAGCTGAAACTGAATACAAGTCAAAAAGATTTATTCAAAATCTCATTAAATAACATCAAATGTCTCTTATTTCTTGTTAGTTTACACAGTAATCGACAGTCTAAAACGCACATCAAACATGCTTCATGCTTCAGATGCTTTAGCGTTTCTAATCCTAAGAACGTTTCTCAACTTAGACGTGTAAAACTGTCAATTCCTGTTGAAGTTTGTTTTTTCCCATTTTTTTAAGAAATGTGACAGTTCTCACAGGCAAGAGAAAAATTAAAGATTGACAAATGTTGACAGACATACCGTTCTTGTTTGGGATGAGTGACGTTTGTCTAATTTTGTTACATTCTTTATTCAAATTAAAAGTAAACATGGTTCAGGTTTATTTTTGATTTTAAACTCTGAACCTGAACAATCCAAATGTCTCAATAAAGAGAATTTACAACAACTCATGATTATTTTTTTACTCTTTTCGCTTATTTTTTATTTTTTATAGTGTAGTAGTTTCTAGTAACAAGTATGTTATGCTCAAATATATTCTTTTTATTATTTTTTTTTTACAAAAAACATGTTTTGAATTGAAACATAACTCATACAATGATTCTAACATCCACGTGTTGATAAAATACCATGAAAAAGACACAAAACATAATCGTTTTAGCTTCTGACAGAGAAACGGATTCATTAACGCACGTAAACTCGGTTTCCCATGGTGCTTTGCGGCGGAACGGGTAAACCGGATATCCGCCTTGCTAGTCGAAGTCGAAGAAAATTCAACGCACGTGGAATTTACTGCTGAAAAGACCGAAATATTCGACAAGTTTGCTGCTTTTTGCTGGATAAAATTCAGTTTAACTGAGTTATTTGTATTTTTAAAGCTTTAAAAGACATTTTGGTCGCGATGTTTCTGCAGTATCACCTGGATGAAAACGGGGACAGAGTTTATACTCTGAAGGTAAATGTTGATTGACATTAGCTAACGTCAGCGTTTCTATATCAGTCTCAGTAAATTAGACTTTATTTTGTTGCCCGTTTGGGAGAGAGACAGTTTACAAACACGTGGAAACGCGTTTCTGGACTTATTTTTGTTTTTAATTATTGGAAGTTTTTACTTCGGGTTTTGTAATTGGATTTCAGTTGATCACTTGTTTCTGATTCGGTTTGTTAATATAAACAAAGTGTATAAACAGTCACAATGGACTGTGTCACCTTAAATCGATTGTAAAATTTGCCCCTCCGAGTTTTAAGTTCTACACATCAAATTCAAAACAATCAACGTCAGCTGAATAAAAACCTTCAGTTTTGTACTTTGTTGCATTTTATTCTGAAAGTATATATACTGTTATATTTCTAAAGTGTTTGAAAGTCTTGGATTAGGCTTTTATTTTGTTATAATACTAGGATGTTTCCTATAGGATGAACAGTGGTGCAGTGGATAACCTGTTGCCTTGCAGTGAGAACGTCTTGGGTTCAAATCTGAGCTGGGACCTTTCTGCATGGAGTTTGCATGTTCTTGTGCACATGTGGCTTTTTCTCCAGAGACTCTGGCAAAACATGCTGGAGGTTAATTGGCAGCTCTAAATTGGTCTCAGCTGTTTGTGTGAGTGGTTGTCTGTTTATGTGACCTGGCGACCTGTCCAGGTGTAACCCCGCCTCTCACCTAACGACTGCTGGTGATTGACTCCAGCCCCACGTGACCCTGAACAGAAAGGTGTATACAGGTAATGACTGATGAGATAATAATTCCTGAAATGCAGTTTTTTTTTTTCCTCTTCAACAGAAGGTTGGTCCTGATGGGCAGCCCACCAGCTCGGCCCACCCGGCTCGTTTCTCTCCTGACGACAAGTTCTCCCGACATCGTGTGCTGCTGAAGAAACGCTTCGGCATTCTGCTCACCCAGCAGCCCAGGCCAACTCTGTGAGGGCGCCGCGATGATGGAAGAGATGCGCGGACAGAAACCACAGCGTGACGTGGGACGACAGGATGAAGAGAAAGAAAACTCCCAACCTGAATTTTAAGAGACTGTTAGTGTGTTAAAACAGCTGGTTTGAATCTTTGATCATGAGAGATCCTTTTCTACCTTTCACTCAAGTTTATTGTATTTTTTTTCTGTGTTTAATAAAAAATATTTGGACGTTGTGTGTTTGAAAAACAACATTTATCTTATTTTATTTGACACCTTTTTGGACACGATTTTTGGTTTGAGGACCAAACCAGGTTCTGGGATAATTTTTCAAGCCCTCATCGTTTTCGCCCAACTGGTGAGATGTTGGAAAAAAACTCCATGAATTCAAAATAAACCAGAATGTTGACTATTTCTGAGGCTGTAGAATCTCCAGTCAAACCAGATGAATAATGTTTCATGTATTTTATAAGCATTAAATGCAAAATCTTAGTTTCAAAGTATTTTTTTAAAAAAAGCCCAGGACTGATCCATCTCATGTATGCATGTATTTTCCTGCTGGATCAAACTTAAGTGAGGGTTGTGATCTGGTTGGTGTTTTCTGCGTAATAAAACCCAACTAGAATCTTATAGATTTTAATGATCTATTTAGAAAAGATTTTGAAGAAAATTTAGCAGTTTAGATTTATCTAAAAAGAAAGGCTGAATGTTGAGATATTAAACTCAATTTGTTCAACAATGTTACTTTTTATTATAATTATAAATTTGGTCTCATGCAGTGTTGTGAACACAGGATTTGTCACCTCATAGATTTCTTTGTTTTTTTTAATTTTTGTTTTGAATGATCAAAAATTTGTTATATCTGTCCAGGATAATCTAAGTAAATACAAATTGTAGTTTTTATATGATAAATTAATTGTTTTATGGGGATGCAAACCAACCCGTTCACTCTTTGTGAAGTATTTGTTTCCTAAACCTGATTGTGATTGCAGCAACAGCTGCAATCACTCACTTCGGTCCACGATTCTTTGCATGATTGTTATATTCAACCACACTGGAGGGTTTTAGACTGTTTAACATCATGTTACAGCATCTACATCAGATTTAAGTTCAGACTTTTCCTCCAAAACCTTCATTTAGTCTTTTGAGTATATTTGACTTGTTGGTGTTCTTCAGATCACTGACCTGCTGAAGAACCCAAGTGCTTCTGAGAAGAAGGTTAGAACTGATAGCAGAACATTTTCCTTCAGGATTTTTTAGTAGAGAGCAGAACTCATGGTTCCATCAATTACATTTCATTACAAGTCATCCTGAAGCAGCAAACCAGCCCAGATCATCACACGACCACCTCCATGTTTTACTGTCAGGATGATGTTCTTTTCTAAAATAAAGTGTTAGTTTGACACCAGAGGAAACAGGATGCACTCCTTCCAAAAAGTTCCACTATTGTCTCAACCGACCACAGTGTTCCAGTACTAAAGACTTCTCATCCATTGGTCCCCAATGACTACATGCCTGTTGCCCTGACATCCCATATTATTTCCATTTCATGTCATATCAGGTCTTGGAGAGACTCATTTTGGTCCACCTAAATAAGAAAACAAGCACCTTTCAAAATCCGCTGCAGTTTGCTTCTCACTGTGGAGTCATCTAAGCAGACAGCACTGTGAGGATCATGTTCTTTGATTTCTCCAGTGTATTTAATACAGTTCAGCCTGCGCTATTCTCTGTATACCTGGTGTTCACCTGGACAACAGACTGAACTGGAGACACATGATGCTGTTTTTAGGAAGGGACAGAGCAGACTGGACTTCCCAGGAAGCTTAGATCCTTCAACTTTTGCAGCAAGATGTTGAAGATCTTTTATATGTCTGTTGCTGAGTGTGATCACATCTGCAGTCACCTGTTGGGGGCGGAGCATCAAAGCAAGTGACATGAAGAGGTTGAACAGATTGATAAAGAAGGCTGGTTCTGTTCTGGGGACTGATCTGGAGTCTCTTGAGTTGATTGTCTAAATGAGGATGAAGAACCTGATTGAGAACCCTCATCATCCTCTTCAGAACACAGTAACTGAACAACAGATTGTCTTCAGTCAGAAGCTTCTTCAGAACCAGCACAGACGCTACAAGAGATCTTTCCTGTCCACAGCTCGAACATCTAATGACTCACTGAAGAAACTCAGTTACAGCATGTAATTTCCCCTCAGAGATTAGTAAAACATTTTTAATTTAATTTGAAACATTACCACTGCATGCAAAAATGTAATTATTTATTATTATTTATACATTTTTGCAATAAAGTCTCAAATAATATTTGATAAGAACAATTTTTATGTTTGTTTAGTGTAAACTGATTTTATGGCGATTTAATCAGACCATAAACTGATTTTGACCATTCATTCAACACAAAAGCAGGCAGCGACGGTTATGTAGAGCCGTTTAGATCTGGACTACATTTCCAATCATTCCTACAGCGAAGTCATCACGACGCATGCGCAGACTTGCTGCAACAACGGCAAGGAGTGTAGGACCTGAAGTGCGCACTCGCGTGAGGTTTTGTCGGGTCGATTGGACAAAAAAGTGCAGAGAGAAAACAGCACAGGAGCCAAATTTTCCCAGATGTAAATGGGAAAAGCCGTATACTGGAATGTTTTTAAAGGAAACTTGAGACAGGTATGAATTTGAGTTTAATAATAAATAACATTTTAACAGTTTTATCGGGATGAAATTGTCACCGTGGTGCGGAGCTGGAGGTCCTTAGAGTTGACAGTTTATCGGCAGCGTGGCTAACCGCCCGGCTACTGTTAGCTTCGGCTGCAGTGTACGCCTCAGACAGAGAACTCTCCAGTCGATATCACGTACCTGCTGCTACCTGAGCTCTGGCACAGTATTGCAGCGCTACGCCCTACTATCACCAATATAACGCAAGTAAAACTCCGTCATAAAATAGGCAAATTTTCTGCTCGAGTTCAAGCGCGCGACTCTCTGGTTTCTGCCGGTTTGAATGCAACATACAAATTAGAGCTGCTGACAGAAAATCTCTGTCGTTTATTTAAGAAAAGCCAACACAAGGACAGTTTTAGAACCTTCACTGAAGCCACTTCTGTTGTTGTTCACCGACCGGTTTAAGCCAGAAATATTATAGCCAGTTTAATTGGCTTAGAATGGCAGCTGAGTGGCGGTTAGCATCACGGGCATCTGCGGATCTCTTAAATTTATAGTCAGGACTGACCACACGATTTGTGCTCTAATTGGTGCTGATCCGTTTACAAACGTGCCTGTCCGCATCGTGTGATTAACTCGAACACCACCTTCTCAGCTGCAAGAGAACACGCTTTGTTAAGTTAGAAAACATTCATCCGTTTTAACACTTGTGTATTAAACTGGAGGTTTGCGGAAACTGTTTTAAAATAAGATGTCTGACATGATTTAACACACAGTGTTTTTGAAGGGGGAAGATGAGACCAGTATTTTAGGTTAATCTGTCAGTAATTAGCTGGATTAGTGTTGTAATACAGATATATGTTTTGCAACAGAACAGAAATTAAGCAGACAGGACAACAGAAGTTTAGTGTTTTTTTTTTTAAACTTTTATCTGTGAATCTTCTAATTTTCCTGCTGCTTATTTGTCTGTGACTCAGAAAGGCGAAGGTTAATGGTTTGATTACTTGTCTTCAATGAATTGAATTTCTTTGAATGACAGGTTACATGCTCAGTGAGTCAAAATGATAAAAGATGCTTTAATAAACATGATTTGTTCCCTGTTTTTATTTGCCTTTAAACCAAAATCATCCGGAAACAGAAAAACAATCCAGTGTTTGTTCCAGATGTTGAAGGAAGTTTAACAAATTAGGCAGATGCTTTTCTGTCTAGATTTAAAAACAAAAATCCACTGTGGCTCTTTACGTCTCACCACCTTAATTGTTGAAAAACCAGATTTTGAGCAAGGCTGAATCTGAAACAGGAAAACAAGCTTTGCCTCTGCATGCAGAGAGAGAAGGAGAGAGAACCGGCGCTCTCTGGCACAACCGGTTGGAACCGCTCTCCTTTAATAATTAAATTATAATCCAAGTCAGAAGAAAGAGAAGGAAAAAACATCAAAAAACACTTGTCACTTTTCTCCCACGATGAGGCGTTAATAGATACTTGACTTTACAGGTGGAGGCCGTCAGGAGGGTTACTGCTTCACACCTCCCTCATTTCCAGAGACACTGCTGTGAGAGGATGTTACTCCACTTACAAAACCATTCACAACAAGGCATCGATGCACCGTTGGCTTGTTTTTATGTAGAACACAGAAACAGCCTTCAGGACTTTCAGTTTCAGAGAGCTTTTAGCCAGAGGCTGGAGGCGCAGTGTTCCTCTAACGGTGCTTGAATATTTGCTTTATGGTGCAACAGAGGAGTTATTGTTGAACTGTAAATTGATTTTTCTCAAACTCTCATGACACAGTGCAGCTTGTTGCTGCTGCAGGTTTCATAAAGGAGAAAATCTCCTTTTGTTTATGGTCATTTTATTGTACAAATATGAAGGTTTTAATCACTGATCTTCACATTTTTCTGTTTCTCCTTTTTTTCTCTCATCTTCTCCCTCACCTTTCACTGCATCCTCCCATCGCTCTGATAACGGATGGGATTGAAGGTGTAACAACGTTTTTATAAGCAAGGTGCATGTTAGACACATTTTAGATACGTCCACATGAAAGAAGAGGAAAATTAAGGCCAACATTTTGCTATGCTGAAATAGCCAACAGCTTTTTTTTGTTTCTTACTGTCCTTGAAAGCTGCTTGAAGCAGTTTGTAACTCAATTATATTTTAAGAACCGGTCGTCTGTACTGGCATTGCTTCCAAAACAGACTGTTCCACCAGGACCGGGACAATTTTTCACACTTTTAGGCCTGAAAGAGGCTTTTTTAAAATAGATTTCTCTCACTCACATTCTGTCAGGAACACGATCGCTAAGCTTCAATGGAGAGTTTTAGCAACAAAAGGAGGAACTGTAGAGGTAGCTGTTACCTCAGTGTCAGCTGGGAGACAGCTTAGCTCTGATCAGTTCAGCGCAGAGCTGCTAACTAGTCCGTAACCCCCCCCTCTCCTCCTGCATCCCCTATAACAGCCCCCTCACATTCACTTCTCTAAGCCAGCTGCCATGGCATCGGTCCGCTTTACTGTGACACCCACCAAAGCCGAGGACCTCCCAGGCCTGTCTGACACGTCGCCTGACATCAGCGCCCGCCCCTCCAACCGAGTTCACTTCGGCTCCAAGGAGAGCGTCAGCCGGAGTGACCAGCTCAGCGAGCCTGGCGGGCCCGGAGGGACTGACACACCAGACCAGTGCAGCATAGAACAAGGTGAAGAACAAACACACACGTCTGTGATTCTGACTGTATTCAAACTGACTGGTACACTGATCACATTAGGACCACCGTCCTAATATGAAGTTATAGCTCTGGCCTGTCCAGCATTGGACCACTAGACATGAAGGTCTGCTGTACCTGAGACCAGCAGGGAGGGCAGTGGGGTTGGATTGGAGTCATTTGTCCAACAGATCATGCAGAGATTTGGAGAAAACTATTACTGTGATCCTAAAATCATTTTTTAACAGTTTTATTGCAGTTCAGCATTATGCACCGTCTGCTGCTGTCAGGGAAACTGTTTCCATGATGGAGCTTATCTGCTCATAAAATCAGTCTTTAGTTTGGTGTCATGTGTTTTATAAATGGGAGAACCAAAGATAGTGGAATGTTCCTGAAAGAGTTGCACTGCCCTTCCTGTCTTGCTTAATTTTTCAACCTGGTGATGGATCTGTGTAACCATCCATGCAGTGGAACTTATTAGATAAGATTTGGTTCTTTTCTCTGTCTGTGGTCCAGTTCTGATGCTTACCTGTTCTGCAGCTTACTTTCTGTGATGTCCTGCGTGTTCTGACACCAACTATCTGAACCAGATAGAACTTTTAAATCGGTTTCAGCTACTGCGACGTCTCTGATGCAGCTCAGAAGCTGTCAGCTGCCCACCAGCTGCCTGTTCACAGCATCTTTTCCTTGGAACATTTTTAGTAGATTCAGAGGCCACGTCCCAGAGAAGCTACAGCTATGAAGATGCTCAGATAACTTTAAATCCTCATGCATCCTTCTTTTTTTTATTCTTCTACATGAACTGAAAGTTCTCTTTCTGCCTTTTGCAAGTGTAACAGGATAATCCCGGTTTGTGCTGCCTGTCAATAGTCTGAATGTTACAGCTGATCGGTAGAATTTAACAGGTATTTTTCTCAGCTACATTTAGGCAACAAACAGATCTGTCTAACTTTGATGAGCTAAACACTGAAGGTACAAATGTAGTTTTCTGTCAGCTGACAGTCGAAGATTCTTCAACTGGTGAAACTCTAAACTTCATATTATATTGTTTCTGAACAAACTCCAAGAAGATTTTAGGTTCTATAGATTCATATAATCAGCTGATTAACAGTGGAAAACAGAAGTCAGTCATTTAAAAATCATGGAAACAAATTCCCATTTAACGTTCGGATGTGCGACACTTTGTCATCTCCACACGAAACCCCACATGTCAGCTGTGTTTACCTGATAGTGACGATTTGTGTGAAATACACACAATGTTATTTCCGTCTGTTTGATTAGGAAACTCCTCCTTAAGAAACATAATCCTCAGTCAGCTTGGATTGAGAAACTTGATCTGCGGGACGGTCCGGTGAAACTGAACGTGAAGTGAATTTCCAGCCCAGAGACTCGTCTGAGATCAGGAGCTTTTCATTTATGGTTTTCTGTTTCCTCTCTAGTGGAGATTTAGAGTGTTCAGTTGTGTTTCTTTGCTGCGTTACAAAGCTGGGGATTCAAAGGGGCTAATGAAACGGCCTAATAAAAAAGAAAATTATTACGTATGAATTTTTTGAGGTTTGCTCTTTGAGTTAAATGCTGAAGGGGAGATTCACATTTAGTGTATCTGAATTGTTTTGTGGACTTTAGTCTGTCACAGTCAGAACACAAACTTCAGGTAAAGACCTAAACCTTGTTTTATTTGTAAGACATGAAGTTTGTGTCCAGATCTCTGTTTGACTGACAGGAGTAAGAGACGTCTGTTTCTATCGACCAGAGTGAGCATCACATCCGGATCTTACAGGATGAGAAAGTTTCTACATTTTAGCTAATTTCACAGAGGAAAAGCTCCAAGTTTGTTTATAAAAATTTAAAGGAGAGCTGCTGTCTGTTGTGGAATATTTCAGTTTCAGTGTTTTTACCTCTGAGTTGTGAAGTTTGTAAATACTTTGATGTTAAAGCTTCTGTTGGTGGCAAATTGTGGACAGCAAATCTTGGGGTGGATGATGACGACTTCTATGACAAATCATCCCAATTTATTTGTATTTACATCAAACGCCCCACGTGATCAGCCTGATATATCAAACCTGTTGCTAAAGTGTCTTTCGTACCAGTTCAGTGGGATTCAATCTGAAAATGTTCCCATTTAATTACAGTTTTGTGTCTCCAGCTAGTCACCAGCAGTGAAAAAGCTCAACTTTACCATTGTCGTGGTGAACAGACGCAGGTTCTATTTCCCCATTCTTACTGTGATCTTCCCACTTACAGAACAGATGCAGTGATTCACTGCTTTACTAAACCGTTGCTGCCAGTAGAAACCACCTTCTGCAGAGAAATGTATTCTGTTAGGATAATCCAAAGGTATTTAAAGGAGGGAAAGTTTTCCTACTGATTAATTCAAATGTTAAATGCAATAATCCACTTTGTTAACATGTGTGACAAAAGCGGTGCAGGTTCTTGTGTTAGATGTATGAAGGAATGCAGCTGCATTAGCTGCACTGATCCACTTATCCAGTGGGATAGAAGTGAGGATGCCCCACGTTGTTTATCAAGCTTCCATAAATAGAAATGGAGACAGTTAATCCGATTGTGTTCCAATCAAGCAGCGGCTGTTGTTAGTCTGTTCATTTCTGTTTTGGTTACTGAAAAGTAGAAAAAAAAAAGCAGAAATGGGAGATCAGCAGTCTCAGCTGAAATAAAAAAACATCTTGCTGACGAGAAACATGTTGTTGCTGAGGGGAGGGCGTCAGGGTCCTGAGAGGGTCACAGGGGAACGGAGCTCAGGAAGGTGAGCGTGAAAAGATTTCAAAGAAAAACAGGGAAGTTAGTTACTGACAGATCACACCCATGTTAGATCTCACACACAAAAAAACAAAGCCCATCACAACCAGGTGTGGCGGTTTTGGGCGGGGGACCTCTGTTCAGAAACTCACGCCCAAACAAACATCAGTTGTTCCCTTGTGTTCAGCTGAATGTTGCAGTTCAGCACCTGAGGTTTTGAGATGTCGTCTGTAAAGTGGTTAGGATTTAATTTGTGATTTAAACACCAACGTCCCAAAGTTGTTTCAGTTCTCAGAATCTCAGAAAGGATATTTTGAGGTGTTCCAGGCATTTTCACAACACCCACAATGACTCTGCAACTAATTTAAAAAAAAACACCTGTTTGCTTAATTTTTTGAACACGCTAACAGTATGAGCAACATGGCAGCATGGAAATCGAGAGTCTTAACAAATCTTTACAGATATTTAGGAACTCCTAGGTCAGGCACAGGCTTAATCTGAGGGCAGAGGTAGTCACAGAGCTGAGTTGGTGAGTACATGTGAGGCGGGAGCAGCACAATCAAGTCCTACACTCTTAACCAACAGTGCTGATGTCTCTGTTGGTTCAACAGAGTCAAACCGAACCAGGGTTGGTTTATTACCCTCGTCTACTAACCTCCTTTTACTTTTACAAACATCGTATCACCAACAGAATTAGGACACTCCTCCAAACCCTTAAAATCAGGTGAAGTATTTCAGCCTCAGGTGTGACAGAAATACTTGTCTCCAGACAGTTTGTTGTCTTTAATGAGCGACTGCTGTTTGAACTTTGTAGTTCAGACCGGAAACTAGTTTTCCTTTCAAATAAGAAACAGACAGCAGGAAACACTCGGTCCCGTCTTTGTCCCGTACGCTGCACACGTGTTTTAGGACATTTTTTCTGAGCTGATGTTTCCTGTCTGATCAGAATCATGAAAACATTTCTTTATAAATTGAATTTGTTGTAACATTATTCAGCAAATACTTAGTGTAGTATAGGGCTGTCAACTTTAGTAATTTAGTCGACTAATCGATCGCTGTCGACTGACATTCTTATTGGTCGACCAGTTTCCACCAATAAAGAAAATTTCATTGATTTACTCCTTGATATTTATTCCTTTTATAAGCAGTTATATATTACTGTGTTCTAAATATTAGCCTGTGTTTTATCTCAAACCTAAAGTACTTTAAAGCTGGAGTGCGTAACTTTTACATGTCCGTGAATGTCCGTTTCAGCCAAGCCACTATTAGAGGATATGACACAATGCAGATTAAGCCGATCGGCTCCTCAAACATCTCACGGTATTTTTCAATATATATCATTTTTACTTTGCGTGTCGACTGCGACATTCCCGCGCTGTCGCACATGAAATTACGTCTTTTATGTCACAACAAGAAAAATAATAAGAAATAGAACGCAGTGTCTCGTAGCAGCCGGCAGAACGTGAAGGTCGACATGGCGGAGAATCCAAATAAACAGCCGAGAGACACTTATCGGGAAGTGGATCCTACCACGAAAAAAAAAAAAAATTCCTGGACGTTTGGCAGAGGGACTATTGGCTAAGAAGGAAAGTGACCGAAGGAGAAGGCAAACGCGAATTTGTATCGGCGTCGCTTTTCCTCGGTGGAGAGAAGAGATCTGGCTGATGTTCACGGGTGCACACAGTGGTCCGCAGGTCCGCACACACTGTCAAAATATAAAATGCGCACCAGATGAAACCCAGAGCGCCGAAGTTCCAGCTGATTCTGTCTCTGTGTCAGTTTGTGTCTGTCAGTTTGCCAGTGTAACGGTTTTTCAGTCAGTCAGATCAGTGTAGCTGATTGCAGGATTCTGCATCGTGTCAAAACTGAAAAAATTCACTGAATAAGACAAATAGATCATTGTGGCCCCAACAGCTGACTAATAAATTTCAACACCAAACTGTTAAATGTAGATTAAAGTGAACAATCAAACCTGTAAACAATCCAACCTGAAGGTTTTTTTACCAGTATTTTTATATTTTACTGGTTTCTCTTGATTTTTTCAACAATGAAATGATATTTATTGAAACAAATATAGAGCCAGGTAAAGTAAACAGACTGAATTTGAAGCTTGATTAAGACAGATACCGGTTGGAATAACAACGGCAGAGATAAAGCGGTGGCAGCTGGGCTTACGTCATATGGAAGCGCCAGCTTTATTGTTGTAATGACGCAAAAATTCCGCTAGGGGGCGACAGAAGTTACGCACTCCAGCTTTAATTTAGGCTATTTTATAACAGCGCCACAGTTTAGTGCACCGTAGACCTGTGTCTGGCTGTGTAATGTATGGATGCTGCTTCATGTTCAGTAGGTAGTTTTACTGTATTCAGTTCGAACGCTACTTGTTTTGGTTGTAGTCGACAAAATGTCCAGCAGTTTTAGCTGTTATATGTTTTGTAGTATTTAATCATTGTGACGTCACTGTAGACGTCAGAGTTCCTCACTCAGTTATAAAAAAAAAATCACTTAATTTTCAAAGAATGGTATTATTATAATATCTTTATGTATTATTGACAGTTTTTCGTTGTTGTTTTATAAATACTCTGACAATTGTTTAATAAATGTTCAACATCTGTTTTTCTTTAGTTGATTAATCATTGCACAGGACAGAACTTTGGTTGACTACAGTCCTAGTGTAGTATTTTTTTTTTTTCCTTTTTAGGACTTACTCAAGACGGAGGAAGTTACATAATTATTGTTTCACTGTCAACTTTTCTGCCAACTGTTTCCTGAGATATTTTGTGGTATTAAAAGTGCCAAGAAACGCTGAAACAAATCTGAGTTATTTTGAAGTTTGGAGAATAGATCTTCAAATGTTTCCCTCTGTAGTCCTTCAGAACATGGACGACCCTAGAGCTGTTCAGTTACTGATGTTTAGCGCTAACGTGACGGCAGTGCTGAGGAGGCGTCTTATCAGAGACACTCAGAGTTCTCCAGAAAACCTGACCGTCCTGTTCTGCCTGCTGCACCATGGGACATGCATCCTTCTTATCGTGCACTCTGTTCATGCTCAGATGGTTATTTATCTTTATCCAAAACGAGTCTCTTGTTTGTTTTTAGTCACTTGAAATACCGTGGTATATTTGTATAATTGTAGTACTAAAAATAGAACAGTAAATACGTGCTAATAGAGAATTTTTAAGAACAGAAGAGCTTCATGAACCCCATGGGCCCCTCGATGCCACCATCTTTGAGTCTCAGACGATTAACCACAAGGTTCTTTGTCAAGCTGTGGAGGTGGTTTCTCACTCACCTTAAACCGACTACAGGATGTGTGTGTTGCACCAACTCCTAAGTGCAGAGGTGAACTACTGATACCACTCGTGCCGTTTTCTGATGCATTTTTCCTGCTACTTTTTGAAATAAATCAAGCAACATGAAGTGATACGATCAATGTGTCCAACTGACACGTGACATAGAACCTGGAAATAAAGGATTACATCAAAATAAGAGAATAAACCTCGTTGTCATGGAAAATGTTGGCGGTGAACCACTTTAGAACCACGTCTCGTTCTTCCTTCCACATTTAATGGTGAAGTCTGAGCGTTCGGATGTGAAGCTGATGGCTGCCGTTGGCGTGCCGAAGCACAGGGGGAAGTGATGTTGCTGACTCAGGTGCTGCTGATGCCGTGACGCGTGCTGACGGGGCTGGAAGCGAGGAGACTTTGGCCATCATCTCATGAGAAAAAATACAACTCAGAGTACAGCTTGACCTCTGCTGACAGTGATGATGATGATGATGTCTTCTGCTAGACATGCTAAAGATGATTGATCACTGTGCTTCTGTTTGTCTCCTTACTTCTTCTTCTCCTTTTTTCTTATGCATGAGCCTTTTTTTCTGCTCAGGTGATGGAAACTCTAAAATCTCCAGCGTGTACATCAACAACACTCATGGGGTGGATGATGACGACTTCTATGACAGAAACTTGGCCTTATTCGAGGTATGAAATACATTATTATTCACATTGTCTTTTATACTGTAGAGTTCAACATTTTGTAGAGGGAAAAAGCAAAAATTATCTTTTAAACCTGGACAGAAATAGCCTCCTATTGGCTGGCGGAAGCAGCTAATTTCAGTTTATATAGATTACAAAGTTCCCTGAATAGCTACGTCTTTTCTCTCCCACCTCTTTATAGAGTCGCTCAGTTTGCTTCTTTGTTTCTTTTGTTTCCTGCTTTTCCACTTTTCTCTCAGTTCTTCAACAGCCACTTATCCTCAGCTTTTTATTCACTTCCTGTCTTGGTGTCATTTCTCTACCCTGTATTTTAACTTTTTCTCTCCTAACTATCTTTAGCGTTTTCATTTTCTGTGCTTTTCTTTGCTGCTACCCTCCATTGTCCTTCGTCTCTCTTTTCCCCCTTCGTCTCCAGCATCCCCTCCTCCTTTTTCACTCAGTTCTTCTTTCTGACCGACAGGAGGAGATGGACACTCGGCCCAAAGTGTCATCTCTTCTCAGCCGTCTGGCTAACTACACCAACCTGACGCAGGGAGCCAAAGAGCACGAGGAGTCAGAGAGCATCGGCGACAAGAAGAAAATACACAAGGTGTGCAGCGCTGTTTTACAAATCCTTTTAAAGAGGCCCTTCCATTAAAAATGTTTTTTCTGAGGTTTTTGTTGAATATTTTAGCTCCACAGGTGTTCTTACCTTCATAGTGGGTGTGAAAACAGATCAACAACTTCTCTTTCAGTTTTTATCTCTCAAACTACGCAGGTGGCAATAACACCCGAGTTCTCCCGAGTCTGAACGGTCTGCATCAGTTTCGTCACATCTCCTTTGCTCGTTAGTATTCATCAGCTGAAACCACGCCTAGCATGCTGCTGGCTAAAAGCTGTAGCATAACGTAGCAAACAGGAAGACACAACGTCTGACGTTGCCATGCGCTGCAGGGCAGGAAACAGTATACCTTGCTCTCATAGGCTAGTTTGTTAGCCAATCAGAGTACAGCAAATTCGAATAATGAATATGAACAAGCTGCTGCTTGAGGCCTGACGGAAGGAGCCGGAACCACCCGAATATTAATGCAGACAGATTGAAAGGTCTGTTAATAAGTGTTTCCTGATGTTTTTTAGATATAAAATGTTTCATATTACTGGTTAATACTTAAGAAATAACCACAAAGTCCTGAAATTTATATGAAATGGCCTCTTTAAAACACCCGAGGGGGGAAAAAAAACACAAAAACAAAGTTCCCTAAAACAAAATCACACACACAGTTTTGGACATTTTAATGAGATCTCAAGACGATTCAAGAGTCACTTAATCTGTCACGTACTTGACAAACCAAAAACCAAGATCATGTACAGCCAAGAGAAAATAACTTCTGGGGCTTTTTATACCAAGACGTGATTAAAAATATGTTTCTGTAATCAATTCCTAATGAAAAAGCTGTGTGTGGAAAACTAAAACCACTTGATCTGCTTTGCAAAATCAAGGAGAAAAGACAGCAATAAACTGAAATTCCTGTTTCTGTCCATCAATTAGAAAGAGTTAAAGATCATTTCTAAACCATCAGAGTTCCTCATTCTACAGAGAGAAAGATGATTCACATGGAAAACCTTTAAGATGGTGTCCATTCATCAGAGGAAGGACGTCCTAGCAAATTCACCCTAAGGACAGAATGTGCATTAGTCCTGTTCCACTGCAGACATTTTGACTTGGCGTGTTAATGAGGGCTGCTTTCCGTGTGTTCTGCGCTTCAACATATTTTACAGAACAAGCCGTGACGTGATGGAGTTAGTTTTATGTTTTCAAACAGCAAAAATGAAGCAGTTCTCCACTTTTTGGTTTTTTTTAATGAATAGACCAGCAATTTAACAATGAGTGTGTGATTTTTATACATTTATAAACTTTATCAAATCTATAATTATATTTTTACATCCTGGTACGTAGAACCTGATAATTAATAGAACTTTCTTTTTCCCGTGACTTTGCATTCGCAAAGCTTCACAGGAGCTAAACAAAAAAAAGCCCCAGCTGCTCGTCGATCAATGAGTTCCTGTCCAGACAATTCATATCTCCAACTCAAAGGGCGTTTGGGTCTGAACCTCACGTGAACCGTGGTTCTCGTTGATAAGCCGTCTGCTGTTAAGATAAGTGTATTTTGGTGGATTCTGCACGTTCATCCTGCTCTGATTGTACAACATGCTGACACACTGGCTAACAGAAAACACAGAACCAAAACATTTACACTCCTCTGCCCTGGAGCTACAGTGTGTTGAGTATAAGCAGTGCCATGCATGTTCGCTGCATCATGGGATCATTTTCCCACGGTTGATGATCAGAGAGATTATGTTCTAACTGATGTGAAAGGGAAGAATAAAAACACCCATCAACATACATTGAGAAAAAGATAAATAAAGGCTTTGATTTACTAATAAACTGTGAGAACGATAACGTTTGTGCTTGAGTCAGTAACATGTGGCGTTTGTGTGTTCCAGTCGCCACAGATGGGAACCTTCATGGGCGTCTACCTGCCTTGCCTTCAAAACATCTTCGGTGTCATCTTGTTCTTGCGTTTAACGTGGGTAGTGGGAACTGCTGGTGTGCTGCAGGCACTTTGTATTGTCTTCATATGCTGCTGCTGTGTGAGTATTTACACGTCAGCAGTCATGTATGATGACACGGGAAGTAACACCTGTTTAAAGTGACTGACTTTGAATGTCTTTCTAGACGATGTTGACTGCGATATCAATGAGTGCGATCGCCACTAATGGAGTCGTGCCAGGTATTTCTTCACCTCCACACATTTCCAGTTCTTAAATGTACCAATAAATGTCACTGTCCATCTTCCAGCTACAGCAACATTGTTGAAGTTTAATGTTCTTTTAACTTAGTGTCATTTTTGTTTGTCCTGTTTCTCCTTCTGTTGGCCTCTTCCTTCCTTGTCTGTTCATAAATTACAAACCTAGCATATTTACCCACCATAATCTTTATCTTTCACCGAAATGCATCTTGTAGAATACAGCAAATGTCAAAGTAGTGTGATTATTTGTTTCTTTTGCCTGTAGTGTCTTGACATTTTTGAAATTATTCTTGCAAACAGAGAAGGCATGTCTAACATGTCTGATAGAAAATGCCTGTCTAACACGTCAAACATTCTACTCTGCTCTCTACATGACCTGGTTTCTCACCATCTAATATCAGATGGTAGTTTGGAAACGTGTATGTGGTTTACTGTTGGTGATGAAAGTACTAACACTGGTGTTTGACTTCTGAAAATACACAGATGCAGTAAAAACTCAACAAGGAGAAAACGAACACTCAACCTTGAGGAACTCCTTTGGTTTTTATTCTTGTTACTGGAGTCTTATGAGCTGCATTGCAGCTGTTGCAGTGTTTCACTTTGTTCATACAGACTCAAGGCTGTTGGACATCTCCAAGAGGGTCCAGCAGTAATAAACTGATAGGTACAGGTCGCCTTTCTGGGCACTGAGGCTATGCATGAGGGTTTACAGATTCAGAAACACTTAGCAGGTGAAATTTAATTTTTTTAAAAGTGCCGCAGAACACACTGACTCAGGATTGTATGAATCTGGGACTTGTGAAGGGTCGGTCTGGTCCATTGGTGCAGATTTTGTAGCTCTTTCTGTTCTGATCCACAGATATTTGGGCTTTCAGCAGGAGGTGGGTCAGAACTGGGAGTCTGCGGCTGTTTGGCATCACTTAAGGCATCAGACCTGCTAAAAACTGGGTGAACTCATTAGTCCTGGCTACCTTCCGTGTGCTGTAGAATCACAGATTGTTTTCACAGCTTTTCATCATCTGTCATCCTGTTTTTCTGCAAGCAGAGCCTCTGTTTTGTTGGTAAACCAGGATCAGTTTGGTGTTGATGTTCAGAGATGTTGCCTAAATACAAGACAGAGATGCAGCCTGTGGCTCAGTCTCAGTTCAGACGTCAGTGTCTTCTTTAGTCATGTCAGAATCATTATAAAAACAATCCTCAGAGTCTCTGAAAGCCTCTTTCTGAGAGGTTATTAAAGGTGCAACATGGTACATTCTCATAAAAAGCTTTATTTTTAACAATATAATACCTCCACGGGGCGTTTAGAGAGGTGTAGAATGAAAGTACAGCAAAACATAATAAAATATTTATTTTGATGGGCACAACACTGGCATTATGTTTACATCTACCAGCCAATAGCTGCCAGAGTAGCAGGTTACTGGTAGCTGGTACTTGTCAAGAACTTGGTAGAAAGTAGGTCCTTCTGGGGCTCGTAGCGCAGTCCATGCACGATGTGGAGTGAACCGACTGAGGACATGAGTTCTTGGGAGAGGCGGTGGTGTTCCGGGTAGCCAGAGGCTAACAGAGGCGGCTGCTAGGCAATGAGTCTGGAGGAAACCTGGTGGTTGAGAGCTGGAGGTTGTTGTGACCGGTTCTGATGAGACTGAACAGTGTCAATGAACAGGAGATCTTGGATTGATCTGCATCAGTGACTGAGCGTAGAGAGGCGAGCGTGACTGTCTCTTATGTGCCGGGTTGTGGTTGAGAGAGCTCATTAGCTGCAGGTGTCACGTGTTACGGTGATGAGCTACTGACAGTACTGTGGAGGGTGACGGAGTCGGTGGGTCAAGCGACTGCTTCGGAGCCTCTGGGATTTTGTTGTCCTTTTTGGGGGAGGAGCGACTGTAGAGGGGGTTTGCATGAGGAATTTTCAGCGCATCAAAGTGAACTTGGGGGTCACAAACCTGGCACCCCGACAGCTGGACGCCTTGTTCTGTTGTTGCTGCTGCGGAATTCACACACTGGATGTTGTTGTTGTGTTCATGTTCCATATTGCATAGAAATCAAAGGGTTGATGTTTGGATTTGCTGCTTTGCCTGTTAAAAAGTTCCTTATTGATTAAATGTAGGTCAGGTAGTTCTATACCACACAGATATGACTGTAGTTCATCAGTCTCTTCCTAATAAACTCTGCCCCGCCTTCTTCGATCCTTTCAGTGTATGTTGTTTGCCCACGCCAGCCGGGGGTTATTTACAGTCAAGTTTCATATCCTACAGCCACGTTTCAACTCTGGTTGATTTTTAACCTCCAACTCATCAAATTTGTTTGCTGTGCTGACATGTTCCATAATGTTTACAGCTCTAGTCCCCAAATCCAGTCCTCAAGGTCTGTTATTCTGCATGTTTCCCTGCATCAGTACACATGATTCAAACCAACAGGTAATTCAAGAGCTTCCACAGAACTTCACATGCTCAGATGATGTAATCTTTTGAATCAGGCGACACAAGGAAACATGTAAAACATGCAGGAGAGCAGCCTTCAGGGACAATCACAGCATTAAACTAATACCACAGAGTCACACAACTGTTTCTGCAATAAAAACTTGTGTTTTAGAAATCAAACACTGGATTCTGAGCTTCCAATGTGTAAAAAAAGAAACTGATCTTTAATGTACGGTTCCTCCATGTTCACGTTGTCCTACTTTTTTAACTGTATCAGCAAATTACACGCACTGTTTGCTTTAGCTCACTGGGCGAGCTGGTTGGTTTTGGGTCAGTACAAGAGAAATGTCATTCTATTTGACGATGAACACGGTTTCACATCGTGTCCCAAACTCAACGAACCACAGCTGAATTTAAGCTAACATGTTATAAATGAGTCAAGTCAAGTTTATTTATAGAGCACTTTAACATACAGACTGACAGCTGACTGAAGGGCTGTGTGTGACAGTAATTGTTATATATTATTAGCTAGATGCTGATGTTAAGAGTCTTGCTGCATGTTTAGGATTAAATGACTAATAACACAGTGTGAGAAATATCCCATTTTCTTTCATGTCAATGGGAGGAGTTAAATCTGCAGCCAGCCACTAGGGGGCACTATATTTAACTATTATTTGGCTTCCCCGTGTCTTGTGAGTTACAGGCTGTGGTTAGTACGGTTAAACTTTCCAACCTGAGGCAGATTCAGAATGTGACTCGATTATTAGTCCAACTCAGTTCAGCCGTCCAGTCAGATAAAAACAGTCATTTGCAGATACTTTTTGAAATTAGCCTTTTCTTCTTCTTCTTCTTTTTTGTCTTATTGCATCTTACAGAACATGATGCTTATAGTATAAATATAGTTTGACTTCTCCCATCATTCATCTTTGTTTCTCTTCCTTTACTTCTCCACATTATAATGATACTAACCATCACACCCTCTGTCTCGTGTCTCATTTACTCTCCTTTCCTGTTTATGAGTTATTTCTCTCCGTCTATTATCATCACATCTTTTTCTAACTTTAAATCTTTTTTCTTCTTTTTTTCCTCCATATTTTACAATCCATCCCTCTCCTTCCATCTTTTTTTTTTTTACCTCTCCCTCCAGCGGGAGGCTCGTACTTCATGATCAGTCGATCTCTGGGCCCAGAGTTTGGGGGGGCAGTGGGACTGTGTTTCTACCTGGGCACCACCTTCGCTGGAGCCATGTACATCCTAGGAGCCATCGAGATCTTTCTGGTAGGTTCATTTTGTTTTCATCCACCAGAACTTTAGTTTTTAGATTTAATCCACAGGGTTAAATAATCCTGCAGCGCTGCCTTCAAGGCTCCACCGAAACCACAGATGGTGGTGAGAGCATGACTTTAATAAACCTTATATAACATCTAACGAGCTTTATTATTTATGGAATCAGATTTAAACCCTTTTCTTTTTCTCACTCTCGTCTCTTTTTTCTTCTTCCAGATGTACATGGTACCAGACGCAGCCATTTTTAAAGACGGGAACGCCGGCATGTTGAACAACATGCGAATCTACGGCAGCATCTGTCTCCTCCTGATGTCTCTGCTGGTCTTCGTTGGTGTTAAATATGTGAACAAGCTGGCCTCTCTCTTCTTGGCCTGCGTCATCGTCTCCATCATTTCCATCTACATCGGCGCGCTGGTCTCCGCCTTCCAAGAGCCTCATTTTCCGTAGGCGCACATTTCCACAGATACACTTCTTTCATTATCTCTCGCCACACAAAGGGGAAAAGCAGGTGATAATAAAGGAGGATGGACTTTTTATTCTAGGAGAACATTTATCTTGTAAATTTTTTTAACATGTTCAAAAATCAAGCGACACATCAGCGAGACCGTGAAACTCACGTGAGGAGTTTCACGAACGTTTGAAGATATTTTGGAAACTCCGACACAAACGCTGTTCTAGTTGACTGCGCAGTGAGATACTAGCTTACTTTTGGAATCATTCAGATTTAGAGTGGCCGTCACAGCTGATGGAACTTACGAATTACAATAAATGAAGTCGGTTTTACAAATATTGAGCTCGAATTTGGTGCAGCGGAAGCTGAGAGTCAACACCGATTGTTCAAGGTCTTTGTGACTGTCGGAGTCCTTCCTGTCTGTTAGCAAAACATCACATGACCCACTGAAACTTAACTGGATGTACATAAAACTAATCTATATGAGTAAACCCAAAAACAGCTACATACCGTCACATTTACAGAATGGGAGCTAAAATTTGATTTGGTCGCTGCGTGTCAGTCACAACACGAACTCTGTTTGACTGAAATAGTTTTAACTCCATCATGTCTGAATGTGAGATAATGTGTTTGATTAATAGACTTCTGATTGACTGGGTTTGTATTTACAGTGTGTGCATGCTGGGAAACAGAACCATCAGTGGCCACGAGCTCGGTGACGACCCGTGTACGAAAACCGTCCCGGTGCAGAATAAAGAAGCTGCTGAGAGCTTTAACACAAACTTCACAGTCCCTTACGGTTAGTTGACTGTTTGTACTTCCTGTTATCAGATTTAAGAGGTTTTACATCTGATCACCTTCCTGATGGGCATCATTCCTCTTAGAAAACAGCACAGTGGAACCAGCCGCTCCGACCAACGGCCCTGTTGTCATGGAGAAGACCACAAATCTGTGGAGACATTTCTGTGACAGCAAAGAACTCAACGCTTCTTGTGACGAGTATTTCACGTCCAACAATTTATCTGAGATTCAGGGGATTCCTGGTCTGGCCAGTGGGATCATCTCAGGTATACTGCGTGTCCATGTGTGTGTAGTGATTGGATCTGATTATGGGTATATCTCAGACTTGGATATTTAGAATAAAAGGGACATCTTTGTGTCTTAAAGGTACATTATGTAAGAATTTTACAGTGAAATACTCACACAACAGTCTAATGTCCCACTGATGTTGAAAATAAAGTCACATTGTAACAGATCTCGATCTCAGCCGGCTGTGGTGGTCGCTAGTTTCTGTCATTTTAAAAAAGCTGGTCTGGACCAGAATCATTATTTACACGTCCAGACTTCCTGGTTCCATAACGAATCACATGTGAGTCTGCAAGGCTGCCAAGTCTTCAACACAAGCAGATGTAATTCCACAGCGAGCAGTAGTAAACCTAAGAAACCATGACATCCTTCCCAAAAATTTAACAAATACAAGAGAAACACAACGAGGATCAACACTGGAACTGGCAACCCAGTAGAAAAATCAGGGAGGGGAGGGGGTGAGTGGCTGAGAGCAGACAGGGTTTTTTTTCTACATGAACTACAGGACTCTGATTTGACCACAAGGTCTAATTCTTACATACTGTATCTTTAATCAGGTTGAAATTGAACATGCTGCCCTCCTTTTCTATGTAGTAGCTGTAGTTAAATATTTAGCTCCATCGGTATTAGCATTAGATTAACTATGTATGGGATTCACCTTTCTTGTGATGTTAAATGATACTTCAATGAAAATTTGTGTTATTGCCGTCGTTTTGGAAACAAAACAGCAGCACTGTACAGATGTTGTTATTAGTTGCTGGTTGCATCCTGGACTGTTAAAATCTTTCTTCTTCTTCTTCTTCTCAACTACTGATAGTTTTTCTCCTGCAGAGTCTTCTGCTGTGAACATCTGAAGAAAAAAAGCACAAATAGTTTCATATTTTCTTTTAAAAACAAACTTATTTTCTGTGTGAAAGCAGCTTTAGAGATGCTGCTCACTCATAGATAATATCTGTGGTTATTTAGAGTAACACCTGAAATCAAGATTAAATAACTTGTTTTCTCACTGAATCTGAAAACAGAAAGTTTTTATTGATGATTTCTTGTTTAACTTTCCCAAGACTAAATAAGCATTTATGTAAAACCAGTAATATGACGCATTAATAAAACCTCCCTAAAAGAAAAGATGTACATCATAAAAGTTGAACATGACGCTGATCCAAAGTGCTCACCACATTCAGACCTTTAACATCCGTGCATTTAAATCCAAACATATGTTGAACCGACTCTGCTGTCTTCACTCGCACTGACGACACCTGATCAACGTTAGTTTAGCCTTCAGGACAGGGCCGGTTCTGGGCATAGGCAGACTAAGCAATTGCCTTGGGCGCCCTCTGCTGGAGGGGGCACCAAATTCTGTTTTTTTTGTTTTTTTTTGAGCAAACTGTTGGACACACCATTCATCTCATATAAAAAGCAAAATAAGTAGTAATTAAATATCGATCATTTCCACTGTTCATTTTAGTATAAATAAATATTTTTTGCATTGTAATCCAGTTATTGAGTTACGTTGTTTCTGTTCAGGGCAGTAGGGGGCGCCAAAATCCTTTTTCGCCTAGGGCACCATGCAGCTCAGGGCCGGTCCTGCTTCAGGAAGTGTCTCGTCATTCAGAAAGCGAGACAGAACAGGAGAGTTCTCCCAAAGCGGAACTTTCAGATTCATTTTAATAATTTTTTAATAATAAATGTTTCTGTCAGTGATGTTTTTGGGATAAATCAGGTCTGAATTTGTAGCTGAAATACTAATTGGGAACCTGTTGTTCACTAAACGTGTAGAAAATATGTTGAGCTTTTCATCCTGCAGCTTTTACATTGTTTCAGCTGTTCACTGTGTGTGAATTTCTGCTGCAGATTTGAGACGATGTTCTGATGGAGTCAGGAATGTTTTTACATTGATCCTGTTTATGGTTGATTTTCTCTCTGAATTCGTGTTTTCTGTGTCTCTCACATCAACTTCCTGTCTGCTGAATCGGGTTTTTCTAGAGAACCTGTGGAGCTCCTACCTCAGTAAGGGCGAAGTGATTGAGAAAGCCTCGCTCAGCTCGTCTCTCGTGACTCATCCAGCATCCAGTCAGCATCCGTACGTGCTGGCTGACATCACAACCTCCTTCACTCTGCTGGTCGGCATCTTCTTCCCCTCAGTCACAGGTACCTGCTGCGTTTGGCATCATATGGATTCAAAATCCAACGTTCCTGGAAATAAATCATGTTGTTTTACTGAAGGAGTTTCCTTCCTTCTATAAAGTAACACAGATCAGTTGTTTTTATTTTTGTTTGCATAACTTCTCTGGTTTTCTTCTTTCTCAGGAATCATGGCTGGTTCCAACCGGTCGGGCGATTTAAAAGACGCTCAGCGCTCCATCCCTATCGGAACCATCCTCGCCATCCTCACCACCTCGATCGTTTGTATCCTTCCATCACGTGTTATCATTTCATTTTCCAGCCCCTAAAGTAAAACAACAGGGAAATGTTTACGTCTGAACAGGAAATCAGCTTCCTGAATCTTATTATTTATTAAAGTGTTTTACAAATGAACACATATTCTGTTTCCTGTGTTTCTCATCATCATGTTAAAACGTTGCTGCGTGTTTGTTGTGACTTGTTTTCCTGAGTTCTGTCCTCTCAGACCTGAGCAGCGTCGTGCTGTTTGGCGCCTGCATCGATGGCGTTGTCCTCAGAGACAAGTCAGTACATCTGCCTCATGTGCTTTCAGGCAGAAACACATTGCTTTTGTTGTCCTACTTAAAGTGCAATTTACCCCCAAATCAACTTTTTTTGCTGATAAACTCTATAACTGAGTGTTTAATAGTCCTGTCTACATTTCTGGGTCTTGCTTTTAGTATTTTTGCCCTTTTTTATAAAACTGTTCATTTTATACCAAAAACTGATAGTGGAGCGCCTTCTTCAGGTTTAAAACGTGTCACTGCACTTGAATTGAATCAGGCATTGCTATTGGCTGATACCTTATTTTCTTTAATCGCGACCTCATGATTCTGCCTCTGTTGAATATAAAGAGCAGCGTTTCGGCCACACCTCCGCTCAGTAGTGAGTGAGTTTGAACAGGAAGTGGATACGGCCGTTATCAGAGTTCATTTTAGTGTTTGTGACTGTGTGAAAACATGTTTTTAGCACATTACTGAAGGGTTTTCTCTTCATGCTGAGATACTTTGATTTATACCTTGGACACCTCTCTGAAACATGCTTTTGTTGCAGACAATAATGTGCAGCGGCCGCGTGCTCAGCCTGATGAGGCTGAGTCACAGATATTACACGAGCTAATCAAAATTTAGCTTTTGCTTTGATCAACAAAAAAAAAAAAAAAATTGTATCATGATGTATCAGCTTCGGAATTAAACTGGACTCCAAACAGTCCGCCTCCTTATATTGTTTCCTTCTCTTTGATTTCTTGCTTGTATGTTCTCTCAATGTAAGTCGCTTTGGATAAAAGCGTCTGCTAAATGACAGTAGTAGTAACAACAATATACTACGAAGGGACGGGTCCCATTCTGACGCTGAAGCCGCTGCAGTACGAACCGTCGGCTTGAAATGAAGCTGCTTACAGAGTCACATGATGTAACTGGAGCTAATAGCGTAGCTAACAGTGTACCAGTAGAGAAGAGTCTCATTCTATGCCGCCAATCCGCTTCAGGGCGAACTATCGGCTCAAAACGATACGGATTAGAGCTGCCCGTGTCATCCAAATATTCCTCCAGTTCACCTGTCCCTCTCTGGCGCATGTGTCAGTCGGAGTGACATGTCAGTCACAGCACAGAATGCCACGCCTCCTTACTCCGCCAGTCACTCCCATTTATCATGTTATTTTTTAAATCTCAGACTGTATCCGGGGAGGGGGGGTAAGTTTTCCTTTAAAAGAATCTAACATTTCTTGTTATGTTACAGGTTTGGAGACTCGGTTAAAGGCTTCCTGGTGGTTGGGACTCTGGCTTGGCCGTCTCCGTGGGTCATTGTGATTGGCTCGTTCTTTTCCACCTGTGGTGCGGGTCTGCAGTCGCTGACCGGCGCGCCCCGACTCCTTCAGGCCATCGCAAAGGACAACATCATCCCTTTTCTCCGGGTTAGAGCTCCAGATTTTCTTTACGAGGCTCTAAATCACAAACCTGTGATGATTAAAGAATTTATCTGATTGCGGTTCACAGCAACATGCTCTGATGTATCTTACATTTCATCTCACTTTAGATTAAAAAGTCTCACAAAATCCAGATTTTTCAGCTTTTTGTCCCCCCCCCCCTGCCTGTACCTCAAGTCGTCTGTTCACTCAGTGCATGTGGTCAAATGGAGGCGGAAGTGATTCTCCTGTCTGCGGTTAAACTGAATCTTCTTTAACACAAAAATTATAAAGTACAAAGTCTGATGAAGTTCATACCTACTGATATTTTAGTTTTTATCATGTTCTTAACCCCACCACCCCCACCACCTATTCGTTCATTCATTCGTTTATCCACTTATTCAGTGTCGGTCTTGTGGGAGAAACCAACATCCCTCATGTCAGTGATTCTCTTCAGTTCTTCGTGGGGGTCCCCAGATGATCTCAGGCCAGAGAGGAATTATATAATCCCTCCAGAGAGTTCTGGGTCTGTCCAGGTTTCTCCTCCCAGTGGGACAGGCCTGTAAAACCTCCATAGGGAGGCGTCCTAGATTACCTGATCAACCAGGCCCTCACGTCTTTGACAGATTACTTTACAAAGACGTGAGGGTGGAGCTGAACCGCTGTCTCTCAATTTTGAAGGCGGGCTTAGCCAGTTGAGAGAGAACCAATCACAGAAACCTGGAAGTGACGCTAAAGTGGATACACACGAGGCGGAACAAAAACAAAAGGTTTAGCGAGCGGAGCCGTAATGGTAGCTACAGAGTCATGGTTAATGGAGGAGAAAAGACGAATATTAATGACAGTTGTTGCTTTTGTGTCAAAAACTTGCAAATACGAGGTGTCATTGCACACTCGGTTCAGGTATTTGACCGCCTCAAGCAAACACTGTGCAAACACAGAAGTAAACACTTCATCCACAGCCGAGTCCGCCATGTTGAATGTTGTGCTCTGGGTGGAAAACGCTAGTTCCGTGTTTTCAGGATGATGTACAACAAAGGTGATATGTAATTGGTCCGTCCTAAAATTTGACGCAGAAATGATTGAGTGCGGCTCCGGTGTCAGACCCTTCTGCATTTGAACATAATGCAGGAGGATCTGATTGGTCAGACTACGTCCTAGACTCACTGCCAATCTGAAGGAAACGTTCCACCTTGCTCCGGTTGAGAACCAGAACCTCACTGACAGTTCTTAACCCAGTTTGAGGATGTTTCACTGAAGATGTCCTTGTCCATGTCTTTAGACGGTTCAGATAGATCTTGATTGATGCTTCACATCACGTGAAAGTTAGCTGTGAAGCTTCACTTGACTGGTGACCAGCATGGATTCATCTGGATTTCTGTATGAGACAAACAAGCCGTGTGACTCAATATCATGTTCTGCACATTCAAAGCAGACTGACTAATCGTGATGGATCATTAAAAACATAAACATGTTCTCATGAACAGGTTTAAATCCAGATTTTCATCAGCAGCAGAATCTTTTAACCTGTGATTTAGCTATGTGATTTTATCTCAGTATGAATCTAATCTCACAGTTTTTTGTGTTTGTTTGCAGGTGTTTGGACATGGGAAAGCTAACGGGGAACCAACCTGGGCTCTGCTGCTAACGGCGCTGATAGCCGAGCTGGGGATCCTCATCGCCTCGCTGGACTTGGTTGCTCCCATCCTGACAATGTGCGATAAATCAGTCTGTGTGTGTATGTGCGTGCGTGTGTGTGTGTGTGCTAGTGTGTGTGTGTGTGTGTGTGTGTGTGCTAGTGTGTGTGTGTGTGTGTGTGTGTGCTAGTGTGTGTGTGTGTGTGTGTGCTAGTGTGTGTTAAAGGTCTTGATGTCTCATATATCAGTTTGTTGGACTTCAGCAGTAAATCTTAGTTTTGGTGTTTTTTGTTTCAGGTTCTTCCTGATGTGTTATTTGTTTGTGAACTTGGCGTGTGCCTTGCAGACCCTCCTCAGGACACCCAACTGGAGGCCACGTTTCTCCTACTACCACTGGTACTAACACACACACACACACACACACACACACACACACACACACACACGTGTGTTTTGGTATCCTTATGGGGACCGTCCATTGACTTTCATTGATTTTAGTAACTAGATTTATACCTAACCCAAACCCTTTTACTAACCTTAACCATTACTGATCTGTAACTAACCCTAAGACTAACTAAAACTCTATTCACACCATACCTATAAACCTAACCCCTAACCCTAAAAAGGGGAGTCCCCCTCATGGAGACCAGGCTTCGGTCCCCACAAGAACCCTCGGACCCCAGAAAGATAGTAAAAGTCAGGAAACTGGTCCCCAGGAGGTCAGAAATACAAACCCACACACACACACACACACACACACACACACACACACAAGTTTGTTTTGGTATCCTTATGGGGACCGTCCATTGACTTTCATTGATTTTAGTAACTAGATTTATACCTAACCCAAACCCTTTTCCTAACCTTAACCATTACTGATCTATAACTAACCCTAAGACTAACTAAAACTCTATTCACACCATACCTATAAACCTAACCCCTAACCCTAAAAAGGGGAGTCCCCCCCATGGGGACCAGGCTTCGGTCCCCACAAGAACCCTCGGACCCCAGAAAGATAGTAAAAGTCAGGAAACTGGTCCCCAGGAGGTCAGAAATACAAACCCACACACACACACACACACACACACACACACACACACACACACACACACACAGGTTGGTATGAACTGTTGGCCTTTGTCTGTCCAGGACTTTGTCATTTTTGGGGATGACGATCTGCTTGGCTCTCATGTTCATATCTTCTTGGTACTACGCCATTGTTGCCATGACGATCGCCGGCATGATCTACAAATACATTGAGTACCACGGGTATGTTGCTATGGAGATTTATTCCCTCAAGTTTGGTCAAGATGTTTTAAACATGTTCAGTTTGACTTCTTTTCTACAATAAATCTGTTTATTTTAAGTGTCAATAAGAAAGTTTTTATATGTAAATATTTACCTGCTTGTATGTGTTTGTTTATCAGAGCTGAAAAGGAGTGGGGGGATGGGATCCGTGGTCTGTCACTCAGCGCTGCCCGTTACGCCCTCCTGAGATTAGAGGAAGGACCACCGCACACCAAAAACTGGAGGTATGAGGAGTTTCTCAAAATCTGATTGGTGCAGCGAATGTGTTTCTGGTTGAGTTTCAGTCCTGAGTTAAATCAGTCAAATGATGACGGATGGATGGATGGATGGATGGATGGATGGATGGATGGATGTTCTAAAAGAGCCTATTTTTAACTGTATGTCATGAACCACTCGACAGATTTAAATAAAACTGTAACGATTGTAACTTTTAGAGTCCAGTTCAAGATGGCCGTCGCAGCTTATTGATCTTATCAGCACTCAAAACAAATCAGTTGTGATCAGTCAGTGTTCCAGATATCAAGGTTAAACTGTTTCAGTCATTATTATAACATCAGAACAAAGTTAGTTAAGATTTCACATCGTCATTTCTCCACATCAGATAATAGTTTATACTTCTGCTGGTTGATGATGCACATCGAGAAAACAGCAAAAAAAAAAACAAAATGTTCAAAAAGGAGCAGGAAGAAGCGTTTTGCTTATCTAGTCCTGTCCCTAATTACACAAAACAATTACTAATCAGTTATCTTATAAGTGCGTATATAACCATAAACCAATACATATACAATTTATACAAAATGAATCAATATCACAATTATGATATGTGCTTTTACATAATCTGTTATTCCTTTTTATACAAATTATTTATATACTCCTTTTTTTTTTTTTTTTTTTAGTCATGTCAAATCTGTGTTGTTTCAACTCCAAATCGTTGCTGTTTTGGAAGCAGGATGATTTGTGACACCTACTTCATTCTTGTTTGTCTCTGTTTTTAAGGCCTCAGTTGTTGGTGTTATTAAAACTGGACGAAGACGCTCACGTCAAGTCTCCGCGCCTGCTGACGTTTGCCAGCCAGCTGAAGGCGGGAAAGGGCCTGACCATCGTTGGAACGGTGGTGTCGGGGAACTTCCTGCAGAGCTTCGGCGAGGCTTTCGCTGCTGAGCAGGTTTCTCGTTACACTGAACGTCTTTCTGGTGAGACTTCAGACGAACACCTTTTCATTACTTTGTGTTTGTTCTCTCTCAGACTCTGAAGCACCTGATGGATAAGGAGCGAGTGAAGGGTTTTGTTCAGTGCATCGTGGCTCAGAAACCACGTGAGGGGATCAGTCACATGATCCAGTCCAGCGGTTTGGGAGGGATGAAGCCTAACACTGTGGTGATGGGCTGGCCTCACGCCTGGAGGCAGAGCGAGGACCCGCAGTCCTGGAAGACCTTCATCAGTCAGTCCAAGTGGATGAAAAAATCCTTTTCTGTCTCATAAAGTTTTTTAAAAATGTTTTTTCCTCTCGGCTCCTTCCAGACACGGTGCGTGTGACCACGGCGGCCCACCTGGCCTTACTGGTGCCCAAAAACATCTCCCTGTTCCCCAGCAACAGCGAGCCGTGCACAGAGGGCTACATCGACGTGTGGTGGATCGTCCATGATGGAGGGATGCTGATGCTGCTGCCGTTCCTTCTTCGCCAACACAAGGTGGGAAAACTGATTAAAATGCGATCGGCGTCTGTCAGAACGACATCTCAAACCCTTCGTCCTGTTGTTTATGTGATTTTTCAGGTGTGGCGCAAATGTGGGATGCGAATCTTCACAGTGGCTCAGATGGAGGATAATTCTATTCAGATGAAGAAGGATCTGGCAACCTTCCTGTATCACCTACGGATCGAGGCCGACGTGGAGGTCGTAGAGATGGTATGTTGACTAGAAGGATCAGAATCAGGATCTTCCACCAAACATCCAGGTTTTCTTCTTGTTTTATATCCTGAAGATGATCTGCTTGTTTCTGTGTGAACTCCAGGCCTCGAGCTGATCTGCATGTTTCACATGTTTCCTGCTCGCAGACCCTAAACCTGTTAATCAGCCATCAGCTGAAATCAGGTGTGATGAGGCAGGGAAACATGTCAAACATGCAGCACGGTGGATCATTAGAAACACGCACCCAGGTGCTGAAGCGTCTTATAACAGTTCATGTCTGAGTTTAAAATGAAAACCTTCCCATCAGCATGTGGTTCTGTTGGGGAGAACGTCCTCGGACTTTGTGAAAGCTCTTCTCAAACAGACTCCGCAGTAGGAGCTTCAGCGTGTGACTCATTCAGTGCTTTAGACGTTAAAATCCGAACACTCGTCTTGTTCTATTTTACCAGAGGGGGGGTTAGAGAACGCTAGAGAACCTTGTCAGTAAATATCACGCCTCTAGAGCAGTGTTTCCCAACCCTGGTCCTCAAGGCACACTGTCCTGCATGTTTTAGATGTTTTCTTGCTCCAACACAGCTGAGTTAAATGAGCAAAATACCAGACAACAAAAGCCAAGTTATCAGGTAATTTGCTCATTTAACTCAGCCGTGTTGGAGCAGGGACACATCTAAAACATGCAGGACAGTGTGCCTTGAGGACCAGGGTTGGGAAACACTGTTCTAGAGGAAGTACAAGTTGTTCTTCCCTGCATGTGGTGATGAAACTTCATGTGATCATGTTGAAGTTAATCCATAAAAGTGGGGAGGGTTTTGGGAATCCCCTCAGCGTAACGCGGGACACAAAGTAGGAAAACTTACGCAGCTCACACTAAAACTACGTCTGTGTCGCGTTCACAAAAGAGAAATGACGACAATCAACCTGGGTCGCCTCGATCACCACATATTTCATCCCAGCTAGAGACATCCATTTTAGCAGACAGTCCCAAGTCACGTGATTTTAGTGAACCTGACCCAGATCCATCAGATGATGTATTTTCATCTGGATCAATCGGGGGGGGGGGGAAGGCGGGGTCACTAAAACACTGTTTATTAGTGTCAAAGACACTTTTCTGCCTGATGTGTCTCGCTTCATAGAAAGCTCTTTATCTCTACTTTTTAGTCAGAAAAAGGAGTTTTTGGTGAAATCTTCTATGTTCTACAGCAGATTGTGAAAGAACGGTAAAAGCTAGAAACAAGCTGTTTGTTCCTGATGGAAGTAGAGAATGTACTCTTTGTTTTGGTAGTTTTAGTGTTTATATAGTCATAAAGCACATTATTCTGCAGCTCTTCAAAAACAGTACAAAAGCTCAAAGATGCTGGCAGTGTGAGGGGATAAAAATCTGAAAATGGTTGGCACTGAATGAGTTAAAGACCTCTCGACTGAACAGAACTTTCCTCTGGATGCTGTTCATTAGTATAACCTGTTGAGTTTTCTCTTTTCACCGTACGACACGTGATGAAACTTGAATCTATAATCTGATCTAAACGATCTCTGCTACAGAGTTTAAATGTTTTGTGTCAGTCATCAGTTCAGTGACGTTTTGAACCTTAATAATCTGATGTGAATGTGTTTGTCCTCTGCAGCATGACAGTGATATCAGCGCCTACACGTACGAGAGGACACTGATGATGGAGCAGAGATCCCAGATGCTCAGACAGATGCGACTCTCTAAATCAGATCGAGAAAAAGAGGTGAGTTGGTTCCGACTGCGACAAGGGATGAGCTTGTATCATCCAGCCGAGCGTCACGCTAATGTTTCAGGTCAGGTTTGTCTCAGCTGGGATTTAAAATGACTACAAGTAACATTTATTATTCTTCAGGTTTAAATCTTTTCTTTTATTCCTCAGTAGGAATGAGATTCAGAGAGTTTGATAACCTGAAGCTAATTAAATAAAATGCATCTGTGAATAAATTCCAGGACAGAGAAGGGAGTGTGTCCCTCTGGTTAGAACCAGAGGTTTTATGTACACACTAATTTTAAATCTGGGTGTTTTAAAGCTTGAGATTAAATTTAAAACTAGTGTTAGATTAAACATCAGCGAGCCAGCTGATAGTTTTTAAAGAGGCCCTTCCATTAAAAACAGTTTTTCTGAGGTTTCTGTTGAATATTTTAGCTCCACAGGTGTTCTTACCTTCATAGTGGGTGTGAAAACAGGTCAACAACTTCTCTTTCAGTGTTTATCTCTCAAACTACGCAGGTGGTGATAACACCCGAGTTCTCCCGAGTTTGAACGGCCTGTATCTGTTTCGTCACAACTCCTTTGTTTGTTAGAATTCATCAGCTCCCGCAGTTGAAACCACGCCTAGCATGCTGCTGGCTAAAAGCTGTAGCATAAGACGTAGCAAACAGGAAGAGAGAACGTCTGACGTTGCCATGCACACTTTGCTCTCATAGGCTAGTTTGTTAGCCAATCAGAGTCCAGCAAATTCGAACAATGAATGTGAACGAGCTGCTGACGAAGCAGCCTGACGGAAGGAGCCAGAACCACCCGAATTTTAATGCAGACAGGTTGAAAGGTCTGTTAATCAGTGTTTCCTGATGTTTTTTAGATATATAATATTTCATATTACAGGTTAATACTTAAGAAATAACCACAAAGTCATGAAATTTGTATGAAATGGCCTCTTTAAAGATTATGTGTTGTTTTTTAAGATCCACTCCGATAAAAATCCTGTTTTTCATGTTTTTGTGGCATTTTTCTGGTGCTAGAGGACGTATCTTAAAGGGACATAAGGCAAGATTTGTGAAAAACTACACATGCATTTCCAGTTTATTCAATGCTAATGGGTCATGAAGCATTAAAAACCCAAAATAACGAGGCCATCCGCATATATGTCTGTTGCCTTGGAAACGCTGTGTGCCACATAATCCGCTGCAGTTCGACGTCCGAATTTCCCGCGCAGTTGTAGGGATGTGACGTAAATTGAAGCTCTTGAACAGGAAGTACATGGCCACCGTGGACTTGGATTCAAACACTGAAGGTATACTTATGGATGTTTCTGCAGCCAGCAAACGACCTGCTTCCACTCTCACCCCCCAAAAAAGTGGCACCACAAAGAAAAAAAAGACTTTATCAGCTGCATCTCGTGAGTCTAAAAAAAATATGACCGAAGCCGGGCAGGCACCCGCATAAATATTGGATATGCGTTCGGTTCATGGAGGGAACTTCAGCTGCATTTGGGAGTGAAAACGGATGCTGACATGGCTCATTTCCTTGTGACCAGGTGAGAAAACATTATAGGTCGTGTTTAGAGCCTGATACAGTATGAAAATGATGAGATCAAATCAAATAACAGAGTGGAGAGACCTGACGTGAAGTATGTTAGCCTCCCCGGTGCAGTGCTGTGAAGACGAACCGTCTGTAAAGTGTCTGTGCGCGCTCCCGTGCCGGCTTGGCTGGTGGCTGCAGTTAGCCACAGCGCCTGTCGCAGCAGCACTGAGTCAGATTTTGTAAAGCTGCCTTAAGTTCCTTTAAGAAAATTAAGCTCAAAATTAAATTTCTGAGTATTTCTGCATTTATATTGCCGTGAATCAGAAGCAGATGCTACAATGTGTCTAAATAAAGACTGGATTTGTGATGTAGGAAATCCACTGGGCGGGTCACAAACATAAACAGAGGTTGTTTCTCACCTTGATGCCTTGGTCCCGCCCCGGTTGCCTAGGAGATATGTCATCGGGACCCGCCACGGCGCATTCCAATGTTCATGTGCTACCGAGGCGTCTGTCCTCAGTTTGTCTGCCGTTTAGCTAACATACCAAGGATACATGGGACGTGCCTTGATGTCTTTCCTCAGTCAAAAATTTCCCAGAATACATTGCATTATTTTAAATAAAATGGCAGTTGAGGAGTCGACAGCAGCTACTTCAAAGGCAAATTTCCTGTTTAAATGTAAGTTGATTGTTGCTATCGGGCTTATATTTAAAATATATATTTTTTTTAGATCCAAAGCAGTTATACGTTTGGTTAGTTGCTTTGTCGTTGCAGCTTCAGTAGCTAGAAGGTATTAAACTCACTTACACATTTATTTTATTGTTATTAACATTTCCAGTTCCATGGCTGAAGGAATGCTGCTACGCTACTACGCTACTTTGATGGGTGGGACGTGGACTCGTAGCATCAGGGAGGGGCGGGGTATCCTCCACACCAACGGTTCTGACCACAACGCAGAGGCGAATTACTAATAAACTACTGTCGCTATGCAGAAACTACATCCTAGAAAACGGCACTGGTTTTGTGATTTTGGGTAAAAACACTATAATCATAATTTATTTCATCTTTTTCATAATTTAAAGCCCACTGAGACGTTTTAAAACAGCTCAAAAGATGATCAGAGTGGATCTATAAAACACATACACTCAAGTAGATGAATTAAATAAAGTAGATTTATTTTGTTTTAGCTATAAAGGAAACAGAATCTGACTTCTGTTCAGACGTACTGCAGGCTGTTTGTTTCACCAGCCAACAGCTTGCTGCAGACGTTTGTTTCAAAACAGAATGATATTAAAAGGGATGTGTGGAACATCTTCACAAACCAGAACCACGTGGGTTTATTTGTTCCAGCTGAGGAACATGTTTGGTTCAGTTCCTCTCTGTCTGCCGTCAGTCATCTACAGGTTGGAGATAACGTCCGTCTGTCTCTGGCGTCTCACTCAATGGATCAAACCTCCGGGACCATGTGATGAAAACACGGAGAAGCTTTTTAACCAATTCTGCACCAGAACGTTAGTTCCTGACAGCGTTTGGATTAATGTTAACTCTTTAACCACCAGAGTTTTCTCAGTAAACTGTTCTGCTACTTCAGCTGTAAAAGGGTTAAACCACAAAGATCTGCAGCTCTTCCAGAGCGAGTGAGCAGGTCCAGACACACGTTTCATCATCTTCCCGTTCATACGTGTAAACAGAATGATCAGCATGTGCAGCTTTAGCTGTAACTCTCTCACACGCCTCGATCAGGAGCTGTAGAACCGAGTCAGGTGGAAGCGCAGAACCAGAACAACAGAAGAACAGCTTTATTTTTAAGGGTCATGATTTCCTACGGGTTAAGATAAAAGAAAAGCAGCTTTGATTTTCTTAAAAATATAATAATTTGAATCATTCTACCAACATAGAACACCTAACTCGTTATTAAAGTATTAAATTTAGAAACATCTATTTTTAAAGTGTTGAACCAAGGTAAAATTTATAGAACATTAAATGTTATAGTACTAGAATAAAATAGATTTTTGGTACCTGTAGTACCTCATTAATCCACCAGAGGGCAGAAGACATGTAGGATTCTACACAGCGGGAAAGTACTAATCCTGTTAAAGAGTTGAAGTAAATATACATTTATTTTAAAGGGCGTCAAGTACTGACATGAGAATTTGTTTTCAATCTCAAACCTTCTAATAAACTGGTTCCTTTGTGTTTTTTAAACCTGGTTTCATCTCCTCAGAGGGTTCGCTGGAGTTTTGATGATGTAAGTTTTACTTTGCATCACTTTGTTGTAGTAAAACAGAAGCTGTTTGAAGTAGAGCTGATTAGATGTTAGAGAGCAGGAGAACCCTTCTGGAGCCGGTCTTTACAAACATGAGACCACCTCCGTGATTTTTGAATTACTGCACCCAAAGAACTAAATCACCTTCTCTGAAAATCTGAAGGATTTTATCTTCAGACACAGACTTTGGATTATTAAATCTGTAAGATCATTTGAGTTAAACATATGTTTTGATTCTTTAAATGATGGTCTGTCTGACTTTTCTCCTCTCATGAAGTTCACACACCTTTGTTTGGACTCGGGACTCGTCCTGATCCGAGTTTCAGCTCGTAGCTGTGTCCCTGTAGTCCTGCTCGTGTCTCCGCTAGACTAGATGCAGCCAGTGTTTGTAGCAGGTTAGATGATGCTGTGTTGTCTTTAGGTGTATCTCTCCCCCAGGTTCAGGAGTACTGAGGTCCAAACGTCCAACACCGTCAAAGGAGACGGAGACAGACAGGTACAAAGAGGCAGAGACAAAGAGTGAGAATCAGGAGATTGGTGTTAGCGAGGCATCGCTTCAGGTGGAGACACGAAGAAAAAAGGAATGAGATGAAGCGTGTTCTTTGTTCTGTGTACAAACCAGGCCCAGCTGGTGAAGGACCGCAACTCCATGCTGCGTCTGACCAGCATCGGATCAGACGACGAGGACGACACCGACGGAGGAGAGCGGGAACGATCGGCCAGCGGCGGCGGTGGCGGCAGCTCCGAGCACCATCGGCGCGTGCAGATGACCTGGACCAAAGAGAAGACGTCTCAGTACAGAGCAGCGCACTCGGGCTGCTCCACGCCCGAAGGCTTCAGAGACATGCTGAGCATCAGACCGTGAGGACGAGCGTCTCCTTCCTCCTTCATCGCCGCGTCAAACATCCCGATGAGGCGCCTAAACATCTGTCTGGTTTTCTTTCAGGGACCAATCCAACGTCAGGCGGATGCACACGGCCGTCAAACTCAACGAGGTCATCGTCAACAAGTCCCACGATGCCCGACTTGTCCTGCTCAACATGCCGGGACCCCCTAAGAACACTGAAGGAGATGAGAACTGTATCCTTGCTGCTCATGATGAGATGTTCACAGACGTAAAGCTCATGTCCTCGTGTTCTCACTAACAGGGTCTGAGCAGGTGGTTGTAGAACTACACTGGGGATGAGTGAAAACATGAAAGAGCATCTCACCCCCTCTAAATGATCTTCCTGCCTTCTACCTGCTTATTTTGAAAAATGCCGAAGTAGACATCACTTTAAGAGGCGGGCCTAAGCTGTGATTGACGTGTTCATATTGGCTTCAGTGTGACTCTGCCGTGTTGTAGACAGGTAACCCGACCATGATGAGAATATAACGTCTATAAATTAGATCCACACAATCACAACCACTGCAGGGAAGTCTTTGCCCTGATTTAATTATTATTTTACTGATATTAGTTATTCTGTTTGTTGTAGTTTTCAACCAGTTGCTCTAAATTGCTGTGTGCAGCTCTTTGGTGAGAAGCTGGAGACAACGGGTGGGCGGGGCGTGTGTGTCTGTCTGAGAGATGGTTTTATACTCCAGGAGGCGTGTCTTAGAGATGATGCTGACGTAGGCATGAACCGCTTTCCGCCAATCACAAAATTCAAATGCAGTACCCATCTTTCAACCCTAAGAGGGCAGCACTAAGACGCCTTTAGACCAAAAAGTGTAGAATTTAACAAGTTTACATATAAATGTCAAAAAATGCAGAAACTGAAAGATTGCGTTAGTAAAGACCCACTAATACAGTTTATTAGCAGAAAAAAGCTGTTTTGAAGGTGAGTTGCACTTTAAAGAGTCTGGTCTGGTTCTACATCACTGGGCTCATTGCAGCGTCTTGGCTTTAGTTTAATCCTTCGTCCATCTTTCTGTTAGGCAGAATTAGTTCCAGGTGCAGTTAGTTAGAAAATAAAATGTCCAGCTGCAATCCACAGTTTACCCCTTTTCAGGAGTTATGTATAATTTTTTGAAATTCCATAAAAGTTATATTCTGACTCGGTTCTGTAATATAATGTAGGAAAAACTGTTGTCCTATAGGGGCGCATTTAGTTTTCACTGAGCGCCGCTCCGCATTAGCCATCTGCATAGTACACCTCTCAATCAACCAATCATGCACACGCACGTATCCTGAAGAACCAGCCAGTGTTTATAATGCTGCAAAGACACGTGAATCATGGAGCATCTGCTGCCTTAAATAAGCATAGAAATTGTATAAATGTAACTTACCCATAAAATGTCTGTCATAACAAAGGTGATGTGTGCACAGATGAGAGCAGACGCTGGCTATCGTCTCACGGACACAAAGGGGGCGGGACTTGAAGGTGCACAACATTTTTTTTTCACCGCAGTGGTGCCTCTGAGAAGAAACTCTGGATTACAGCGTTAAAACTATTTATTTGTCATGTGTAGTTGTGTAAGTGTCGCATGTCCTGAACCTCCTGCAGCCGTGCAGAGAAAAATCACAACCAAAATATTTCAGTAAGCTGCTGCAGCCTCGTTTCTCGTATCTCTTCATCACAGTAAATGTCACGATGGAGCTTTTCTCCAACCGTCTGACACATAAATGAAATGAAATGAAATGAAATGAAATGAAAAATGAAATGAAAAATGAAATGAAAATGAAAAATACTTTATTTATCCCAGAAGGGAAATTCAACTGGAGATACAGAGAACAGCTTGGCCTTCACTCTCCAGGCAGCCAAGGGTCACAGTGTGCCCGGCGCACGTCGATCAGACCAGCCAAGATCACACAGGAGAATACATACAAATACATACATACATATACATAAGCACGCATCAACCTGTGTGTTAGGAAAAGAATAAACCAGAAAAGATTACATGAGGGGAGATAGGTAAAAAAAATTCCTCTCACGCAGCACCCACTGGGTGGCGCTGTTTGAGATTGAAAAAAAGCCTTAGCGGGGGACAATAAATGAGACACGTCGAGAACTTTTGTAGGGATGTGAAGTGCGATCAGTGTGTGTATGCATGCAGAGAAGAGTCAAGGACACCATCTCTGGGCCAGAACCGATTGTTATGTCTGTCCTCAGTCTGTTGGCGTCCAGTGGACAGGGGAAGGGAGGGGCTGTGGTCCTCCGTACTCGCTGCTCCAGGAGACTTCAGTGCATTGGCCTTGAGGCCAGCCGAAACAAAGATAAGAGTAATTAGATCGAAGCCGAAGAATTTTAGCAGCTCCTGTTGTCCATATGGTACACTTTTGTGGAGAATCCCAAACAGCCAAATAAAACCAAATTACATGAAACAGCCAATTAATCACTCCTCCACATAGAACCGAACCTGCAGCTTCTCCAAGATGACACCCATTCTTCCAGTGAGATCCAACACATCAGTCTGTGATCCAGACCCCCGAGCTTTCTAGTCCGAGTGCTGCCAGATAAGGTTACATACTTTCCTTATTTTCCAAATTTGTCAATACGTCAGGTGACTGCCAGCTCCAATCAGCAGGTTCCCACGTCAGTAATCCAAATAAATACGTCCTCCACCGACACAGCGTGGGTCGAGTCCGAGCATGGTGGCTCCCCCTTCTCAAGCCTCAATTGTAGTAAAAAAAAGTTTTCCAATGTGTAAGTGACCACGATACCAGATCCATATAAATTTCCAGTTCATAGCAGCCAGTACAGAAGGCACAGAGACATGCAGACACGAGACAGAAGCAGGAAAGGGGGGGAGGGTTGAAGAAGATAAGGGAGAAGCTGCGAAATGCGACTGTCCTCGACAAGAGCAAGACAACTGAACGTTCAAGCTGCAGCTCGAAAAACTAAATACTTTGTGAATATAGAGACGTTCCAAATCTCTCTGGTCAGTTTTGTTCATAAACACATGTTGGTGAATTCCAGTCAGTGGTGGAGTCTCCAGGGTTCCTTCCATGGAGCTCCTTATGGGTCAGAATGTCGTTCAGCTTGAATGACCCCTGACCTTTTACCTGGGGGTCCTGGGAGGTCAGCGACAGTCCTGTAAACTAACTGATGCTGCAGACGCATTAACGTAGAACCACTTCACTTCCTGATTGAAATGTTCTTTAACTCTCAGACCAGACATGGAGTTCTTGGAGGTTCTGACTGAAGGACTGGAGCGCGTCCTGTTGGTCAGAGGCGGAGGAAGTGAGGTCATCACCATCTACTCCTGATTGGACAAACACAGAAGGCTGATGTTAAACAAGCTGCCAATCACGCAAAAGTGAGTGGTGGGGGAGACGATGGAAGGGGAGGGGGCGTGGCTAAGAGAGACCGTCAGTGGCTGCAGCGTCGGTTGTCACGCCCACTCGGTCTCAGTTTCTTTCATCTTGACTCTTTTCTGTTGCAGAAAATGTTTCCATTCCACGTTTATTGACAGAAGAAATGCCAGCACAATTCCACCATTAAGCATCCATAAACAATGAGCTGTGTGTGTGTGTGTGTGTGTGTGATCTGTTGACGGACCAGCATCACGTCTGAACAGTGAACCAGTTTGTTTGATGTAGATAAAAGCAGATGACTATATGAAGCCTCAGATCTGGTCAGTCGTTCCACTGATGAGACTCAGGGTTGTTTTTTTTCTACTGAATGTATTTTGGAAGAATCTGATCGAGGCCAGAATTCAGACGAGTTTATCTTTAGTTAAAGGCACATAAGTTTGTTCCAGTTCTACATAAAGACGTGACACTGCTTCAGAGGAAGTGAGGTTTCTAAGAAAAAACACTTTCTTATAACAAAAAAAAAAAAGATTTCATATCACCGCTGTGTGGGGCCACTTCTTCCATATCCTAAAATATACACCCCAACTTCAAAAATTTGTAAAATATATTTGAATTTACTGCAACGTTTCAGTAAAAAAGAAAAAAACGTAACTTTATTCGACAAAAATAAAAGGAAATAAGGTCAAACCTTTAAATAGTTGATAGAAACTGGCTAAATAATGTTTTTATTTATATTGTGTTTCAAAGTTGAAGTCAAATATTGATTCACAGTGTAAGATGGAAGAAGAATTTATTAAAAAAAAAAAACTTTTCAGGATTTTGCGAAACCCTTTAAAATATTTTATTTGTTTTTAAAGTTGGACAATTAAACTCGTTCCTGGAGCGACAAAAACACTCAGATACTTTGTTTAGTTTGATCACAACTGGAATATTTGTGGAAAATGTCCTGTTTTTTAAATATTTTATGACGTCCAACTTTTAACTCGCTTATTTTCTGAAGAAACGAGTTCTTCTTCTGGTGTTGCTCCATGCTCAGATGAAAAACGCCTTCCTTCTTTTATCAGTGTAGCTGTTAGACACGACAATCCTGCTCTGAATTCAAAGTGTCTGTCAGTCCTGCGAAATTGTGAGATGAAAAATTGAATTTTGCACCATGTTTATTTGTAGATATCAGTTCCAAGATGACCAAAATGACCCCAGTGCAATGAACGTTATGAGAGGTGGTGAAGCTGTAAGCCGGGCCTGTCGGACTGCATGTCAGGTGTAAAGTAATTCTATAAACACAAGGTCAGACTTTTTATTTGTGAAGACCTCAATCCTGTTGGATTGAAAGTATTGTTGGACCATTGTGGCGCGGGCCACTGCACTGCATGTGTGTACATGTTCCTCTGTGTGTGTGTGTGTATGAATGTTGTGTGTTCTTTTGCCCCCCGCCAAACGAGCGGCGGTTTTGTGTATTGCGAGCTCGTGCCCTGGAACGCCGTCTTACTGCTCACCTAAAATAAACTTGCAGACGTCCTGCTTCGAGTGTGAATGAACGTTCATGAGCTTGTTGTTCAATCTTAGGATCTTCAAAGTTGAGTCATTTGATTCTACTCTGTTTTGTCTCTTTTTTTACAGTATTGTGCAGGAATTAATTTATGTTGTTATTTTGAACGATGTTTTCTTGATTGTACAAAACAAAAAACTGAGATCCTGAGTTTTATTTTTTTTAAATTACATTATTAGAAAAATTGTGAAAACGCTTTAAAAATGGAATAAAGCAGTTTTAAAGACATGTTTGATTTGTTTCATTTTGCTTTTTCTTTTTGAGTTGATCAACAAAAACCTGACATGCACGATCTGAAACAGATCATGAAGAGTTTTGGGTCTTAAAGAGGGGGGAAAGACCTTTAAAGACAAATAACCAAGAATGAAATGTTTAAATGACAAGTGGATAAATTGATTGTAAAAAGAATAACAATTTGCACAAATAAATAACATTGAATTCATCAAAACATCTTACCAACTAGTAGAAAAAATAGGTCATAACGTAGTTTCAAATATCAGACTTTTATTTTGAAAACCTAGTCCGTTGTGTGGCGTGCTGACATCACTTCCGTGTACGCGTACAGTCGGGAAGCCGGTCCCATGTTGAGATTTTGAGGAAATAATTTTGAGAGCAAAGTTTTCTTGTAAAAGTGGGATTAAAAAGCGAAAGAAAAAGAGGTGACGCTCATCTTGGGGATGAAGATGGAGGTAAGAGCATCCGGAACCGGAACCGTTTGGTCTGGATAACTCCCGAACCGTCAGCCGGACGATGTTCTGATGGTTTATTTGAGCGGATCACCAGGAGTGACCTGATTTATTTAAAGTTCAATTCATCTTCTCTCACATTTAAAGAGCAACTTTAAAGGCTTTAAAAATTCTTGAATCTCTAACAACTGACGTTTAAAGAGTTTAAAATGTTTAAACACACGCAGAAAACACACGCAGAAAAAAAACAGCTGAGTAACAACTAGATTGTTTTGGACAGTAATCGATAATTAGATTTACTTTCTTGAAACAAACGAATCTCTCTGCTGTGTTTATTGTTTACGACAACAACATGACTAGTGTTGTAGTGTAGAGCGTGAACTGCTGTTGCCCACAAACACTATAACGCACCGCTCTGGTGCCCCACCACTCTGGTACCCCTCGGGGTGTTGCGCGTGTGCACAGGGGTGTAAGGTTGAGCGTGAGGTCATGGTATGAGGTGCAGAATAGAGAAGGGCAGAAGGTTACTGTTGGGGTACAGTTCAGGTAATAAAAACTATATGCGCGTTCTGCACGCGTCACCCGGAAGAGGCATGACAGCAGCGGGGTGTGAGACTGTTGCCTTCAAGTGAAATAACGTTTAATGACGTAAAAAGCCACTTCCTTCATTGTCTTTCAAAGTAAAAGCCTTGATCTAGTTTTACATGCACTCAGTAGTTTTTCACGGTGTGCAATGGAATGCATAGGTTTAGATGTACTTTTAATTGACACAGATTTTTGTAAAATATATCTGAGATGATAGAAGGTGTAATTTTAAGCCTAAAATATTAAAGTCACAGCATGTTTTAGAAAAGAAAATCTAGAATTATCATAGGGCAAGCCTGGGATATTTTTTTATTTAATTGCTACTGGAGTAAAGTTTTATTCATTGAACCTCCGAAAATGTTTGTAGCCATTTCTGTGGTGTGTGGATAGTTAATTTGTTAGAGTAGGTAAAGTTAATCACTTCTCCTTCTTATTAACCAATTTTTAAACTGTTATTAAAGAAATGTTCTGATATTTGGATATAAAGCTGAGCAGCTATGACACACACAGCCATGCATGGTCACACACAACAGCATTTATATGCTCTCAATTAGGGGCGACGGAGTAAATCAGCATCACCTTATTTACCTAAACGTTTGAAGCTTTGGCAAAAAAAATGGCAACAAAGTTGAATAAATCAAGAGCTTTTGTTGCTTTCGTGGTTTGAAGGGGTTTAATATAAATGAAGCTGCTCCAGGGAAGTACACTTACACCTGATGCATCAGCTGATACATAAATCCAAGCAATCTGTTTTTTGTCCTTGTGATAGATAAAATATAGAATTGGTTGAGGATACGTTCACGTATTTAAAAAGTAGAAATGATGAAAATTACATGGAATGAAGTGGGAATTAAACTGTTTCTCCTCCACAGCAGGAATTATTCCCTGATGTGTTCCGCTTGTGACATTCTACACATCTGGTTGGAGGATTGTAACAAAGAAGTTAAATCTTCAAATTTCAGTCCCGTTAAGTGTTTTAACAAATGGCTTTTAAAAATATAAACACTTCTTTGACATTTGCGGTATCAGTTTTAAGTCCCGCCCCCGTCTTGCATATAAATGGGACATTTTCTGGACTTAAAAGTAACAAAACATCTCTACTGTGTGTTAAAATATTCATTTTTATAACACTGTGCAAATGTTTTAAGCAGGTATGACAAAAAGCTGCATAATAAGATAAGTTCACAAAATCATTTAAATTATTTTATCCCTTATGAATTACATTGATATGTGCTGTAAACATCAGTTACCTTCAAAACAGTGTTGGATGTACAAAATCAGGGATTTTTCTGGCTCCAGCTGTTCTGATAAGACAAACGTAAATATTGCTGTAATTCTGCTGTTAGTTAACTGAAAAACTGCAGAGTGAAAAAAAACATGGAGAGTTATCCTTCGTGCAGACCTGAACTCAATATTATGATTCTATTGGGGAGAACATCTTGAAGAATTGATGCTGTTTTTCTCCAAATATTGATTTCATTTACATTTTTTTCCACTTACTAAAACTTTTGCACAGTTCTGTAGTTTCTTGTGGGTTTCAGTCCCAACTGTCAGAGGTGATTCTAGGGTTTGTTAGTCCCAAAGCAAAAATTCCGTAGGGCTCCCATTAAATAGTTTTTGTCATAATTTTAATAAATGGTTACATAGATAATCTTCATTTTCAGTGTTTCCCATGTTGTGATTTGTTTTGTTTACTCATAAATTAAAATGAATCAAAACAAAGTTTTAGTTCACCATCTAGTGACTCAGGGGCTGCAAGCAGCCAAACAATGTCTCTGCTGACTATTGAAACTGCAGCGTAGAGCGTTGATCTGAGCAGAGCTGCTTCTTGTTGTATCTGTGGAGGTCAGAGGCCAAAGAGGAAGTTCCACACCTGATCGGAGTCGTACTGTGTTGTCTTTTGCTTTTCAGAACTTGTGTCTTATGAAAAAACTTATATGTTAAAATAGTGATAAAATGTACAGAGAAGTGTAAAAATTAGAGTTTGGAAAACCAAGAAATAAAACATTCAAAGGATAGTATGCTCGCACCTTGGATCGTATCGTGACTTAAAGGACAATCTATTTTTATTTTGAAACATCGCTCCCTTTCCGGTTTGGTCCCAGTTTAACTTGACCCCTCCCTCCCCTCTCTTCCATGATCCGTGTCTCGGGATCCATTGAGCATCCTTGCTTGGACCAACACGTCGCAGGAACGGGGAGTCGCTCTGTTCTCCTCCGCTTGTCAGACACCTCCAACCGTTGACCGTCCACACCTCGCGCGGGTCATCCGTTAGGTGCACGCGGGACAAACGGCCGCTACGTCCGACCTCTGACTGAATGGTGCGTTTGAGGACAGACAGACAAACGGGCTCCAGGCTGGTGGCGGCGGTGTGTGAGTACCGCAGCTTTGCGTCAAAGCCCAGCTAAAGCTAAACCGTAGTGGGACAAGTCAGCAAGAAAGACTGATAACAGCCACGTTCACCCGCCGGCAGACAGACGGACAGCGAGCAGGTTATTTTTGGTACAGCTGCGGGCGCACACATGCTCAGTTTGTGTCTTTATCCGAGCCAAAGCTGTCAGTTGACTCCTGAATTCATCAGATATCTGTAATCTTATGGCGGCTGGTGGCCCCACTACCTGAAACAGCCTTTAGGTTAAAGAAATCAAACCTCAAACGAAGGAATTACCAGCTCAAGCTTCGCAGCTAACACATGAGGCCCAGCTGAGAAGATGGACCTGAATTTTTACTCAGATTTGACGGACGGTACCGGGCAGCACGACGGTGATCCGGAGTTCCTTGATCCACAGTCCTTCAATGGATTTGACTCCGACAACAAGGTGACTGATACCAGAGCACGTTTACTCAGGAGTTTAGTCTAATTTAACTGAACTGACTGAATTCAGCTGCTTTGTAACATCATTATTTAGATCTTTATTGCTCTTTATTTTAAATTAAAGCTGAATGAATCCTGGAGACATCCACTGACCTCAGTTCACCACTGTAAACTTCTGTCTGGATGAATTAAAGCATTTAAAAGAAACAGATATTTTTCTTAACAAATAACATTTACAGCAAAAATTCCTAGACCCACATAATCGATACCTAACTAGTTATTTGACAGGACAGGAGATGAATCAGAACATGATGTATTGGCACTCCCAAATTTCAGATGGTGGAAAATCAAGAAGGTTTTCAGCTTTCAGTATTCATTCCTTGAGTTATATTTGTTTAGAGTACTGTTGCAGCTTGTCCACACTGAAACACTGTTTTTCCAAAACTATACTTTTCATTTTTCAAAATATTCTCCTTAATGTGACTTTGTTTCTGGGAACATCTTCATCCACACAAAAACGACCCAAAACGTTGCAGTAATTATGTCGGGATGTGGCGCCTGTAATCTCGTCATGAAAACCGGAAAGACGGCGTGGAGCTTAAAGCTTGTATGCTGGATACGAACCGGAAAACGCAATATACAGAAGGGGATAAAGACTGTTTGGAGGCGGAGCTGTGACACGCGTTTTAAAGGGTTTCAGCTCTACAAGAAAACAGTTTTTCAACATTTTTCTATTTCAAACTTGCTGTTGAAAATAATATTTTAGGGAAACACCGCTAAGATGATCTAATGCAGATGCTGTTGTCACATGGACAGCACCTACAGTTTGTGTTGATGACCCTCTGACTTTCACACCTCTGTGTTTCAGTTCCCTGGAGGCAGCGACAACTACCTGACAATTTCCGGGTCTGGCCATCCCTTCCTGTCTTCTTCTGAGGTAGGACTAACCCTTAAAAAGCAGCGGCGGGTTTTGTTTTTCATGGTTGAGCTTCCTAACAGAGCTGATGCTGCTTTCACATCCTTTTGTTAAAGAGGTCCTTCCATTAAAAATGTTTTTTCTGAGGTTTCTGTTGAATATTTTAGGTGTTCTTACCTTCATAGTGGGTGTGAAAACAGGTCAACAACTTCTCTTTCAGTTATAATCTCTTAAACTACGCAGGTGGCGATAAAACCCGAATTCCAACAGCCTGTATCTGTTTCGTCACAACTCCTTTGCTCGTTAGTATTCGCCAGCTCCCGCAGTTGAAACCACGCCTAGCATGCTGCTGGTTTAAAGCTGTTGCATAAGACGTAGCATGCCATGCGGAGCGGGGCAGGAAACAGTATACCTTGCTCTCATAGGCTAGTATGTTAGCCAATCAGAGTCCAGCGAGTTGCAGCCCGAAGCCTGACAAAACCAGCCAAATTTTGACGCAGATAGATTGAAAGGTCTGTTAATCAGTGTTTCCTAATGTTTTTTAGATAAAAAATGTTTCATATTACAGGTTAATACTTCAGAAATAACCAGAAAGTCTTGAAATTTGTGTGAAATGGCCTCCTTAAAGTGAGTCTGGAGATTTCAGTCTCATCACTGAAGTTGTGATCAGGATTCTTCATCACACTTACAGCTTGATTTTGGTATTAAAGTGTCTCTGACATGCAATTTTTTTGTTATTTTATTATTTCATATTAGTCAAAATTACATTTGTGATCTGTGGACACTTTTCCGCATAAACCAGGATGACGCAGATTTCCAAGTCTCAAATATTCAGATTTAAAGATTTTTGCTGATCAATTTTGAGAAAGGTGCATTTACCAGTAGTGATGAAAAGCACAATATGAGATGTAAAATGAGCGATTAACATGGCAGAAACTGGAGATCAAGAATCTGTTGTTTCTAATGGTTTGTCTCTATCTGAACAAGAAATCACTCAATCCGTAGTTAATACGAAGAGAACCGGTTTTGATACACGTTTAAACCGAAATCGGTTCCACAGGCTTTAAGTTCTGTTGACCAAACACAGTCAGTCTCGGTGTCATCATAGATGCAAACAAACGTTACAGATAAACAGCCAGATCAGAGCAGAAGAAGGAGAGAAAGAAAAAAGATCAAAATCCACAGAGAAATCTGTCATGGAGTTACTATTTGGAGTTACTAATGTCAGATCCGCAACTTTATCTGTTTTTAAAAGCTGTATTATGGCTAAGTTGAGCGAATCATAGGTTGCCGTGTGCGAGTGTATGTTTGTTTGTGTGATAATTTTTTCACTGCGGTCATGGCTCATCATGACAGCAGCTGGTTTCAGAGTGCACAGAAAGATCCTGTTGACCAGACAGCTGCAGCTCATTTCAAACTCCAGTTGCTTTTCATTAATAACATTTGCACACTCAGAAAAGGGGATTTCCTCACGGTTCTAGACGTGAGGCTGGGGAGGATCTTGTTGTAAAGCAAGGAGCTACCTCCACAATTTGGAACTGGCTCGGTTACAGAAAATCAGATGAGTAAACTACCGCAAAATGCAAAGTTTGGAGAAAAATGGTGGTTACAAAGAGTGGAAATGCATCCAATCACATCCACCAGACAGTCATATGACTTCATCCAGTCTGCACAGAGCAGTGCTGCTAACGTATCGACTGTGTCGATATATTTACAGAGTGTTTGGAATCTTTCAGGGGACTTTTTTTTTAAAAAGCGACTAGCGACAAATCTTCTGACTGTTAATGGTATTATTGGATACTTTTGTAGATTAACATGGAACACGTATCATTGTGACTGTTCCCTTATCAGTTAAGCGCTCACAGCCCGCTGCTGCAGCTTTACCACACACGGTCGGACAGATATTAGTCCCGCTGAGTCCAGAATGTTGATAAATTGCATCTGCCTGATGCCGCTGCAGCTGATCACCTGGGCTCCGATGCAAAGACAAAATGTTTTCTGTCTAAAATAAACAACTGCACACTATCACCTAATCACTGATTTCATTCACAGCCCCAGTCACTTCCTGGTCTGTGTGGTCGCTTCTCTGAATCTAAACTGACCTTTTAAGAACTACAGAAAGGCGTGAAAATAGAACCTTGAATTAAAAGACTGGTTAAAGCCATTTAATAACAAGAACCATCACATTTTCAAGCACATTATGCAAGTTAGGCCATTTGATATAGAAGGGCATGGGGTTTGTGTGTGTGCGAGGGTTGGGCATACATGTCAACTCTCCTGATTTTCCCGGGAGACTACCGGATTTCAGTGTCTCTCCCGAAAATCTCCCGGATCCAACTTTCTCCCGAATTTCTCCTGATTTCCGACACCTTCCGCCGCGCGTTGTTTCCGACTGGCTATTTATAGCGATAACACCTCAAGGACTGTCTTACAAGCAGAGATTACATGCTGCAAATGGTCCCACCCACCCCTTGCTGCAATGCGATTATGAAACCCCCGCTCTAACACTACTAGCACCCACCCCCGCCCTGCTCCGATGCATCTCAATCACGGTCTCCCTAATTTTCCATAAATGTCTCCCTAATTCTTAGTTCTCAAAGTTGACATGTATGGGGTTGTTCAGGTGTGATGATAGCAGCAACTGCCTAGGCAAAGCAAAACAAACATGGCTGCGCCGGTGGACGTACGCGTAGAAGTGGCTATTGAATCTGTTTTAGGAGAACTAGAGATTTCTTCATTGAAAAATGAGCAAAGGAAAGAACGTTGTACATTTCTTGATGATAACGATATGTGTACTTCCATGATTGTGATTGGCTAAAGACAAATCATGTTAGGCAGACACTTGCTGGTGCGTCCTCCAGTCAGCTCAAAATATTATACAGTGAAACCCCGCCCTGCAGACAGGTTTTGGGCCGACCAAGCGTTTTTCCTACTTGTATAACCCCTCTGGAGCAGACACTCCACTGTTCAGGACAACATACACTTTTTGTCCGCCAAAAAATTAAATCAGTGAAAATTCACTCCCCTAATGGACAGTGGCACAGAAGCCAGTTGCATATCGGATGCTGAGGACACAGACCAGGAGAGCCCTGAGCTGCCGTCACCAGCACCTGCTCCCAATCCATCACATGTGCCAATGACCTGCTGCGCTACCTGATGGACTCAGGAACAAATATTAGCACTTCCCTCATTTCGATGTGACATTCAGGTCCGTTAAGACAATTGGCCATTCAACACATATTGTCATACGACTTTCAACAGTTTCAGCATGATTGCAGTTTCTCCCTTGCTTAAACAATGTAAACGTTGGTCATGAGTATTTTCATAATAAACAGAAAAAAAAATGTCCATGACAATAGTTTATGGACATTGCTAGATGACAGGACGCCCTACCCCTCTGGGGCGGACTCTCCGCCATTATGGACAAAATGCCTGGTCCTGTCAGTGTCCGCTATAGCGAGATTTCACTGTACCAGATGTCCCTCCCTTTTTCCGACACTTTCAGACAGAGCAATTCCAGATGTATGTGTAGCACTAACTGAACACGGGGCTACACATACATCTGGAAGAGCCAGGTTAGCTCCTGACAGCTGCAGCACTGAGAACTGGTCTTGTGTTTTTAGATTTGACTCATGTCATTAAAGGCAGCGATTTTATTAGACTTTCAAAGACACTTTTATGTGTCGGAGAGAAAAAGTCAAAGAGTCCAAATGTGACTGAAATGTTCTCCACTTCCTGCAGTTCTCCCCAAAACTGCAGACATTGCAACATAGAATAGAAACTGCTACAAAAGAGTTGAACGGAAGTAAACGCTTCATACTCTAAGACTCAGGGCAGGGATTACATTTGTGGCAGAATTTTTTTGGATGGTATTTAAAGAGACCCTTTCTAAGGTTTCTGTTGAATATTTTAGCTCCACAGGTGTTCTTACCTTCATAGTGGGTATGAAAACAGGTCAACAACTTCTCTTTCAGTTTTTATCTCTCAAACTACGCAGGTGGCGATAACACCCGAGTTCTCCCGAGTTTGAACGGCCTGTATCTGTTTCGTCACAACTCCTTTGTTCGTTAGTATACATCAGCTCCCGCAGTTGAAACCACGCCTAGCATGCTGCTGGATAAAAGCTGTAGGATAAGACACATCAAACCTGACGGAACAAGCCAGTACCAGCCAAATTTTGACTCTGAAAGCTCTGTCAATCATTGTTTCCTAATGTTTTTTAGATATAAAATGTTTCATATTACAAACTCTGAGTAACAACTCATTTATAACTGACTCATCAGAGTGTCAGGACCCAAATGTTCATATGTCAGACTGGTGTAACACGTCCTGCGATGGGTAGGAGGAGCTCCAGTCGGCTGGTCAGAGACTCTGAACAGGATCAGACCCCGGGATTCAAACCGACTTTCGCTGAGACTCATTTCTATTTTAAAGAGGCCATTTCACACAAATTTTAGGACTTTGTGGTTATTTTTTAAGTATTAATATGAAACATTTTACAGTGGGGCAAAAAAGTATTTAGTCAGCCACCAATTGTGTAAGTTCTCCCACTTAAAAAGATCAGAGAGGCCTGTAATTTTCATCATAGGTATACCTCAACTATGAGAGACAAAATGAGGAAAACAAATCCAGAAAATCACATTGTCTGATTTTTAAAGAATTTATTTGCAAATTATGGTGGAAAATAAGTATTTGGTCAATAACAAAAGTTAATCTCAATACTTTGTTATATAGCCTTTGTTGGCAATGACAGAGGTCAAACATTTTCTGTAAGTCTTCACAAGGTTTTCACACACTGTTGCTGGTATTTTGGCCCATTCCTCCATGCAGATCTCCTCTAGAGCAGTGATGTTTTGGGGCTGACGCTGGGCAACACGGACTTTCAACTCCCTCCAGAGATTTTCTATGGGGTTGAGATCTGGAGACTGGCTAGGCCACTCCAGGACCTTGAAATGCTTCTTACGAAGCCACTCCTTCGTTGCCCGGGCGGTGTGTTTGGGATCATTGTCATGCTGAAAGACCCAGCCACGTCTCATTTTCAATGCCCTTGCTGATGGAAGGAGGTTTTCACTCAAAATCTTACGATACATGGCCCCATTCATTCTTTCCTTTACACGGATCAGTCGTCCTGGTCCCCTTGCAGAAAAACAGCCCCAAAGCATGATGTTTCCACCCCCATGCTTTACAGTAGGTATGGTGTTCTTTGGATCCAACTCAGCATTCTTTCCCCTCCAAACACGACAAGTTGAGTTTCTACCAAAAAGTTCTATTTTGGTTTCATCTGACCATATGATGTTCTCCCAATCCTCTTCTGGATCATCCAAATGCTCTCTAGCAAACCGCAGACGGGCCTGGACGTGTCCTGGCTTCAGCAGGGGGACACGTCTGGCACTGCAGGATTTGAGTCCCTGGCGGCGTAGTGTGTTACTGATGGTAGCCTTTGTTACTTTGGTCCCAGCTCTCTGCAGGTCATTCACTAGGTCCCTCCGTGTGGTTCTGGGATTTTTGCTCACCGTTCTTGTGATCATTTTGACCCCACGGGGTGAGATCTTGCGTGGAGCCCCAGATCGAGGGAGATTATCAGTGGTCTTGTATGTCTTCCATTTTCTAATAATTGCTCCCACAGTTGATTTCTTCACACCAAGCTGCTTACCTATTGCAGATTCAGTCTTCCCAGCCTGGTGAAGGTCTACAATTTTGTTTCTGGTGTCCTTTGACAGCTCTTTGGTCTTGGCCATAGTGGAGTTTGGAGCGTGACTGTTTGAGGTTGTGGACAGGTGTCTTTTATACTGATAACGAGTTCACACAGGTGCCATTAATACAGGTAACGAGTGGAGGACCAAGGAGCCTCTTAAAGAAGTTACAGGTCTGTGAAAGCCAGAAATCTTACTTGTTTGTAGGTGACCAAATACTTATTTCCCACCATAATTTGCAAATAAATTCTTTAAAAATCAGACAGTGTGATTTTCTGGATTTTTTTTCCTCATTTTGTCTCTCATACTTGAGGTATACCTATGATGAAAATCACAGGCCTCTCTGATCTTTTTAAGTGGGAGAACTTACACAATTGGTGGCTGACTAAATACTTCTTTGCCCCACTGTATATCTAAAAACATTAGGAAACACTGATTAACAGACCTTTCAATCTGTCTGCATTAAAATTTGTCTGGTTTTGGGCAGCAACTCATTAATATTCATTATGCGAATTTGCTGGACTCTGATAACAAACTAGCCTATGAGAGCAAGGTATACTGTTTCCTGCCCCGCTGCGCATGACAACAACAGACGTTCTCTCTTCCTGTTTGCTACGTCTTATGCTACAGCTTTTATCCAGCAGCATGCTAGGCGTGGTTTCAACTGCGGGAGCTGATGTATACTAACAAACAAAGGAGTTGTGACGAAACAGATACAGGCCGTTCAAACTCGGGAGAACTCGGGTGTTATCGCCACCTGCGTAGTTTGAGAGATTAAAACTTAAAGAGAAGTTGTTGACCTGTTTTCACACCCACTATGAAGGTAAGAACACCTGTGGAGCTAAAATATTCAACAGAAACCTCAGAAAAACTGTTTTTATGGAAGGGCCTCTTTAAAGTTGCTGGTTTAAAGTTACAGAAACATAAATTGGTATAAATGTTTTAAGCATTTAACCTGCTGCTTCCAGTGTAGAAGACTTGACAATAAAGTTAAACACAATTTTAAGTCGATCTGAAAGATTTAATCTGTTTATGTAAAACAGCCCAAATCTATGGAGCAACAAACATAAGCAGCTTCATGTCAAATGATAGTTGATGAGTTTAAATTGAGTGAGTGCAGCAGAGAAGATCTTACACTCCAAGACAAGAGTAACTCCTGTTAGGGGTGGAAATGTTCAAAACAAGCAGGGAAAGAGATTTCCAACCTTTTAGATGAACATAAAGTCAATATTTAGTCTTTAATCTGGTCACAAAATATGTTTCATTACAGTTGAGTAAAATGTTGCTTTTTCTTTCTATAGCAGTCTTTAAATCACACTACAGAAGGTCACTGGCTCCCTGTTTCAAACCAAAAGGACTTTTTAAAATCCATGTGATTCAGTCTCATTCTAAATATACAGTGGGGCAAAAAAGTATTTAGTCAGCCACCAATTGTGTAAGTTCTCCCACTTAAAAAGATCAGAGAGGCCTGTAATTTTCATCATAGGTATACCTCAACTATGAGAGACAAAATGAGGAAAAAAAATCCAGAAAATCACATTGTCTGATTTTTAAAGAATTTATTTGCAAATTATGGTGGAAAATAAGTATTTGGTCAATAACAAAAGTTAATCTCAATACTTTGTTATATAGCCTTTGTTGGCAATGACAGAGGTCAAACGTTTTCTGTAAGTCTTCACAAGGTTTTCACACACTGTTGCTGGTATTTTGGCCCATTCCTCCATGCAGATCTCCTCTAGAGCAGTGATGTTTTGGGGCTGACGCTGGGCAACACGGACTTTCAACTCCCTCCAGAGATTTTCTATGGGGTTGAGATCTGGAGACTGGCTAGGCCACTCCAGGACCTTGAAATGCTTCTTACGAAGCCACTCCTTCGTTGCCCGGGCGGTGTGTTTGGGATCATTGTCATGCTGAAAGACCCAGCCACGTCTCATTTTCAATGCCCTTGCTGATGGAAGGAGGTTTTCACTCAAAATCTTACGATACATGGCCCCATTCATTCTTTCCTTTACACGGATCAGTCGTCCTGGTCCCCTTGCAGAAAAACAGCCCCAAAGCATGATGTTTCCACCCCCATGCTTTACAGTAGGTATGGTGTTCTTTGGATCCAACTCCTCATTCTTTCCCCTCCAAACACGACAAGTTGAGTTTCTACCAAAAAGTTCTATTTTGGTTTCATCTGACCATATGATGTTCTCCCAATCCTCTTCTGGATCATCCAAATGCTCTCTAGCAAACCGCAGACGGGCCTGGACGTGTCCTGGCTTCAGCAGGGGGACACGTCTGGCACTGCAGGATTTGAGTCCCTGGCGGCGTAGTGTGTTACTGATGGTAGCCTTTGTTACTTTGGTCCCAGCTCTCTGCAGGTCATTCACTAGGTCCCTCCGTGTGGTTCTGGGATTTTTGCTCACCGTTCTTGTGATCATTTTGACCCCACGGGGTGAGATCTTGCGTGGAGCCCCAGATCGAGGGAGATTATCAGTGGTCTTGTATGTCTTCCATTTTCTAATAATTGCTCCCACAGTTGATTTCTTCACACCAAGCTGCTTACCTATTGCAGATTCAGTCTTCCCAGCCTGGTGAAGGTCTACAATTTTGTTTCTGGTGTCCTTTGACAGCTCTTTGGTCTTGGCCATAGTGGAGTTTGGAGCGTGACTGTTTGAGGTTGTGGACAGGTGTCTTTTATACTGATAACGAGTTCACACAGGTGCCATTAATACAGGTAACGAGTGGAGGACCAAGGAGCCTCTTAAAGAAGTTACAGGTCTGTGAAAGCCAGAAATCTTACTTGTTTGTAGGTGACCAAATACTTATTTCCCACCATAATTTGCAAATAAATTCTTTAAAAATCAGACAATGTGATTTTCTGGATTTTTTTTCCTCATTTTGTCTCTCATAGTTGAGGTATACCTATGATGAAAATTACAGGCCTCTCTGATCTTTTTAAGTGGGAGAACTTACACAATTGGTGGCTGACTAAATACTTTTTTGCCCCACTGTATTTTGATGGATCAGAATAATTAAAATCATCAAACTTTGTGGTACTAGCAAAGGAATTCACAGAGTTTTCAGAAAACGTGACTTTTTTCCGTGTATTGAAAACATTTCACCACTCATTCGAAAACGAACGTCTTTCGAATGAATCCAGTGGCCCTTTTTTTGAAAACGTTTTGATTGACACGTCCTGAACGACTGAGGATTTACACCAGGGGTGCCCAAAGTCAGGCCTCAAGGGCCACTATCCTGCATGTTTTAGATGTTCCCCTGCTTCAACACACCTGATTCCAATCTGCAACATCTCAGCAAGTCCAGCAGAAGCCTGTTAACGACCCATTTATCTGCATCAGGTGTGTTGAAGCAGAGGTACATCTAAAACATGCAGGATATTGGCCCTTGAGGCCTGGAGTTGGACACCCCTGATTTACACAAACCTACTAGAAAAAGAAAAAAACTGCTTTGTGGTAAAGATCTCTGAACACTAATAATGTTTGACTCAAAAAGTAGGATTAGCTCAGTCGATCAAGTTAAAGTTGGAAATCAGTGTTTAAAGAATTTGGTTTGGCTCATATTAAATAAAGACTCATCAGATGCGGGTCATTCAAATAAAAAACTGTTAAAAACCACCAGATTTTTCACGGTAATTGTTTTTAAAGGAGTCTTGTTTCTATAACTTATTTTTTTTCTTTTGTTCCCACATTCCCTGGATCCCTTCAGACCTTCCACACCCCCAGCCTTGGCGATGAAGAGTTCGAGATCCCCCCCATCTCTTTGGACTCGGACTCCACCCTCACCGAATCGGATGTGGTGTCTCATTTCGGCGAACTGTCGGACGCCGGTGCCTCGGACGGCATGGTCGTACCAGGGAATGCTGTGGTTGAAGGGGACGACCCGTCCTTCGCTTCCACCTACGTTAGCGCCCCCTCTCGGGGGCTGGAACACTTGAGTCTGGGGGTCATGTCCCAGTCCGGAGGAAACACTCTGTTGGGGTCGTCGCTGGGAATGGTGAGGATACCAGGATGTTTTATGGGTCTTAAATAAACACCATGTTGTTTCCCTTTTGTCATGTTGTCTTCCTTTTCCAGGATCTTGGTAATCCCATGGGCTCTCAGTTCAATAGCTCCTCCCCGGTGACCATTGACGTCCCTCTAGGGGACATGGGCCAGAGCTTGCTGGGCTCCAACCAGCTGACTACCATCGACCAATCCGAGCTCAGCGCTCAGCTGGGACTCGGTCTTGGCGGTGGGAACATATTACAACAACCTCAGTCACCTGAAAATCCCCTCTCAGCTACAGCGTCGCCTACCAGCTCCCTCCAAGACGACGACATGGATGATTTTAGAAGGGTGAGTCTGAGAGATCCTCCAAAACAAAATCTAAAATCAGAAACTTCTGAAAAGAATTCAGATTCAACTGCGTCCGTTGTCTCGTCTTTTCAGAGTGTTCTAGTCGAGTCTCCAGTCTCTCTGGCCGTCTCACCTGGAGTTATCTCACTCGATCCCTCTGTGACCGAGCCTTTAATCTCTGTTCCGGCTTCCGCCGTCTCATCGAACGCCAGACGGAAAGGCGGCGCAGGAGGAGGGAAGAAGGGGCCAAAGAAGAAAGACCCTAATGAGCCTGCGAAACCTGTATCGGCCTACGCTCTGTTCTTCAGGGACACGCAGGCGGCCATCAAGGGACAAAACCCCAACGCTACGTTTGGAGAGGTCTCGAAGATCGTGGCGTCCATGTGGGACAGCCTGGGGGAGGAACAGAAACAAGTAAGAGGAATTTGAGCTGCTGTCTGCAAAGAGACACAAAGAAAATCCAACAAATTAATTCTCAATCGACAATAATTCAGTTCAATTCAGATTATTAATCCCTGAAGGGAAATTAGATGTTGTAACTCAGTTTTTCCTTCAGAGAGTCATTAGATGTTCTAGCTGTGGACAGGAAGGATCTCATGTAGCGTCTGTGCTGGATATGAAGAAGCTTCTGACTGAAGACGGTCAATAATTATAATAATGAGTTGATTAGACTGATATCGCTCTTTTCAAGACACTTATAGTTCTTGAGAGTGGATCCATTATTCAGTCCCTCTCTGGTTGTGAACTACATGTAGCCACAGCAGACCTGGGGTCAGTCTGACAGGAGAGGCTGTTGTTCAGGGACGTTGACGCCCAAGATCATAACATCCCAGTCAAGGCAGAAGCTGGTCCGGGTTCTGGTTCTAGCTGTGCTGGAAGTGTCTTCATGTTAAAATGGAGTGGTTCCTTTCCATTGTCACCTTGTGCTGCTCAGGATAGAGGATGGTGTTGAAATGATGATTAAACCCAATCAGCTGGTTCCTTAAATACAAATTCTTGTACTAATTGGTAGGAATGTACCAAAAAAACGGCCACCGAAGATTTTCGGACGATAAAGACCCAAAAGCGCATTTTCGGTTTTCGGCCGAAAGACCCAAACCACTGCAACAACATGACCGAAATGTATGACGTCACCAGTAAACAGTGCAGCCATAAAAAGGGCTGCATCAGTCAAGTATGGGGAAATAAACAAACAAATAAATATATTCGAGGCTGTCTGTTGGGTCTATGTGCTCAATGATCGGGATTTATCTGCAGTTACTCTAGAGGAACGCAGCTAAAGTGGTGTTCATACACTGTTTGGAAATCAGCGCACCCAACCAGTGTTGAAATGAAATGAAATGAAAAGTACTTTATTTATCCCAGAAGGGAAATTCAACGTTGTAGTAGTTTATTTTTTTTTTTTTTTTGTCCAACAATAAAAACAGTAATGAAGACAATAATATAATAATAACAATCAAGGTCTTGTGTTGCCAACTTTGCTATTTCCAGACCTCCTGGATTACTTTTTTTCCCTAAAAAGCGCCTAGCAACAAATCTGGACACATTTCAAGCAACGTTCAAAATGTATGGCACGTTCAAATTGTAGGACATTTAAAACTTCTGTCAAAACACTGATAATAATACCATAAACCATTAAAGCAATGTTCGGTGCAAACTAAATATATGCCCTACTTATTTTACAAAGTTTTGAGATATCGCAGCAGTTTTTTTTTTCAGAGCTAGAAAAATTGTTCAGACAATAATTGACATGATGATTTTTTTGGTGCTTTTTCTTTCGGTGTTTTGGTTTTCGGCCTTGGTTTCCTCTTTCGGTTTTGGCCAAGAATTTTCATTTCGGTGCAACCCTGCTAATTGACATTTTATAACTTACCGTGTTCGATTATTTACAATTGATTGACTTTGAATCTGGAATTTCTGTAACGTGACTTTTTTTATGAGCTGTCGCTTTGTGATTAAAACTGATTTGAGCAGGATGGGTTAGAGTTATTTCTCATTCGTCATATCAGTGAATAATTTCCCACTTTTTTTTTTCCAGGTTTACAAAAGGAAAAACGAAGCAGCAAAGAAAGAATATCTAAAAGCTCTTGCAGAATACAGAGGAAGCAAAAGTTCTCAGGTGAGTAAATTCCACGTCAGCCGACGCCTCGGGAATAAACATCATTCTGCCAGGATTCTCTAGGGTTTGTTTCTGGTAGCCGTTCCTGTCAAGTATTTTATTTTTCAAACCGGAAAAAGAAAGAAAACTTTAGATACAATTTTAATAACTTTTTGAATGTGGTGTTTTATCAGGTAGAAAAACTGTGTTGCGTTCCTAAACAATGCAACAGCACCCCCTGTTGGGTATTTTAATAATTAATTTCACCTTTTGTGTTTCTGTTCAACTCAAACCCAAATATATGGAGTAAGATTAATGTAAAAAAGACCTGTATTATTTATCAATAATTTTAAACTAGTTCTATGAAATTATATAAAACATGTAGCGTATCTGTCTGGAGAATGCGAGTTAAAAAGTTACATCTTCATGAATTCAAAGTCCATATTTAGTTTCTTCTTAATGAAATTAACAAACAGCGTTAGGCTGAATATGAGTTTAAGATAATATCATTTAATATGACTATAAACTAACACCGGAACTCATGCTAACGCGGCTAGCGAAGCTAGTGGAGCTAACGTGGCAACATTCACAACACAATATCCACTGAGCCAATTAAAAAAGCTTACCTCAAAGAAAATATACACATCGAGGCTTTTATAAGTCCTCATCTTCTCCACTGTTGTGTAGACTACAGGACTGTTAACATTCACATTTTCACACACGTTGTGGTCGGTCGTCATGGAAAAGCATCCCCTCTTAAAATGGTGGCTGGAAACTGTCCCAGATACTAACGTCACACGAAAAGGTGTATATGCGTTAAAAACTAATAAGAATATATATACATACTGTATATGTCCGAGTCCTGATTGGGACGTAACGTCCAATTCCGATCGAGTCTGAAACTATGTGATCAAACCCAATTTCCGATCACGTGATCGGATCTGGACATCCCTAATAAATTCCAACCTTAACTCTCAGCTATTTTTTTTTTTACTGGTTTCTCTTGATTTTTTTTTTTTTTTATTGAAACAAGTGTACAGCTTGATTAAAAACATAGACGAAAATCAACCTTTATCATTATAATTTATACTGTTACCATAAAGTTAAAGCAGAATTTTGTATTTAAAAAAACAAAATTTAGTATTTTAGAAGCGGATTTAATCGTTTTATTAAGCCGAACTTGCTTCTTACGAGTTTTTCTGTTTTTAGTCATTTAACTCAAATGAGTGGGAAACAATTCCACAAGTGTTGAAGTCCGACGGTGTCGCGTCTCAGTCGATGCACGACAGACTGATACGGGAGAAACATTAAATACTACAATTAATGGGTGAATGTATAGAGTAAACTTGACTTAATAGCCTTTAAGAAAGACGGTGGGTTGAACAATATAATTTCGTTCAAGCACATAAATTTCATGATGTGAAAATCAACAGTTAAACCAGAATGTCGAGGCTTTTAAACACCTTCAGGTTTCACTTCTCAGAATTACATGTAACAGGAACTTGACTTCAATTTAAGCTTTCCAGTTTGGACCAACATTTATGACGCTATTTAATTTAATGACAAGTGGTGGCAGCCATGTTGAATATGTTGCCACTTTGGCGTCATCCTTGCAGGACTTCAGACCAGTGTGCATATTTACTGTTATCAGGTCACATTTTAAGTTTAGCTTATCTTCAAGGCTGCCATGTGATTGGCTGAATGTCTGAATTGGACTGAGACAACAAGTCAGAGACTCAAAAATGCAAGAAAATATGTAAATTTTCAGATGGAATCACGATGAATTGGGGCATACAAGACTTTAGCAACTTGTTTTTTTACATATTCAGGTCATTAAAGAGACATTTAGTGTAATTACAAAGAAATCACAACCGTTGTGAGACTGTTGTGCAAATTTTCTTAATGTGATTTAATGACAGATTTTTAAAAAATAATATTTTCATTATTTCACCAACTCTTCTAAAAGTTGTGTCATGATTAATTACCGTATATACTCGCGTACAAGTCGGTTTTTTGTGGAGTAAATTTCAGGTCTGAAAAGGGGTTCCGACTTATACGTGCGATATCGGGAAGAAGTTGTTTTTTTTTTTTTCAGAGAAAAATGACGACAGCTTGGGGACTGGAGCAAGTACTCAGACGAGCGAACAAGGTTTCCTTATCAGCATGGATTATCAAAGACACGTTATATCTTTTTATCAATAAACATGACAAACGATTGCCGAAAGTACAGATTTTCATTATTTTCTGCTCTCATTTTCATAAACACCCTTCATCAATGGGACTTCCTGACAAACTGATTCTGACACTGACTTATACGCGGGTCAATGCTAAATTCCTCAATTTTTCTGCTGAGAAAGAGGTCCGACTTATACGAGAATCGACTTATACACGAATCGACTTATACGAGACTCGACTTGTACGAGAATCGACTTGTACGAGAATCGACTTGTACGAGAATCGACTTATACACGAATCGACTTATACACGAATCGACTTATACGAGACTCGACTTGTACGAGAATCGACTTGTACGAGAATCGACTTGTACGAGAATCGACTTATACGCGAGTATATACGGTATTAAAACTATACTGAGACGGGTTTGATTCATCTCTGTTGGAAAAGAAAATTCATCTGGCTGTTTTTTACTAGTGATGCAACAATACCACTTTTTGTCAAACTGATACGATATCAATACTTGGATCTTAGTCCTTACCAATACAGAGTACCAATGCCGATACATCTGCCACACAAAATAAGCAGTTAAATGGAAGACGGGTGTTATTTTCTGCTTGTTACAACAAATGATGGTGAACTAGATTTAAAATTAAAATATTAATAAAATTAGCAAAAAAATAACATTTCAAGTGAAAAATAACAAATGTTCTGTGAAATTATTGCAGATTTTCCATATTTTAAGTATCAGTTCATGGCATCAATTAACTAACCGATGCCGATATGTATCGACCCCGATAGAGTATCGGTATTGGTGCATCTCTAATTATTATTATATATATATTTTTTTTAATTCAAGTGATGAGACGGCAGCCCTCTTGTTTGAGATTTTTAGAGCTTTGACAAATGGTCAGAGACATTTAGGAAACGGCTCTGAGATGCTGTGAAGTATCTGACGTGTAACACAGATGTTTCACAGATGTTAAAGGAAGCAGGAAGGCTGTGTTATTACATGCATTTGTATTTAACAGATGTTTTACCTTTCCTTGGTTGTGTCCAACTCAGGCCCCCATCGAGGTCATGGACACGTCCCCTTCGCCGCCCCCTCCAGCTCCTATAGTCACAACCGCACCCACCATGACTCCCACCTCACGCCCCACCAGGTCGCAGCACTACAACCCCGAGGAGAACACCATCACCAACATCTGCACCTCCAACATCATCCTGGACATTCCTCAGGTCACCACGCGCTCCCGCACTGGCGCCATCAAGCCCCAGCCTCCACCCGCCAGCACTATGCCCAACCCCCCCACCGTCACTAAGATCATCATCAAACAGACGCAGCTGCCATCCGGCAGCGTGTCGGTCACTTCCACAGCTGCCTCTTCGCCTCGCCAGCCGCCGCCGCTGCAGCAGATGCAGAGCACTCCTCCGCCGCCTCGACTGCAACAAATGGTGCATGCTCAGGCTCCGCCCCCTCTCCAAGCCAAACCGCGGAGTGGAGGGGCATCCGCCGCCACTGCCCCGCCGCCGCTTCAGATTAAGGTGGTCCCGTCATCGCGACAGTCAGATATAACGGCGCCAATCATCGTAACATCAGCAGCTAAAGCACCCACGTCCGTCACATCCTCGTCAGGCGTGACGGTGGAGGTGGGTCAGACGGACGCCGTGGTTATGGGAGGAGATGAAGCTGTAAGTTTGTGTGTTTTTAACGAAGAAACACCTTATCGTTACGGTTAGCTGTTCATCTCAACGCCGTGATCTGGTTGTCTGCTCTCACAGATGGAGGTGGAGGTGAACGTGGCGTCCGGTCTGGCTGGTCCGAGTATCTGTGTGCGCGCCGGCTGCACCAACCCTGCTGTGGAGAGCAAAGACTGGGACAAGGAGTACTGCAGCAACGAGTGTGTCGCCACACACTGCAGGTGTGTGTGTGCACAAAGACACAAGAGTCCAGCTATTTGTCATCTAATCCTAATAATCTAATTCTAATATGAGAAACTCGGCTGCATGATAATAACTAAACATGCTGTAAAATACACACACGGCATCAATGAAGGTGATTAATAGTTAATTTACTCCTTTATCCTTGTTTACAGTCTAATTTACTAAAATTAATCTGACATTAAATTAAAGGAAGTGATTTAATCAACATGGGAGGTTTAATTCTGTTAATAAGATCAAATTTGATTCAATCAACAAGAACAAATGTTTATAATCAGTTGCTAAACTAAACCTATTGTTTTGTCAAAGATTTGGTCCAAATAATTGAATCAGTTGGAGGTTTTAAAGCTGGAGTATCATAAAGGTTTTCTTTATTTGTTTTTAAGCATTTCCACCATCATATTTACACAAAGCTATACATCCCGTGACCTGCTTGAAAAGGTGGTAGACACAAGTTAAACTTATGAGCACCTACCACTAACCAAAACACTCAAATCAGTCAGTACGTTTACACGCACACCTAAATCGAGCTTTTGACAGAAGTCGGACAAGGATTAGCCCCCTGGCGAGAGTCGTATCCCAGTTTACATGTCACTTCTACAATCAAATTATTGAAAGAAGTGCGCTCACCGCTGCTACAGTAGGTGGCGCCATGCGACCCTTCGCGGGGGTTCCTTCGCGTCAAACAAAGAAACAGTTGCGTTAGTGAGAAAATGTGAAACGTACTGATCTTCCACTCATGCTTGAGTTAGCCGCCATCTTCGTCTTTTTCTTTGTTTACTGTTTTGCTGATTATCGCGGCGCTGCTGCCGACTTCATTTCCTAAAGGGGCGGGCCAGAAAGCTCGACTAAGCAGCCGGAGTGTTTACATGCAGAGAAATTGTGTAGCTTAGCAATAAATCGAATTTCTCTGGCTACATGTAAACGTCCTGATTATTACTCAATTACTCAAAAACAGATTGACTAAAACAACAAAGATAAAAATCAACCACAACAAAACAAACAACCAAGAAAATAATATCGTTCAGTAATTTACCCTCACACCGTACATCATAAATTAATTCTCAGTTTAAGTTTTTAAAAACCTGATTTTCCTGCTCTCGGTCAAGCTGACACACCTGAGCATGAACGATAACACGAAGCGCACGTGATGAAATGCTGATTCATCTGTTTATTCAGCAGCATGTAGCTTTATGTTACCGTATTACACTGAATATCTATGTGACTTTCTGTGATAGTTTGAGTTTCTTATCTTGCACAAACAGTACAGAGTGACAAAATAGTAAAAACAAATACATGACAGAGACAGAAAAGGGATTTGACTGACAGATGATGAAAAACTTCTGACAGGAAATAAAATGTAAACACTGAATTTCAGTCCAACATCTGAGACCCAATCAGGACTCATGATACCAGACTCATGTAATCCCTTTACCATAGAAAGTTATAAAAATAAATGTTTCTAACTCGTCTGAACAAACTGAACATGATTATGTACTTAGATAAATCACTTTATAAAAAAATGCTTAAAACACAGTAAAACAAATGAATCAGTATTAACTGAATAAAACACTGAAAAAAGAGAAAATTGATTTCAAATACCTAAAAACTGTCAAAAGATTCTATGAAGCAGATGATCTCAAAATGCATTTTAAGCAATAAAGTTTCAAAAAGTTATTTTCTTTTCAATTAAGCTCTGGACGGGTGGGAGTGGGGGTTGATTGATTAACATCAAGCTTTTCATCAATCGTCAGTAATCAGCTAACATCCTAAATCTAACAAATAAAATGGATTATATCGAGAACGTAGTTACTGGAAGTGTTTTCAGGTCTCGAGCTGCTTTCATCATCCTGATGCAACATACACGCCTTTATTTTCGTGATAATAATGTTTGTGTAGATAGAACGATATTGATAAATTTATGTTCAATATATTGTTCTGCCGTGATACAATAATTCAATTTTTTTTTTTAATTTGAATTAGTGATACTCTTTTCAGTATTTGGTCAATTTAAACGATTAAATATTTAAAGAGGCCCTCACATTTAAAACAGTTTTTCTGAGGTTTCTGTTGAATATTTTAGCTCCACAGGTGTTCTTACCTTCATAGTGGGTGTGAAAACAGTTCAATAACTTTTCTTTCAGTTTTAATCTCTCAAACTACGCAGGTGGCAATAAAACTTGAGTTCTACCGAGTTTGAACGACTTGTATCTGTTTCGTCATAATTCCTTTGTTCGTTAGTATTCATCAGCTCCCGCAGTTGAAACCACGGCTAGCATGCTGCTGGCTAAAAGCTGTAGCATAAGACGTAGCAAACAAGAAGAGAGAACGTCTGCTGTTACCATGCACAGCAGGGCAGGAAACAGTATACCTTGCTCTCATAGGCTAGTTTGTTAGCCAATCAGAGTCCAGGAAATTCGAACGATGAATATGAACAAGCTGCTGACGAAGCAGTTAAAGCAGCCTGACGGAGGGAGCCAGAACCAGACAAATTTTGACACAGACAGATTGAAAGGTCTGTTAATCAGTGTTTCCTGACTTTTTTTTTAGATATAAAATGTTTCATATTACTGGTTAATACTTAAGAAATAACAACAAAGTCCTGAAATGTGTATGAAATGGCCTCTTTAAGAATTTTCAAAACTCCCTTTGTTGAGAAATGATCATTAAAAGTTATGTGCAGTTTCACTCTAAATCAGAAGATTTTCAGCTCTCACACCTCCTTTCCCCTGAACGTGCAACAGATGCGTAGTGTTAGTTACACATAATAAGCGGCTGCTAGCCACCATTAAAATCAATGAGACTGTGTCCACTGCTCGTGCAGCAGCGCGCATGAGACGCGTCCTAGAAGCGTAGTGTCGTGGGCATTACGTTGCAGTTTTATTTTTTACGTACTACGCTTCTAAAACACATCAAGCCCATCAGTTTAGTTTGGACCAGACAGGAAATCAGGCGTTCATACCAGGAAGTTTCAAAATAAAAGGACACAAGCAAATTTCCGATTGTGAGATTACGATATAATACAGTACCTTTGACGGGTTTGAAGTCCGTAAGTGGCGTGAAAATAAGCCACATGCCTTCTGGATACATGTTGTTGTTTTCTTTCTCCCTACTTTTTGACGTGTATTCTGACAAAATGCCATGTTGATTTACGTGAGTGAGACGTGCGTGATACGCAAGTGATACGTGCGTGAAGCGCTCCCGGTGGGAAGAGGCGGATTGCGCAAGCAAAACCCGACGTGCTGCTGACGTGTTTAGTGGAAAGGAGAGGTCAGAAGGTGTAGAAGGACTCTCAGTCTGAGGAAAGTGTCTGTGAGAAACAAACATGCTCAGATTAAAGCCTGACCATCGCGCGGCCTTACGCTCATCATTTAGCTAATGTAAAAAAACATGCAAGTTCAATTTTCTCTCAAAACAGAGTTGAATTTAGTGGGACGACTTTGGGAGCGAGCTTGTGACCTCTGAAACTAGGTTGTGACTGACAAGAGACTAAAAAGAGAATCTGAAGTTTGGACTGAGACAAAATTGGGAATAAAATTACAATAATAAGACAAAAGTAAAACTAAAATGCAACAAGAAAATTAGCACAACATTCACACGAATATCGCAGTGAGACTCTTAACAGAAAACATATTTTTTTTGTGGCCAACAGTTGTAGCTGAGTAAGAAACTAGTTTTAATCTCTTTTTTTTCCTCTGCAGAGACGTGTTCAAGGCCTGGTGCGCCATCCGGGCCCAGAACTCCACTACGGTCACATAGGAGAAGGACACACAGCTAAAAGAAACTTTAAAAACAACTCATCTACTGCTGACAAACACGAATGGACGACTCAGGTGTTGGAACGTTTCATTTTTCTTCATGCTCACATCATCTCGGGGACAAGAACAAAGAACTCACAGTCACAGGAAGTTGGGATTTGTTCCTGCGGCGCTCGTATGTTTGTTAACACTGTTAGACACGATGATGCTCGCGCCCTGACGAGTGGGATGCTGCTCCAGATATTCCCTTTTGCTCAATCATTGTAAATTTAAGACATGATAAAAAAAAAGGAACGTTTTATATGAATTTTGTGGTGTTTTTAATTGTGTTTAAACAGCTGATACATTTGTTTTAATTCATTTCAATACTTGTATGTGTGTAAGCTCTTCATTTTGCTGTTACATGGAGGACATTGTGATTGACGACTGGGAGTTTGGATTGTTTGATCCTTTGGTGTATGTTTTGTGTTTGTGCTGATAGATGAGGAGCTACTTTCAGAACATCAGGACCCAACAGCAGGACCAAGCACAAAAACATCTTAAATCTTTGTTTTAAAATGTGCATATTGTCTCTTTTTTTTAAAGAAAAGATTCGAATGTGGTGGAAAAGAATCAGCCACTAGCTAATTTCTGACTATCACTTATAAAAGGCAGGTATATTAGGAGGTCTAAGAATAAATGTTCTCACCTAATAACTAGAGGCTGGTGCGTGAAGCTGAAATAAAACCTGCTCCCTCTAGTGGCAGATTGGGGTATAACCAGATTGGGGTATAGCTAAATAAATGGGATGTTTTCCTGAACAAAAACCAGATATACACCTAAGATGATGTTTTTCCTTTTGTTAGTTGTTTGCAGATGAGCAGGTGGAGCGTTCAGACCCATGTTTCTAAAGTACAACATGGCAGCACTTGTAACTTCAGGTGGACAAAGACATGTTGTCCATCTTTATGATGACGATTCTCACTTTAAACAGTACAAATAGGTGCTAACACATCTGTTTTCCCTGCTACATTCAAACTCTTTAAATGTGATGCATATTTTTGCTTTATGAGAAAAGATTTTTAAAGAATTGAATTTGTTTTAGATGATGAACAAGTTATTAGAATAAAAAAAGACACCAGCTCTAACAGCATTAAAGAAATTGTTGATTCTGTTTGAATTAAAGAATCACTGATGGGTCGAGTCTTATGTAATTATTAAAAAGTTAATATCTTCCTAGTAAGTCAAATGAATTGATGCCATTAATTATGTGGTCTTTGTCTGTTCTGAAAATGTTTTTAATTATGAAATAAAATATTCTGTTGTAATAAAAAAAATGGTATAACACATTTTGATCACGTCATCACAGATGCTTCAATTTTATGTTTGTAAATCAATTTCTGAAACATTTATTTTTGAATTGTTTTTCGGCTAACAAAAATATACCTCTGGATTGCCCAAAAAGATTATAAAGGCAAATTAATACATTTATTGCATCATTCAAGTAATAAACATGTAAAGGATAAACCTGGACCTTGGTAATGATATTTACTGATTTCAAGTTTAAAATAAATGAAATTTTTTTCAGTACATCTTCCTTTTTTTATTTTAGGTTTTGGAATAATGGTGATTTATTTTATTTTACATTAGCAGCAAATACTTAAATTTAATACGTTTGATCAAAGTACGTTTTTCAACCCACATTGAAATAGTATTGTTTTACTTGGTTTGAACTTCCTATTGACAAACGTTTACTAGTCACTACTGACTCTGCGGTTTGTCTCGCGAGATTAACGTCACCAGACTCGTTTGATGATGGTGGCGGGAAAAATCTTTAGACGTGACCGTGGCGGGAAACGAGCAACGTGGTCAACACGAAGACAGAGGGCGCTGTTTTGCAATTACGTAAAAATACGCCACAGACGCAAATAAAGAATAATGATGATATAAATAATCAAATCAATATATAAATTAAAGTGTGTTTGATTTAATTAATGTTTGTTTTAATAGAAAAGCAAAAGTGTTAAACGAGGCTGTGTGAGATTTAAAAAAAAAAATATGATTGATAACAAATTGTATGTAAAGATTCGGAGGGGGAGGGAGAGGAACGAGACTCAGGAGGGAGGGGGGAGTGAGGGAGGGGGGATACGGCCTTAATTACAACTGTGTGGTTGGTCTGCGTGTAGAAACAACGGGGGGAGATAGTATTTTAATCATTTAAATATTACTGTTTAGCGGGTTTTATTGCTGCTGAATGGTTACTGGATTATAAAGGCCTTGTGAGTGAAATTAAAAGGCAGAGAGCAACAGCAGCATCTCAGAGGTGTTTGTCTCTCAGCAGGAGAGGAAAGAAAGTGCGTTGTTGTTAGTTGAGTCTCCTCGTCATCCCCGTCCGGCCTGCTGGGTGAAGCCAGGACCTGGACTTCATCAGAGCGGCTCAGCATGGCGGTAAACCTGGACAAGGAAGCGTACTACCGCCGCATCAAGAGGTTATACAGCAACTGGAAGGTGATTTATCCCGATGTGTGTCGGAGGTTTCTGAACAATCATAAAAGTGTTTGAATCGCTTAAGTTATCCGCGTTTTTCCATCGAGCGAGTTGTTGGTGTTTCTGTGCGCAGAAAATCCAAATGTACCACCCCAGTCTATTAAATTCGTGTTAGTTTAAAAGCTCTGTAATCTTTTTCCACTGTTGGAGGCTTGTGAAAACATTATTTCAGTCTGTATTATCCGCGAAACGGGGCAGCTGCCTCACGTTAGCACACAGTGTGGCTCATTTATATCGTTAGCTTAACAGCTAGCGAACTAGCAGCATTACTACTAGTCCAGTGATCCTAAATCTGTAAATCTGGTGAATAATTAACCTATAAAACTGTCCCAACCAAGCCAGGGTTCGTGTAGGTTGTCGTGACATTCAGCTAACTGTAAAAGTGTTCATACTTCCAGTGTTCGCTACATGCTAATGCTAGCTGGCTAATTAGCATCAAAATAACGTCCGCATCCCGGCAGCATGTGCAGCAGCCTCTCGGTTCTGGACTTTCTAACCTCTTAATTTAACATTACATTAACTTGTTTTCACTGAGTTCTAGCATCACGTTGTTTCTGCAGTCCTTAACATTTCCCCAACACTTTAATTGTTCAGTGTGTTTTTAAAGCTCTTATAGAGTTTTTAGCGCTTTTCTTGTCTGATTTGCTGCCAGATGATTCAGGTCTGGGATCCCGGCAGTCTTGAGACGATAAACTTGTGACCCTGAAACTGTCTCACACACTGATGATAAGATGATGCGTGTACATGTTATTGAAAGTCTGCCTAGTTTTATACACAGTGACCCTGAGAAGAGCAGACTGACCCGGGCTTTAGTCCAGACTTCAGTTTGGGAACAGTGTGACTGAACTGTGTTTGTCTCTCCACGTGTTTTCCAGAAAGGAGAGGATGAGTTTGGGAAAGTCGATGCCATCGTGGTGTCTGTGGGAGTGGACGAGGAAATCGTATACGCCAAATCCACGGCCATAGAGGTAGGAGCGTGCACGACCACGTCACTGAGAGATGTTTACTGTAAAAGTCTAGATCCCCATCTCAGTGAATTATTTTCACATTTTTCTTATAGTCTTCTATAATTGTTGTTATTTATTACCATTACAGCTAACTGGCATGTACTGTGTCATTACAGCCAGAAATAAAAACATATTTACACAGTAAATATTATCAGGATATAAAGTCCTCCTGGTGTCAGAATCACCCACTCTGGGTTTGTGTGACTCTCTTCTCAGACTTGGCTGTTTGGTTATGAGTTGATGGACACCATTATGGTGTTTTGCGACACCAAAATAATTTTCCTCGCCAGCAAGAAAAAAGTGGACTTCCTCCGACAGGTGGCCGTAACCAAAGGCAACGAGAACGCCAACGGCGTGCCGCCCATCACCCTGCTCACCAGGGAGAAGGTAACGAGAGGCAGCTGACTCATGACTCGATGTGATAGCGGGTTTTTACATCCGAAGTTGTTGGGATGTGAGATTAGGTCAGCTGACATGGAGCTTCTTCCTCTGTGGTTTGGAACGGTTTTTCTTTTCTGTCGTACGACTTGTAGAACGAGAGCAACAAAGCCAACTTCGATAAGATGATCGAAGCCATTAAGGGAAGCAAAGAGGGGAAGACGGTGGGAGTGTTCAGCAAGGACAAGTTCCCTGGAGACTACATGAAGAGCTGGAACGAAGCCATGACAGCGGAGGGACTCGAGAGGGTAAGAACTGACCACTCTTTAGCCCCTCCCCCCACCTTCTGTTTCTGTTGCGTTCATTGCTGTTCTTGTGTCGTGCAGGTGGACATCAGCGCCGTGGTCGCCTACACGATGGCGGTGAAGGAGGATATGGAGCTGAACCTGATGAAGAAGGCGGCGGCCATCACTGGCGAGGTTTACTCCAAATTCTTTAAGGAGCGGGTCATGGAGATTGTCGATGCCGATGAGGTGAGAAGGGGGAGGAGTTTGACCCATCTGATCCTGAAAGCCTGTTAGAGACCGACCTGTTTGTTGTTGTTGTTCTCCCCAAACAGAAAGTTCGTCACAGCAAGCTGGCCGAGTCTGTTGAGAAGGCCATCGAGGAGAAGAAGTACCTGGGTGGAGCAGATCCCTCCACGGTGGAGATGTGTTATCCTCCCATCATCCAGAGCGGCGGCAACTACAGCCTCAAGTTCAGCGTGGTCAGGTAGGTGTCTCACCTCGTCCCTGCACAGCCACGCCGACTCGTTTCATTCTAGTTACAGATCCAAAAACCTGCAGGTCTTCAGCTCCATGAACAAAACTCCCAACATCTGTTTGTTTGTTTGTTTGTTTGTGGGAAAAAAAAGTCTGATGGTTGTATAACAGGAAATGGTTGTAGTTTCTGAAACAGTGCAGCTGGTTTGTGTGAGCTGGACTCACCTACACGTTAATAAATCAAACTTTTTGTAACGTAGAGCTGAACAGCAGCTCTTCTTCTGCTTTACTATATGATGAAAGAGATTTTCCTTTTAGTGCTTTTTGTAGATGATTTTATAGATTCTAGAGTTTTGTGGATCCGTCTCTAAATACTTAGATCGAAATCCGGATCATTGAATGAGTCTTGAATGGGTGTTAGTTGTTTTGGATTTGTGTTTAATATAAACAGACCTGCAGGTTGTTTATTATAACTTTATAGTTGTATCTGATTTCAGACCTCTCAGGGTTTTTTTTTTAAACATTTTGTGTTTTGTTGTGAGAATCCTGCAGCATCAGGATGAGAGGTGGTATCATAATTCACCACCCTGGCGCCGCTCATCCAGCCCGTTCTGTGATCTGTTTACATTATAACTGGAAACTTGCCTCTTTTCCTCAGAGCCGCCTGTACGTGTGGTAGTTTTAAATATTAGGAGTGTTTCATGCAGCTTTCACCACGAGAAAATACAGAGTCGCTAATTAGAACTGATTTTCTCTCACTTCCTGTTTTTAAAAAGCTTTGAAGGTCACATGGTTTTACAGCAGCTCTTACATCACGACTGGTGTGAAATCAGTGCTGCTCGATTCATTAAAGTCACAGATTTAGAAGCATGTTGCATTCAAGTCCCTTAAACAAACCTGAGTTGTGAAGTTTTAATGGAGACTCTGTTGAACATCAGATGTAAATACAGCTTCAGATCCAAAGACGTCAGTCTAAAACTAAAAAATCCAATTATTTTTAAATCTCTTAAACTCAAATTTTATTCCTATTTAAAGCTAAACAACAAATCAGGTGTTGAAACTGAGATATTTTATAGAATATGAGCTCATTGAGGTTCAACTGGTTGTAGTGTGCCGGAATCTCCACTAGATGTCACTCCACTCACGCAGTGACGAGGAACTGCAGCTCAGACACGAGACTCATACAGATGTTTAACTCTGCATCACGTTAAATCACATTTGCTGGAGTGTAACTGTGTCCACTTCCACTTTATTTGTAAAGCGCTTTTAAAACATGGCATTACAACCAACCAGAGCGCTGGACATAAAAAAACATCAATAAAAGACTATAATAAACGACACATTAAAATAAAAGAACAATTGATACAACCATACAATTAAAAAGATGAGCATCACAAACAAAGAGGATATTAGCAGATTACAACCCAATGAAGGGATCAAGATTATGAGTCGAAAGCCAGATAAAAATAATGGGTTTTTAGGCGTGATTTAAACACAGCCAGAGAAGATGCCTGTCTAACTGGGAGAGGGAGTGAGTTCCACAGCTTAGGAGCACAAATAGAAAAAGCCCTCTCCCCTCTGGACTTGCAACGAGCCTTAGGGACAGTGAGAAGAAGCTGATCTGCTGACCTAAGAGCACGAGGAGGATGGTAAAGATGGAGAAGTTCAGCCAGATGGGGAGGAGCCAGACCATTCAATGATTTGAAAGTAATATTTTGAAAGTGATCCTAAACTATATGGGCAGCCAGTGGAGTGATTTAAGGATGGGTGTGATGTGCTGTCTTCTATCTGATCCAGTGAGAAACCTTGCTGCTGGATTTTGGACAAGCTGCAGTCTTGACAGAGGAGCTTTGTTTATCCCATAAAGGCAAGAGTTGGAATAGTCCAGCATGAATCACTGATTCTAGAAGACGAACACTTAGTTTGGATTTCAGTTTGGAAATCCGTCTAAGATGGTAGAAGCAAGATTTAATGATGTTATTGACCTGTCATTTCGTAAATACTCAGAACGATGCTGCAGTATGACTCTGTTCCTCTCTTCATACCAGCGATAAGAACCACATGCACTTCGGTGCCATCACGTGTGCGATGGGGATCCGCTACAAGTCGTACTGCTCCAACCTGGTGCGCACGCTCATGGTGGACCCGTCGCAGGAGATGCAGGACAACTACAACTTCCTGCTGCAGGTGGAGGAGGAGCTGCTGAAGGAGCTCAAGCACGGTGAGTTCAGGGGTTGTGGGATATTCATACGTCTGGGATTATAAAATCGTTTTTGGAGAGTTTTGACTGTTAACCTGCTCCACAGGTGTAAAAATCTGCGACGCCTACAACACAGTTCTGGAGTACGTGAAGAAGGAGAAGCCAGACCTCGTAGCGAAGTTGACGAAAAACATCGGGTAACAGCACACAGACCTGATCCTTTCAGCTGGTACCCGGGACATGTTCCAACTCTCTGGTCTTGGTTTTCTTTGCAGCTTTGCGATGGGCATCGAATTCAGGGAAGGCTCCTTGGTCCTGAACGCTAAAAACCAGTACAAACTGAAAAAAGGTGCGTTCAGGTTCCAGACATTACTGAATAAACTGGACATGTGTGTTTTCTTGTTAACCGAGTGCTGTCTCCATCAGGTATGGTGTTCAGTGTCAGTTTGGGATTCTCTGACCTTGTTAATAAAGACGGAAAGAAAGACGAGCAGAAATACGCCTTGTTCATCGGGGACACGGTTCAGATCAATGAGGTGAGGTTTCTTTTTAGGGCTTTAGTTTTCCTCTAGAGACATTTTGTCCATTATGGTGGAGTTTCTGTCCCAGAGGCGTAGGGTGTCCAGGTGTCCCATCATCTAGGAATGTCTGTAAACTATTGTCTCTGACATTCCTCGGTACATCAGCTTATTTTATGAACTAGCGTCTATCTGTGATCACTGTCCGTTAGTGGAGTGAATTTTCACAAATTTTATTTTTTTGGCGGACAAAAAGTGTCCGTTGTCCTTAACAGTGGGGTGTCCACTCCATAAGTAGTAAAAACGTTTGGTTGGCCCAAACCCTGTCCACTGGACCAGGGGTGTCCGCAGGTCGGGGTTTCACTGTATATGGAGCTTTGCATGAGATGCGGTTAAAAACGGTCTATTTTCAGAAGATAAAAACACTGACTGCTCCAGGGTTTCTTTTAGAACACACCACAGGGTTGCTTCAAAACATATAACTGTAATAATAATAATAATATAAAGTGGAGATGGTTAATCAGCAGTGACATTATACAAATAATTAACAGATGGGCCAGAGTTCAACAGAAAAACGCTCATATTACTGACTAAATTTCATCAGCGTGAAGAAATGGCGCCACCCAGTGGCCTGATGTGTCCCATGCAGACATGCAGTGAGTCCTGTAGGTCTGAACTACCATTAAATACATAAGATCTTTTTTTTTAATTAAAGATCTTTTGATTACTGGTTAACTCACCTTAAGAAGGAGCTTATTAAAGGTGTGATGACATCACTGTTTAAACTGGCGTAAAGCTATTTCATGTAGTAGATATGCCCGCATATGTCAACTCACAAAAGAATTTGATTAAAAAACTAACACGGCGGGGGTGTACGGGCAGGTCAGAATCCTCTTCTCAGCAACACGGTTCCTTTCATTAATGATATGTGGGTCTCCCTGGCTGACTTCGCTCTGATTGGCTACAACCATTGCCCGCAGCAAGCCTTTCTTCTCGGCTCCGTCAACAGTCCAGTAACATGGCGAGTGGACGTTTACAACCGTATATGTTCGAGCCTGAAACGTCTTCTGAGGAAGACGGAGGGGTGAACACATAAAACTTAACTAATCACATGAGCGAATAAACAGTGCTGTCAGATGTTATCAATGAAAATAGATTCACAATATGGTATGATAAACCTGTTGCTCACGGACATTGTTGCTAGAGCGGCTATCACATGCTAGCATCATGAACTCTTCAGACCACGAACAAACGTTTATCAGGCAAGGCAGCATTTTATTAAATAAATAAACTTACGGGTATTGACGATGTGGTCGCCTCCTTCAGGGTTGGTAAAGAATTTTTAATTAAAATCAGTTTCTTTGACAATCCCAACTTGAATTCACCCAAGTTATGGAAGCAGTCCTCCGTGAAGTGAGCTGAACATATTCTCAAATTGAGGTTATAACTGCGTGGCACTTCTCCATAAATGAACTTCAGCCACTCTTCTCTAGTTTTTTCATCCTTCGGGAGTGAGTGTAAACTTTCCAGCATGGGTTGAGCATCCTTGGACACAACAGGTCCCCGTTTGCGTAGTCATCTCTTCTCAAGAGCAGCAGCACAAGCTAGCGCAATGCAGCTACCGGTGTATGGGCTGGGGGTGGGGGGGGCGGACTGTTTACTTCACTGTGCACTTTTATTGGACGCTATGAAATACGTAGGATGAAATGCCACGTAGGAAAAAATGGTGCTTTCCGATTTAACCGTTTTTTAAATATGAAACAAAGCGGACCGCCCACAAACGGGAACTTTGATACTCGCTTTGGACGTTCACACGGCCTCATCAGTGCACAACACATCATGATATACCCCAAAAACCTCAAAAAAGTGCATTTTGATGTCATAACCCCTTTAACATCCTGTTTAACAAATTCTTTTTATTTATTACAATGTTCAATGTGCAAAATGAACCGTTTTAATAATGATGCTGCAGTTTCTTTCACTTTATCACCAGAACTTAAACGTGTCATTTAAGTTTCTGTGCTTGTAGTTAGAATCAGATAAATAAACACGTCCGCCTCTAAAAGAGTGTCGAACTTTTCAGTTTTATTCACACAAATTATTGTTTTCTATAGAATTCTATTGACATTAGACTTTGATTTGATACAATTTTTTGGTTTGAACATCCAAAATAAAAAAAAGAAGCAAGAATTTTTTTTTTAATGTGACACTTAAATATATGATTTAATTTAAGGTTAATAAATAAATTAGTAATCTTGATAATGTAAAGTTTGTTTACATTTTGATACAAATATCCAGATAGTTTGTAGATTTCTTGTATTTTTAGTTCATTAAAAACCCTCTTATTTAACTACTTGTATATATTTAAATGGCTCAGAAATGAAACTTACATTGAAGAGAGTTAAAACTCACCAAAACAACCTGATCTGATTATTGATTTCTTAATCTGAACAGATTTATTTGTAGATTTGTTTCTGACCTCGTGCTGCACGGTGGGATCGAGTTTGTAGGAAACAATCAGTTAAACGTTTTTTCTTTGCGTTAAATCAGAGTGTTTGTGTTACAGGACGAGGCGGCCACGGTCCTCACACCGGTAAAGAAGAAGATCAAAAACGTGGCCATCTTCTTAAAGGTTTGTGAGTTTTACCCGTCAGAGCGCAGGGTTAGAGTCTCACCTGAGAGCAACTTAATTCTCTCTTTGATCTTTTTACCAGAACGACGACGAGGAGGATGAGGAGGAAGATGGAGACGATGCTGAGGAGCTGCTGGGGAAAGGCGCTCGCAGCGCCGCCCTGCTGGCGGACAGAACCAGAGTGAGTGTTGCTGTCCGTGTTCATACATGTGACTGGTGATGGTGTTTACGCTGCTTTGATGTGTCCATAACTGTGTGAATGTCTTTACACTCTCAGCTACTTGGGAAGGTAAGTATTTACTGATTTTCCTAAAATCTTGAAGGCTAAACTGACTCAGCTGGGGGATCAAAACCTAAACGAACCCCTGCTGATGGAAAACGTTGCCATTTTAATTTGAGTGAATCTTATTTTTTGTGGGTTTTTTTCATTTGTTTCCACCATTGAAATCTCCACATCTGTTTATTTTTGCATGTTTGTTGTATTTATCATCCTATAAGTCATTCTGCTTCTTGTGTTCCTGTTTAGTAACTCTGTGTCTGTTTTGAAAACCAACTTTAGAACGAGATGACGGCGGAGGAGAAGAGGCGGGCCCACCAGAAGGAGTTAGCCAGTAATCTAAACGAGGAGGCCAAGCGGCGTCTAACGGAGCAGAAAGGAGAGCAGCACATTCAGAAGTGAGTGTTCAGGTTCAGTTTAAGAGTTTTACTTGTTCAAAGAAGAATTCAGATCTTACCCTCCAATCTGAGTATCGTGCTGTGCATTATGGGTAAACATTTCTCATCTGTCCAAAGAACACTGAGAAGTCTTCTGGTTCACTTGTTTGCAACTTTTTAAGCCATGTTTCTTTAGAGAGCAGATGTTTTCTCCTGTAACTCATCCAGACGGACCACATCTGTTCTGTGTGTAATTGTGAAACTGAACCTGCTGAAATTTAACCTGGTTCTGCCAGATCTATGTGTAGCCCCGCCTCTTGTCGAGTTGGGGACACACATACATCTGGAACCACTCCATTTGAAACCATCTATAAAAGTGAGGGACAGCTGGTATAATATTTTAAGCTGATTGGAGGACGAGCCAGCAATGCCGCGTTTCCACCGACAGAACACGGTGCGGCTTGGTTCACTTTAGCCCCCTGCGTACCCTTTTCCACCGCCTTTCTCGGGTCTTAACCGCATCATTCCGCGCCAACCCGGCCCTTTTTTTTCAGACCACCTCCTTGGTGGTCCAAAGCGGGCCCACACGCCCACCTGTCTACTGATTGGTCCAGTTAACTGCTACCAGTGACACGACTACCTACGTAGTGGTAGCCCCTGATTGGCTCGGCTGTGTGTGGTGTTCATGTGGTGTGATATAGAAGCGCTCCAGCAAAAGGCTTTAAAAAAACTCCCAGCAACCATACAAATATTTTATTTTAAAATACAACTGACTTTGGACAATGGCGACTTCCTCCACAAGAACCAAAATCAAACCAACCAAAATGAACCACAGACAGAGTGCAAAGTACAAAAACACACTAAGAAAAGCAAAACACATATTTACCGTCAAGAAATACAGAAAGTTCTTCCCTTTGATCATTTTCAACCAAGAAATCGTCTCTAGTCCTAAAACAGATTAAATATCCGTTTTAATGCGTACATCCACCAGCAGCCATGTTTGTTTTGCTTTGTCTGCCTGGACACTTGCTGCCAATCATACCTGAACACCCGCCCCAAAGCACAATGCTAACGCATGATTGGTGCAAATGTTTTTTGACTGAAATAGGTGGTTGTCAATGGAGCGGTACAAGATGGAGTTTTGTGGGTTTGGAAAACTCCAAATCTCGCAAGAATCCGTCTTGCAGCACAAAGTTAGCAGAAATACAGAAATCTGCTTTAACTTGATGGTAACAGTAAAACTTCTACTGTGATGAAGGTTGATTTTTTTTTCTATTTGTTTTAAATAAATTTGTAATAAAAACTGAAAAAGCACCAACATTTTATTTGTTTCAATGAAAATTGTTTAATTGACAAAAAAAATTAAGAGAGATTAGCAAAAAATAAATGTTCAGAGTTCAGAACAGATTATTTACTGTAGAATATAAACTGTTAATAATTCAGTATAAATAATAAACACAGTCAGACACTTTGAGATTAAACTGTTACTAGAGTGTTTGTTTGTAATTAAAACAGTGTTGGTGCAGCCGGCAGAGATAACAGCTTAAATATATTAAAGAGGCCCTTCCATTAAAAACAGTTTTTCTGAGGTTTCTGTTGAATATTTTAGCTCCACAGGTGTTCTTACCTTCATAGTGGGTGTGAAAACAGGTCAACAACTTCTCTTTCAGTTTTAATCTCTTAAAATATGCAGGTGGTGATAAAACCCGAGTTCTCCTGAGTCCGAACGGTCTGTATCTGTTTAGTCACAACTCCTTTGTTTGTTAGTATTCATCAACTCCTGCATTTGAAACCACGCCTAGCATGCTGCTAGCTAAAAGCTGTAGCATAAGATGTAGCAAACAGGAAGAGAGACGTCTGATGTTGCCATGCACAGCGGGACAGGGAACATTATACCTTGCTCTCATAGGCTAGTTTGTTGGCCAATCAGAGTCCAGCAAATTCGAACAATGAATAAGAACGAGCTGCTGACGAAGCTGCCTGACGAAAGGAGCCGGAACCACCCGAATTTTGATGCAGACAGATTGAAATGTTTTTATATAAAATGTTTCATATTACTGGTTAATACTTAAGAAATAACCACAAAGTCCCGAAATGTCTTTAACGTTTCTTCGTCATCGTGTTAACACACACCCGTATGCTCCAGAACAACAACCTGTTAAACTCCTGCTTTAACAGAGAAGTTCATACTGGTCAGATAATCAATACATTTGATCAGCAGCACCTGGCTGCTGCTACGTTCCCTTTGAACATCTGGAAACATCTGGATGGGACTTTCCACTCTCACACAGCTCCATGTCGGCTTCATGTTAGATAAATAATGACCTGCTGGAATTTGAGTGTTTATTTGAGGTTGGATTTAATAATAATAATAATAATACATTTTATTTGATAGCGCCTTTCAGGACACTCAAGGACACTTTACAGAAATAACAAAAGAACATGGAAGTACAATAAAAGGCTAAAATAGATAATAATAATAATAATAATAAAAAAAAAAAAAACACTAAAAAGGTTTAATTCATTTGAGAATCTGGTAAAAACAAACTGTTCTGACACGTAGATAAAAAACCCAAATTAAACAAGAAGAGACTTTTTTCTCTGTGACTAAAATGTTTATTTTATCTTTCAGGGACGTCCAGCTAGTGGTTCAGTGTCACATCAGATCGTTAACCGAGTCCTTGTCTTTTCCTCTCAGGGCCAGAAAATCAAACGTGTCTTATAAGAACGTGTCCCAGATGCCTCGAGAAAAGGAAATCAGGGAGATGAAGATTTACATCGACAAGAAGTACGAGACTGTCATCATGCCGGTTTTTGGCATCGCCACGCCGTTTCACATCGCGACCATCAAGGCACGTTTTTAATGAATGATTCAAGTTCTTTACGAACCGTCGTGTGAGTCGTTGAAGCTGAAGTTGTTTGTTGTGTTTTCTGTAGAACATCAGCATGTCTGTAGAAGGAGACTACACCTACCTGAGGATCAACTTCTACGTCCCCGGCAGCTCTCTGGGACGACAGGAAGGAAACATCTTCCCAAACCCCGACGCTACGTTTGTCAAAGAAATGTCCGTTTCATAGAATATCCAGTTTTCTGATTTGTTCTGTATTTACCTGTTTTTGATCGAATGTTTTCCGTATAATGTTTCCAGTACGTACCGAGCGTCCAACCTGAAGACTCCAGGCGAGCTGTCGGTGCCCTCCACCAACCTCCAGAACGCATTCCGCATCATCAAGGAGGTCCAGAAGCGCTACAAGACACGGGAAGCAGAAGAGAAGGAGAAGGAGGGCATCGTCAAGCAGGACTCGCTGGTTATCAACCTCAACCGAAGCAACCCCAAACTGAAAGACCTCTACATCAGACCCAACATCGCCCAGAAGAGGATGCAGGGTTCACTGGAGGCGCACACAAACGGTACGAAGACAGGAAGTAACCAGCACCAAGATAAAAAATAACCCTGAGAAACGTGATGGTGACGAGTATTTCTCCTTTTTCCTCTGGCTCAGGTTTCCGTTTTACGTCGGTTCGGGGTGATAAAGTCGACATTCTATATAACAATATAAAACACGCCATCTTCCAGCCGTGTGACGGCGAGATGATCATTGTGCTGCACTTCCATCTCAAGGTTTGTAGGTTCATTCGTCTTGTGTAGAAGTAAAAACAAAACTGAGCTTTTATTTTGAAGGTTTGTAAAAAGAAGCTGTTTTCTCCTTCAGAACGCCATCATGTTCGGTAAGAGGCGCCACACAGACGTGCAGTTCTACACGGAGGTCGGGGAGATCACCACAGACTTGGGCAAACACCAGCACATGCACGACCGGGACGACCTGTACGCCGAGCAGATGGAGCGCGAGATGAGGCACAAGCTCAAGTCTGCGTTCAAGAACTTCATCGAGAAGGTGGAGACGCTGACGAAAGAGGAGCTGGAGTTTGAGGTTCCCTTCAGAGACCTGGGGTCAGTAGACGAGGACACGGGAAAATAAGAGCAAACAGGACTGAGACAGTAGAAGCAGATGGACTCAGTGTTTGGTCTGTTTTTGTCTTCAGGTTCCAGGGCGCCCCCTACAGGAGTACCTGCTTACTACAACCCACATCCAGTTCTCTTGTTAATGTTACAGAATGGGTAAGAACATGAATGCGCAGGTTAAAAAATAAAAAATATTATTTCTAATTAGACTATAAAGTATTTTTCCTTAATTGTAAAATAACCGTTTTTTTTTTTTTTTTTCTTCTTCTTTAGCCGCCGTTTGTGGTGACGCTCGACGAGGTGGAGCTGGTCCACTTTGAGCGAGTGCAGTTCCACCTAAAAAACTTTGACGTGGTCATTGTCTACAAGGATTACAACAAGAAGGTCACCATGATCAACGCCGTGCCCGTAAACTCTTTGGACCCCATTAAGGAATGGCTCAAGTACGGCCCGCCCTGCTTTGAACGCCCCGGGACTCAGAGGAACAGAGTTTTCATGAACATCTCTCTGGTTTCTTCTTCTCAGCTCGTGTGACATCAAGTACACGGAAGGAGTCCAGTCTTTGAACTGGACCAAGATCATGAAAACCATCGTGGATGATCCGGAGGGTTTCTTTGAACAGGGCGGCTGGTCTTTCTTGGACCCAGAGAGCGAGGTGGGACTTCTCGGTTTTATTTTATCTGAACAGAAACTTCAGATCTCTGTAAATAATCCAACTTCTTCAGTCCTTTCAGGTTTTACTGCTTGTTTGTGTCTCGTTTGGTTTCAGGGAAGCGGAGCAGAGGAAGACTCTGAGTCAGAGATGGAAGATGAAACGTTTAACCCGTCTGCAGATGAAGAGGAGGAAGAAGAGGAAGACAGTGATGAAGATTACAGCTCAGAGACGGAGGACTCGGGTCTGCTTGGTCTTGTGTTTAAGGACATTTTCATGCAATTTTTTATAGGTATTTTGTGTTCGAAGCAATCTGAGTGAAGTATTTCCTTTTTAGTTGATTACAGTGCTTCACTGGGAAGCGAGGAAGAGAGCGGTAAAGACTGGGACGAGCTGGAAGAGGAAGCCAGGAAAGGTGTGTATATATGTCACATGTATCATATTTATCCAACCTGAGAGAGAAACCATGTTTGAGTATCAGAACCACAGGCCCGACCCTGAGCTGCATGGTGCACTAGGTGAAAAGGGATTTTGGCGCCCCCTGCTGTCCAGAACAGAAACAACACTCAATAACTAGATTAAGCTGCAATAAATATTTATTTATACCAAAATGAATAATACAGACTATAAAAAAATAACTCAAAACAATATTAACTGTAAACAATTACAAAAAAAAACAGATAAAATACCTTTACTTTATGTCAATAATAATAATAACAATAGTAATAAATGGGATTTGGTGCCCCTCCAGCAGATGGCGCCCTAGACCTGAGTGGCCCATGCTCAGAACCGGCCTGTTTACAATATCAGTATTATGATGAACTGCAGACATGAACTTCATATACTCTGTCCGTCAGATTAAACCTCAGCTGATGTAGATGTAGACTGATCATCGTGTCATCGTGACTGAACAGAAGAGATTATTTTCCAATAATTCTGGTGTTAGAACTTGTTTCTAAGGGTTCATAAGAACATTTTGCTCTGAGATGGTTTTCCTCCAACTCGGTGTCACCTCATTACATCACTTAACGAATGTTTCGATCCTCCACCTGTTACAGTCTGTAGAGCATCACAGCGCAGACGGCTGATCTACACAGAACACAGGTGTCTCTCGTTTCAAACAGATGTTTCATTTGTAAACATTGCTGGGATCCATAAACACCAGCTGGTGACGTTTACAGTCGACAGTCTTTAGAAATATCGTTTCAAACTGTTTATAAATTGAGTTGATAAAAGTCTCTGGAAGCAGCTGCTTTTAACTACGTGACTGATTCTAAACACACAAACATGAAGAATATGAGAGCTGATGAGTTTCTGTTGTTTAACTGACAATCAGACTTTTTCATTTATGTTCAAACTAAAGTGTTTTTTTTTTTCTTTTCCTTAAATTAAAGTCACATCTTTCCGTCTGGTCCAGCGTGGAGCTGGTGCTGATGTAGAACTGGTTTCAGCTTCAGGACCAGAGCTTTTTATTTTAGTCCAGCATAAATAGAACATCCTAATCAAGCTCCAGTTTAACACTTCAAATCCAGTTCTTAGTAAAATCTAAAAAATGAAGAAAATGTAAATAAACTGTGAAATCTTCCAAATATTCAACCCAAACGAGTCATTCAGCAGGTTTTCAGTGTTCTGGCTGAAGCAGAATCAGATCTGGCTGCTCGGACAGGAGTTATCTATACAGGACGGGTTGCCGTGGTAACAGCATCAGCTGGTAGTTTGAACACAGCGAGCTGAAAGTGAGTTTTATTTGGAGGTGATGTAATTGAGTTTCTTTTTGCTTCCCAGCTGACCGAGAGAGCCACTATGAAGACGAAGACACTTCCAACAGGAAGAGGAAGGTGCGGTCATCGGCTCCACCCAGCAAGAAGAAGCGGCGATCCTAAATTTCTAACACACATTCTCACACACACACATTCACACACTGCCAAACAAAGTTTACCCCCAAATCTTTCCTTTTCCTTCTGCTCCAACTGGCTCTTTTGAAAACACATTTTACACACGAACTTTCAACCAATCCACCTGTACGTAGACGTAGAAGCCCCGCCTCTTTTTTATTTTATTTTCTGTGTCGCTCAGTGAGTTGTCATGTTGACGAACAAACCAGCAGGGCAGTCGCATCTCAATCAGCAGTTTCCCATATTCTTCATTCCTTTCCTCATTTCACCCGCCGGTTCATCAGGGGTTTTTCGTCTGTGTGTGTGTGTGTGTGTGTGTGTGTGTGCACGTGTGTAAATGGGTTTTTATTGCAAATGTGTTTTCTGTTAAAATTTTGTTTCTTAATTAATGGATAATAAAAGATGACTTGACATCTCTGCCAAGTGTTTTATATAAAACAGAAAAACTTCTTCACCTTTATGTTTCTCTTCGTTTTGTTTCGGACATTTGTTTAAAAAAAAAAATCCTTTTTCACTTTTTCTGATCGTTTCTTTTTTAAATGGGGTTTGTAAACTTATACACACACACACACACACCCCGTCTCCCTCATACTTGTCCTGTTTTGTTTTGATCCATCAGAGTAGATATGAACTGTTTAATTCTGAAAATCCAGTTTTTGTTTTTGTAATAAAATTAAAAGGAACTGTAGTTGGTTTTTATTGTTCTCTGTTTGTCCTTTACTTAATGCACCAAACATAGAAAGCAGATGACAAATTCTAAATTTATGAATGGAAAATAGAAAATGGTGCTAAAACATTTTAAACTTTAAATCTCGAGTTTTTATACGTGAAGTTTAGATAATCATTTTGTTAGAGGTTAAAAATGATTCCAAACACGGATTTCAAATCAGTTTCTTCAGCTTTGTACAAATCTTTTCCACCAATGAGAGCAGGAATCACACTAATTACAGCAGCTTTTCAAAATAAAATGCCTTGACCAGTCTGTATTAAAAAAAACTCAGTCAACAGAATTTTAAGATGCAGTTTTATTTGCTAAATGATTCTAAAGCAGCTGACTGATGCAGATTTATAAACAGGAACAAACTTAAAAATCTTGTTTGAGGAGCTGAAGAAGGAACTGGAGCAGTCGGTCACCAGAACACAGCAGAAGTTAAAGAACTTCACAGATTAGATCTCCTGTTGACCGGAACCAAATACAGAACTATGTGGTAGTTCCTGAATAATCGTCTTGCTCAGCAACTCCGTCTTGATGGCATACGGCATCTTGGTTATCCATTGAGATTTATGTAATGCTCCTGGGAGCCCAGATTGAGTGAAGCCTCGTCCATTATTATCACTTAAAGTAGCACAAGTTCCTTGTAGTCACTTCTCATAAATGATTGATTCTGCAGGCTAGTGTACAGCTCCCTGATCTTTATTTGTGTCAAGCAAATATCCATCAATGATTACTGGAAAGTTCAAACGTTTAATGTCAAGGTGTGATAACAGGTCACAGTTTGCTCTGAATCTAAAATCAAATACATAAAAGTTACATATCATTACCCGGGACCATTACTCCATTAGTATTGATACTGATTATTATTGCAATAATTATCTGATTCATTACCTTCAAAGATGGTGTTGTCAGGACTTCTACATACTTGAATCCTCAGAGCTTCCCGTACATGAGACTGAATAACTTCTACATGGTGCCTGCAGGAGAACCAAAGAACGGCTCTGTTGCGTAGACCTCGTACAGCTATGCAACCAGCAGTCTCGTGTCCTAAAGAGGAAACAAACTATAAGTTGTGCAGTTTGATATGTTCCAGTGTCTAATATAGACATTGGCTAGTGTCGGGAACAATTCCAATGACAGAATCCTTCCAGGAGTTTGACAGTGGCTTCAGCTATGAGGTCATCAGACAGCTGTGTGGACGTAAGGGGTTGGGCTAGAACAGGGGTGTCCAACTCCAGGCTTCAAGGGCCAATATCCAGCATGTTTTAGATGTTCCTCTGCTTCAACACACCTGATGCAGATGAATGGGTCGTTAACAGGCTTCTGCAGGACTTGCTGAGATGTTGCAGATTAGAATCAGGTGTGTTGAAGCAGGAAAACATCTAAAACATTCAGGATAGTGGCCCTCGAGGCCTGACTTTGGGCACCCCTGGGCTAGAACACCAAGAGCAGGCATCTCCAACCCTGATCCTCGAGAACTATTGTCCAGAAGGTTTTAGATGTTTCCCTGCTCCAACACAACTGAATCAATTAACTGAATTACCTCTTCAGCAAGCCATCACGTTTAGCAAAGGCCTGCTAATGAGTCATTCATTTGATTAAGCTGTGTTGGAGCAGGGATGCATGTCAAACATTCTGGACAGTAGCTCTCGAGGATCAGGGTTGGAGATGCCTGCTGTAGAGGTTTAACAGCATCAGTATCACCTTTGCACACAGATATCAATGTATGAAGTGTAGATGACGTTGCAGTAGCAGTTATCTTGTTCCGTGTTTGAGGAGACACGTGTAGGTGTTCCTTAAACATCATGTGGAATGAAGATGGTGGTGCTGGTTTTCATGGTGTGCATCTTTGCCTTCCTCATCTTTACCAGAAAACTCCTGTGGAATCAACTTCCACTTTTTATCCATGAGGCAGACACCTTGTGTAGCTTTAAGAATAGACTTAAAACTTTCCTTTTTACACAATCCTATAGTCAGGGTTAGCTTGGGTTCTCCTGAGCTTTCCCTTTAGTTATGCTGCTATAGACTTAGACTGCCAGAGGACATACTGACCACATTTCTTCACTCTGTTGTCTCTCTTTACTTTCCACATTTGTATTGATTGTTATTGCTGCCATTAGCTGTTTCTCTGTTTATCTTTCTATAGACATGACGACTGGCCCAAATCCATCAGTGTTTGTCTCTTTCCTGTCAGCCCCAGTCGGCTAAGGCAGAAGGCCGCCCATCCTGAGCCGGGTTCTGCTAGACCAGGGGTGGGCAACTCCAGGCCTTCGAGGGCCACTATCCTGCACATTTTAGATGTTCCCATTTCACCACACCTGATTCAAATCTGCAACCTCTCAGCAAGTCCTATAGAAGCCTTTTAATGACCTGTTCATCTGCAGCAGGTGTGGTGAAACAGGGGAACATCTAAAATGTGCAGGATAGTGGCCCTCGAGGCCTGGAGTTGCCCAGGTTTCTTCCTGTTAAAAGGGAGTCGTTCCTTTCCACTGTCGCCAATCGTGTTGCTCAGGATGGGGGATTGTGCTGAATTAACAATTCAACCCAATCGGCTGGTTCCTGAGAGAGGAAATGTTTTATGATTAATTGCTTGATTTTTCTGTGAAGTGCCTTGAGATGACTTTGTTATGAACTGGTGCTTTATAAATAAATAAATAAACTTGAAACCTAAGAAAACTCTGTCTAAACTACAGCATCAAGTTTTATTCTGTCCTCACTCTGGAACTGGGCTTCAGCCTGGTGCACTCTGGTGCACTCTCAGGAGTCGTTTCTGCCAAACTGGCAGTGTAAAAGGTTTAAAAATCACCATTTGCATGAAACACTGGCATTTTTTATGCTGGAGCTGTTTAAGAATGGCAACAATTAACAGTGTTCTTGGCCCAGATCAGACTGTTTACTCATCAGTCCAGTCAGAATAAATCTGTATTTCTATAATTATTAAGTTATTACTGAATAAATCAGTAATGTATCCATTGCGAATAGAATAGGGCTGTATATAATGTGCTTATAATGTGGCGGCTGTGGCTCAGTGGGTAGAGCGCTTGTCCTCCAATCAGAAGCTTGGTGGATTGATCCCGGCTTCCACCACCACATTTGGAATTTTCCTTGGGCAAGACACTGAGCCCCATCTTGCCCCCAGATTTGCACATTGGGTTGTATGAATGTTAGCCCCTCCCTTCTCCCCCTGATCCACATATTGGGTTGTGTGAATGGGTAAATGTAAAACTTGTAGTGTGAAAGTGCTTTGAGTGGTCTGAATGACTAGAAAAGCGCTATACAAATACATTTACAGTTTAAAAATGTAGTCAATAAATCTTTTGAAGCAAGTTTATATTTTCTTTATTTAAAGTGTTGTGATTGAAAATACAGGAAATACAATTTCCAGCCAGTGAACAGGTAAATTAGTCTATGCAAAGCAATGGGGGTGGAAAAGTCCCGCCACTACCTGTGTCAGGATATGTTAATACCCTTAAGTTAAATAACTTTTAATCAACAAAAGAACACCAGTTAGACACAGGAGTATGGTTGCCTTGCAAGTGAGAGTGCTTTGCAGACAGGCTGAAAACAACTCTGTCTACAACTCCTCATCCTTGCCCATTTATTTACAAAGACACACAACATCAGGAGGATACAGAGGGTGAGCAAGCTTGGGTCAGATAATAAAGTCAGAGTGGAATAATCAACCACACAGTTGGATGAACAACAGTAACAAGTCGTAAACCAACTGGTTTCCAAGATAAAGACAGAAGTGTTTATAGTCAGGGCAAATCTAGATCACTGACTCCTGCAACATGACCTGTAACCTTTTCAAAACATTGTAAAATCTTAAGATCTCCAACAACCTGAGCACCACAGCTAGAAAAAATTCTAGGGGAAACACTGATCACTGTGAGATGTTGAACTGTACATATGACAGGAGGTAATCTGAATTTCCTCCACAATTCCCCAATTCTTGAAACGATAAAAAACCCTTTTATAGTAATCAATAACACGTGACCTTGGCACAGAGTGACATGATTTGCCTGTGCTCGGACCCAAATGCAGGAGAAAACTGTCTAGACTGAAAATGTGCTCAAAACAAAACTTTTAATATAAATAAAGCAAAGATGGATAGCCAGCCGAGTGCCCCCAACCGAAACTCACAATCTGTCACTCCTCCCACTCGCCAATAGCAAAACAATCCTCAACATCCTAACCTAAAGGAAGATTCCCCCCCTTCACTGTGACCAGAACCTGTCTATGACAATGAACCCACGCACCTTGGAATCCTGTACCTGAAGAGAAGAATCCTGTACTAACAAAGTCATCTACCAGATAAAAAGCACATTAAAACAATACAGAAAGCATGGAATGAACAAACAAAAATCAGGAAAAAAAAGAAGGAAAAATAAATAGGTAAATAAAAAATAAAAGAAACAAAAGAAATCAATACAAAAACATGTCCTACTTCTTCTTCATTTGTGGAAGTTTAAGTGTAAAACATTCTAAAATTGCTCCAACATTCAGTCAAAGGTGGAATATGGAATATTTTAATAAAAAGCAGTATTTTTAACAAAATAATGCCTCCACGGGTATTTAGAGGGTTGCAGAATGAAAATTATTCATTATTCGAATTTGCTGGACTCAAATTGGCTAACAAACTAGCCTATGAGAGCAAGGTATACTGTTTCCTTCCCTGCTGCGCATGGCAACAGCACACGTTGTCTCTTCCAGTTTGTCACGTCTTTATGCTACAGCTTTTAGCCAGCAGCATGCTAGGCGTGGTTTCAACTGCAGGAGCTGATAAATACTAATGATCAAAGGGGTTGTGACCAGTGTTGCCAACTTTCCGACTTTGTCGCCATTTCTAACAACTTTTTTAGACCCCCTTAACGACTTTTTTTCAAAAAGCACCTAGCAACAAATCTGGCGACATTTCTGACCTCCCTCAGCTACTTTCACTAGAACTCTGTTACCGACTTTATACCTGCAGATTAGAGATGCGTCTGGAGCGACAGGATCGTCTGCCAGCAGCTGGCTGGCAGCAGGCAGGCAGTGTCGCAGCAGCACCGAGGCGCGTGCAGCAGGAAAGCAGGCCATGTCTTACAGCCACTGGCAGCCAATCACATCAAGCAACCGTTTTCATCAGAGTTTGTCTTTAGTCTTTAGTTCTAAAACAGATTCAATATCCGTTTTTATGTGTACATCCATCAGCAGCCATGTTTGTTTTGCTTTGTCTGCCTGGACACTTGCTGCCAATCATACCTGAACACCCGCCCCAAAGCACAATGGTTCGTTCGAACAATTCTTTGACTGAAACAGACAGTTTTCAATGGAGCGGTACAAGATGGATTTCCGTGGGTTTGGAAAACTCCAAATCTTGCAAGATTCCATCTTGTAGTGCAAGGTTTAAAAGCAATCAGGTTTCTTAAATTCCAAAGAGTGTGTGTTTTCCTTTTCACCATTTCCCTGTGAGTACTGACATCTCCTGCGGAGGGCTTCAATGCACAGCTGATTCACCCATGAATGCATTGTGGAAGCCGGCTGCAAGCGGGACATGCTCTGTAATGATGTTAAGACCCGACCACTGTCTTTTCTTGATTTGGGAATCTCTCATATCCCCAATGAGTTTATCTCAGAGTGTCCCGCTGCTGGCTGAAATAGGCTGACACTGCACATCAGCGTCCTCTGGCAGAGTGCTCAGTCTCCGATAAATAGGGAAAGGCATGGACTAAAAGAAAAACAGGGAGGAAAAGAAATGAGCAGAGTCAGATCCTTAAATATGCAGGAACCCAATTGTCAGTCTACAATAAATTAGAATATTACCTTAAGATTTGACAGAAAGCAGGCAAATTGTCCTCTTGTAACCTGGTGACGGGTTTTTAGATGTTTCTCTGCTTCAACACACCTGATCTTCATCAATAGGTAATCAACCGAATTCTGCAAATCTCGAGGATGAGTTGAATCCAACCATTGAATCAATGTGTTGCAGCTGGAGATTGGACACCACTGATTTAGATGAATCTGTATAATCTTGTCTTCTTTGGGACAGATCTAGACTCTCTCACCCTCTCTTTTTATTGATTAAAAGGAAACCATGGACCTCAGGTGTTTGAATTCAATCCAACTTTATTCATGCAGCATCTTTAAAAACTAAGTGAGACTCAAAGTATTAAATGTTTAAAACCAAAAGATAAAAGGAGTATAATAAAACTAATTTAAAGTAGGAGTCAGTTACAATTAGAAAGTTCAGAAACAAACAAGATTAACAAATAAAAGTAAAGAAACACCGTTTAAACATTTTAAAATACAGTACAGACCAAAAGTCTGGACACACCTTTTCATTCAAAGAGACGTATCAAAAATGGTCTCATTGTAGTCAATCAGAGCTATTCCACTGCCTCCGCAGTGTGCCGCACTGCTCCGCACTGCCATCTGGCGAGAATAGGGTCGATTCTATTTTTGCCGGACGCGGGAGCAAGTCCGCAGTCAATGTACAGAAATCACACCGCCCTAACAAGCACAACTTGTTTTATCAAAATAAATCGATTATCTAACAAAATTTTTTTGTTTCATACACGTAGGTATTTTAATCCCACAACTATTATATGTGTACATATATGCTTCAAAACATTTGTGCGTGTTTACACATAAATTAGGCAGATTAAAAAGAATGAATTGTTTTGAGCTGACTTCTGCATAGTGGCGTGGCTCAGGCGGTAGAGCAGGTCGTCTGGTAACTGGAAGGTCACTGGTTTGATTCCCTGCTCTGCCCAGATATTGCCTGGGCCACTTAACCCACCTTACCTGTTTGGGTCTGGTGGCACCAGTGTCTGGCAGCCTTGCCTCTGTCAGTGTGTCCCAGGACAGCTGTGGCTACAAAATGTGTGTAGTTCATCATCACCAAACATGTGTGTGTGACTGGGTGAATGACAAAAAACTGTAGTGTGAAGCGCTTTGGGGGTCGAAGGACCTGAATAAAGCGCTATACAGGTACACGCCATTTACCATTTATTGTTCGGCCTGTATCGCAAGAGCTTGCAAACCCAGTGCATGCTCCTTTGCGCACCTCAAGTCTTTGCACCGGAGCGGAGCCGATGTAGAGCGAGTGCAGTGGGATATGAGTGACTCTGCCACTTTAATTTCAACTCAAAACAAGCCATCTTGATAAAAACGATATTTCATTTTTCTATACTTTTTATGAAAAATTCTCTATATTTTTAACTCATTCAGTGCCATAAATGTATATATACGTTTAACTAAATCCGAACGCTCAATGCCAAAGACGTACGTACGTACGTTGAGCTTTTATTGGTTTAAATCCCGCAAAGCATTCTGCGGCAGCTGCTCGCTGAATTTGAACTCATTACAGGCTGTACTTAGTCATATGATCCAGGAGGGGGCAGTGGTGCACTTCTCTGGGGGAGATCACTTACCGTGTTATAAGCCATTTGCAGCGGGGGAGGAGCCACACTCAGGACAAGACAGACGGTGGATGAGGAAGAGATTCAGAGCCTGTGAGCAGCGATCTGGTTGTTCAGAGAGACTTATTACAAACTAGTATAGAATTTATGGAATTGAGAAGGTGGTGGAGTTTATTACATGGATAAAATCCCTCCAGCGTGTCTACCGGATCTACCGGTAACGAGTATTGCGTCGTGGCGCGGCTTGTGATCCAGCTTGTCATTTTTGGACTTGTGATGTCTTCAGCCTGACGTTGAGGTTCTTCTGGTGATTCTAGTGAAGCTGAGGTGGATTTATCCAACCAGTATCTCCTGTTAGGATCTTCTAAAGGCAGCAGGGACCAAAATAAAGAAGGATTCATCGCATAAAACACACGGTAAGTGTTCATAAACATTGAATGGCCGTTGGGGGGTTGAGTCGCGCTAGTCACATGTGCACAAGCACGCGCACGTACACACACACACACACACACACACACACACACACACACACACACCTGTCTCTTTGGTATCCTTATGGGGACCGTCCATTGACTTCCATTGATTTTAGTAACTAGATTTATACCTAACCCAAACCCTTTTCCTAACCTTAACCATTACTGATCTATAACTAATCCTAAGACTAACTAAAACTCTATTCACACCATACCTATAAACCTAACCCCTAACCCTAAAAAGGGGAGTCCCCCTCATGGGGACCAGGCTTCGGTCCCCACAAGAACCCTCGGACCCCAGAAAGATAGTAAAAGTCAGGAAACGGGTCCTTAGGAGGTCAGAAATACAAACCCACACCCACACACACACACACACACACACACACACACACACACACACACACACACACACACACACACACAAGTGTTTTGGTATCCTTATGGGGACCGTCCATTGACTTCCATTGATTTTAGTAACTAGATTTATACCTAACCCAAACCCTTTTCCTAACCTTAACCATTACTGATCTATAACTAATCCTAAGACTAACTAAAACTCTATTCACACCATACCTATAAACCTAACCCCTAACCCTAAAAAGGGGAGTCCCCCTCATGGGGACCAGGCTTCGGTCCCCACAAGAACCCTCGGACCCCAGAAAGATAGTAAAAGTCAGGAAACGGGTCCTTAGGAGGTCAGAAATACAAACCCACACCCACACACACACACACCTACACACACACACACACACACTGAGTATCTGAATCAGAAATTTGCTGCTTTTTTTCTTAAATTTTATTCAAATGTTGAAATTGTCTATAAATATAAATGTTGCATGAATCATTGAAACATGAAATATTTACATCAAAGTCACTGATCTGCTTGAAAAACCTCTTTACTCAAAACACTCTTTATCTCAACTTTTAGTCCTGAAACGTGTGGATTCTCATAAAAGTTCTTCTTTTGTACTGCAGATTACTAAATAACATAAAGAGGTAGAAAAATTTTTTTTTTTTTGCTTTTGAAAGACGAAGGACTAATTTTGTGCTGATGGTTTCAGAATTCACATAGTCATAGGAGAAAATATTCTGTGGACCTTTGAAAATCAGTAAAAATGCTAAATATCTCTGGTACTGAAGACGATATGAAATCTGAAAGTGCCCTAGTAAGTATGTATGTATTGTCCTGTGTGACCTTGGCAGGCCTGAGCAATGTGCGCCGGCCTCATAAAGGGGCCTGGCAGCCGGGAGAGTGACGATCAAGCTGTGGCCTGTATCTCCATGTAATTTCCCCCCGTGGGACAATAAAGGCATATCAAAATCAAATAAAATATAATATGTTCGTTTATAAACATTAGGAATTTAACTGAGTCACAGTTTAAAGAAAGACACAATGGAGAGAGAAGATTCCATAAAAGTGAAGTATCAAGAGTTCGTATGGATCTTAGCATCTGTGTCAGGGTCCAACATTCTCATACTGAGTTTCCACCTTGTAGGAGACAGGACCCTCGATGTTCAAGCCAAGATAGAAAAACTCTGGGGTCTCTGTAATAATGTGTTCCTTCTCCTCTTCTTCTTTTTCTTGTTCTTTTTCTTCCTCTTCTTCTTTTTCTTCTTCATAGCTCTGTGTTGTTATAAAATAGTTGCCTGGTTCTTCTTGGATTGGCTGAAGGATGTTCTTAACTTCTGGTAGTTGCCACACTTTCCCACTGTCCCACATATAACTGATCCTTGTCCTTTTCATGCTGTTTTCTACATTACCAAGTTCATCATCTACGCATTTTTCCACAATTGCATCCAACCTCGATGCGTGAATCCATTTGCTAAGTCCAGAGCCCTTCCCCAGAAAAAACAGTGGCAACAGATAACGACCTCTGAGGTATTTGGCGTACTGGGATTCTTCAAAGCTTTTTTTCATTAACCTGGTATATTGTTGCAGGTGGTCAAACATGAGGACAGGAGACAGTTGTTCAGGTTCATTTCCTGTGTTTTCTTCATCGGTGTCCACATTCTCTTGGGTTTCCTCTTGAAGACCATCATCTTCTCTCACTTGTTCTTCAGACTTGTCTGTGTTTTCTTGCCTGAGTTGAAGTTGTTTCTCTGGCCAAAACAACATCAGAGCTAAAAGGTAGAACTCTGGGCTTCTGCTCCTCGTCCCAGTTTCCAGGAATCTGCAGATTATTGTCTGGAGTTCTTTCACCTGGTTTTGTTCAGGAGGATCAGGCATCTTGTTGCTCAAGATGATGTTGGAAAGGATGTACCTTTCTGCCACTTTGACGTCATACTTATCTTCCTCATAAGTAGCTTTTAAAGCTTCTCGAATTTGCTCCAAATAAACCTGTGTTATCTCAGGTGTCTCAAACCCGGCACGTCTTTCCCTCGAGGTGAAGAGGTTTTGATTCAGACAATTCAGAAGACCTGGAAAGCTGGTGGAGTCAGACGCTCTTTTTTCTGTGTACGTTTCATAACAAATCACAACACCCTTCCAAAAGTAATCTGGCTCCAAGGTTGTTCTGTCGACCTTGGAGTAGGTCAGATACCATTCAAAAAACTCAAACGTTTCTTCAACTTTCATTTTTCGGTTTTCTTTGACGTCTTTAAACACTGGTAAGTGTCTGAGTTTCTCAGAGACGATCTTTGCCACTTGAATGAAGCCAAAAAGACCTCGATTGTTAAACGAAACTGAAAAGTTGACAGTGCCTTCACAGTCTTTATATTGAGGATCTAGTTCTTTCTCAGCTTTCTGCTCCACGTCTTCAAATGCTTCAAATGCTTCAAATGCTTCCTGGGAGCTTTTCATCACACTCTCCCATTGTTTAGCTTTTCTTATCAAACGGTTTTTATACACCTGTCCAAGGGTGTCAGCAGCATAGGAATTATTAGGAACTCTGCTGATGGCCTCTTTTGCCCATTCTTCTGCTTTGTAATAACTTCCTCTCATGTAATACAGACGAGAGACAGTTTGGGGGAAGATGTGCTTGTCAATAAATTTATCTGATGCGTTTCTCATCAGCGAGAGAGCGTCATAAAACCGCTCTTGCTCTATTATATCTTTAATCAGGCATGAGAATTTTTCTTTGGTTTTCTTCTTTCCTGTTTCTCTTCTTGTCAGCAAATCTCTCATGAATTGGACTGTATGTGGATGAGCTTCATTTCCACAAAGAAAAAACATGCAGTCTCTCACTGTGGCACTTCTGGAAATGTTCAGGTTGGCTAAAAGCTCCACAGATTTCTTTGCAATCTCCTGGTTAGTAAAATGTACTTCTCCTCCAGGACGTTGTTCTATTAGTTTCATAAAAGGCCTCATTCGTTCTCTGAAGGGGGGGCCTCCATGGATGGGGTCAGGTGGTCCAAGGATCTTTTGGCATTCATCCAAGCGCAGGTAAGACTCGGAAACATATGCTTTCAGCAGTGCCAGTATGGAGAATAATTGTGTATTGGTTGACGTTGGGTTCATTAACACATACTTTAAAATATGTGTTTCAAGTACAGTCGCCTCTTCATTCATGTTAGCGGCCATTATTTTTACTGTGTTACTTTCAGTGGAGGTAATAAAAGGAGAAAGCCTGTTGTTTTCTTAGATTCTGCTTCATGCAGGTGTTCAGATCCCTGAAAAAAGAGAACATACCAATTATTACCTCATAGTTACAAAATAAAAACATTTACAGTTTATAAGTGGCATGTTTGACAATCACAAAACTATTTCCTTTGTTCGAACTTTTGCCAAACCAGTTCAGAAATACTCGGAACTTTTGCCTCTTTGCAACTTTGGTAGCACCTGCCCATGTGACCCGACATCAGACTGCCCCATCCGGATTGTTTTGTTTTGCAACAGGTTTGTGTCATGCAAAAATCTTTGATGTTAGTAGGGGAGCAATTTTACACCAAATCACATAGGTGTGTGGAAAATGGAGTCTGGTTTCAGTCAATGATACTTTCCTGGCCACCTTTATCAAAACATTTGAATTTTGAGAATATAAATTTCAATAAAATACATAAAATGTGTGTGTGTTATGGCACCAGTGCTGGGTATACCAAAACTGACGTAATTACAAATAAAAGCAGAAGTATATATTCTGTTTTACTTATATATCTGACGAGATGCTGATCAGACGCGGCGGCCAGTCAGTGTGACGGATCAGTATTTGTACAAAGCACATATCCTTTCAATTAACACTTTTTATAAGCTGCATAGCTTGTTGTAGATATCCATATGAAACAAAATGCAGTGCTTTACTATAAAACAATAAAACTGCTTAATATGGCCACACACACACATGGATATGTGCAGGCTGGCTGGATCAAAGAGTCAGCTGGTCTCCATGGTCTTGTGGTAGAGTGTTCACCTTTGGAACTGAGGAGCTGAGATCAAGCACGGGGATAATGGAGTGTTGCGCATTAGCATTTTTCAAAAAAGTGGTGAAGGCGGTTCTTGCCTGAAATTCATAAAAATTCAAGGCTATACTATACCTTTAAAGAGGCCATTTCACACAAATTACATGACTTTGTGGTTATTTTTAAGTATTAATCTGTAATATGAAACATTACTGTATATATCTAGAAAACATAAGGAAACACTGATTAACAGACCTTTCAATCTGTCTGCGTGAAGATTCGTCTGGCTTCGTCAGGCTTCGGGCAACAACTCATTACTTTTCATTATTTGAATTTGCTGGAATCAGATGGACTAACAAACTAGCCTATGAGAGCAAGGTATACTGTTTCCTGCCCCGCTGTGCATGGCAACAGCGCACTGATTCTCTTCCTGTTTGCTACGTCTTATGCTACAGTTTTTAGCCAGCAGCATGCTAGGCGTGGTTTCAACAGCGGGAGCTGCTGAATACTAACGAACAAAGGAGTTGTGACGAAACAGATACAGGCCGTTCGGACTCGGAAGAACTCGGGTTTTATCGCCACTTGCGTAGTTTGAGAGATTAAAACTGAAAGAAAAGTTGTTGATCTGTTTTCACACCCACTATGAAGGTAAGAACACCTGTAGAGCTAAAATATTCAACAGAAACCTCAGAGAAACCATTTTTAATGGAAGGGCCTCTTCAAGGTTTAAAATGTGGAGAAAATGTAAGGAGCCATACAGTTTACATCTGGTAAGCTGATGAATTTGATTGACAAATTCATTAGCCAATGGTGACGTTTGTTGACCTGCGAGGTCAGGAGAGTCTCAAAATTCACCAAATGCACATTCAGTGATTCGTATGACCTGTGAGTTTATACTACAAGTGTCCCTCAAAATTATGTTTGTGAACCAGAGCATGTGCATTTGTGAAAAACCCTGTGTGAGTTTATTCATTAAGAGACTGATCTGGCCTCATTGATAAATCTCAATAAAAAACCTTGTAATATCCCTGCCTAGTCGCTGCTGGTGATCAAGTGAAAAACACGCGAGGTACAAACTCTGTCAGGTAGAGTCTTTAAATTAATAAGATGTGGATGGTTTTAATGTTCAACAGCAGCCTGTAAAATCAAGAGAAATGATTCATCCTTTAACAGATTCATCCAAAGATAAAAAGCTCTAATTAAAGTTTCATAGATCTCATTATTACATGCAGTAGGTTTACTAGTTTGTGATGTTGTCAGAATTAAAATAAGACGTGTTTTCTTGAACATCTTGTTTTATCATCTTGATCAGTGAAAAATGATCATTTGGTTTGAATCCAGATGTTGATCCAGATCACTCTAAAAATCGGATCAACTGCTCTTTTTGCCATTTCCAACCTTTCCTGAAAATGTAAGTTTTATTAAATATATTTAAATTTAGAATCAATTTGTTAACAAACAAACAGATGAACCAATAAAAAGGCCAGAGTTAACAAAAACACCACTTCCTTGATAGAGGTAACAATGACTCAGCTTGATCTAAAATTAGTCTCAGGAATGTGGCAGATGTACCACAACATTTTACTACAAATGCAGTCAGACATGTCTAATGAGACTTAAGTTTAAGCCTCTCTTTTTAATTTCCTCCAGAGAGGTTGTGTTTTTGTCTGTCTGTTAACAGAAAAACGTTAAAAGTTAAAGACATTGTTAGTATTTCTTGGGAGGATCAATCAATGGTTCCAGGACTTTGCAATGTGGATCATATTAAGTGGAGATTAGCTGCACGGAGGCAGTCTGCGCTCTCTGAGTGCTTTGTTGTTAGTAAAAAACATAAAGACTTCTAAACAAGTTAAAACTAAAGATCAAGTCAAAAGAAAACCAATATAAGTTTTAAAATCTAACAGCTCCAACTCATAATATTGTTGAAAATAAGTGATCCTGTATAGTTTTTACTTTTTAGGAGAAACAATAAACCTGTTTTGTATTTTACTTTTCTGGTTTGTTGAACCTTAAGGGTTCATTCACCCATTCAGACACGAATTCTGTTTTATTTCTGAATACGGTCTCTGTCACTAACAGACTGATGATAAATCGAATCAGATCATCTTACCTGTTTGATTTCCAGCAGGTCTGCAGGTGACTGAAGAGTCAGTAGATGGTATTTATTACCTGTTGTAACCACACCCTTTACTTTCTTTGGTTTTTTTTTAGTCTTGAACATGTGAGTTTCATTTTGACTAACAGTCTTTCTTACAATTATAATTTTAAGAAAAATATGTATTTGTATTTATTCTCATCATGATTTTATTATTACTCTATTACTCTACTCTATTATTTACTCTAACATGTAAATACTTCAGCATTAGTCATTTAGTACATGAGAGCTATGAACAAAGTCTCATCTCCACTACAGGAGTGAAGAAACTTTTATTCACAGGACTGATAACGTTGCTAAGTTACTTTATCTGCCAGGACGTGGACTTCTTCATTCTCTTTATAATGATAAAACAACTCCGTATGGTTCAGTGACTGAATGCTGTAAGTCTAGCTTCATTCACTCCTTGCTGTAAGTAAACTTAAATAAAACTTTATATCCCTTGTCTGTGGTTCTTCTCTTGTCTGAGGGTTTAAACTGCATTTTGGTGTCGAGGAACAATTTCCCTGACAATATTTCTCTTGTTTTAAAACACCTCAAACCTGAAAGACAAGACACAATCCAACACGTGAGTTGTGTTTCTTCAGAAATTATGTTTAGGTTCTGTTTTCCTGTAACCACTTTCCAGTCAAATGTTGTTTTCCATTGATAAAAATATGCAATAAAACAGTAATACAGTAAATAACAAATACATATAAACAAAAATAAATAAATAGGGAAACAAAATGCATGTACAAACACTGACAAATGTAATCTCACACAGTTGTGAATATAAAACTGCATTAATACAAGAATTAAAATAACACTAAAAGTCTAATTATACATTAGTTAAATAAAATGTTTTTAACCACTTTATCAAAATCTGAACTTGAAAGCTGAATTTGACTGTTTTTCTAGTTGGAAAACGTCCGTTCGTCCGTCCGTCCGTCCGTCCATCTATCCATCCCTCAGCAGGAAGATTCAGATTCACACTAGAGGCAAATTTTATTTAAAGTATATTTAACAGTTAATGTTAATAAAAAATTCATTGTACATATTGAGGTTTTAAGTTGCACTTAATGATAAGCACAATTTGGAGTCTTATCTTCAACACAGTTGTGTTTCAAGAAAACTGAAACTGAGGTGCAGGAAGAGAATCCAAAAAAGAAACTACAAATGATAAAACTAAATCAGGTGGAAAAAGACATGAACGGACCTGACGTATGAAATGAAACAACCAGTGATGTAAACAATGACAGGAATGTCACGTTGAACAAAGGAAGCTATTAATACATGTACTAATGGTGATGACTATTCACAGAGAACATGTGTAGCAGCCATAGAGGAATGTAGTCAGTAACAATAACTTAAAGAACAAGTCAACATGTTTCAAGAAGTGAAAATAACCTGAACAAAGATTATGAATACATCAAAGTTATATTTATCAATTCAGACTGAAAAAACGAAAATAACATTTATTGGGAGTGTAGATTTCATTTGTACTCTTTAAAAAGAAAAATACAAAATAAACAGATCTTTTAAAATGAAATCATCAATTTTTACAGGTCTACAATTCACCAAATCTCTACATTGTGTGTGTGTTTGTGTGTTTGTGGGGGGGTGGGGGGTGTAAATAATTCTTTCATTTCAAACTATTTCCCTTTTTCATAAGAATGTGAATTTTATCAGTTTTTACGTTTAGCTTTTTTATAGGCTCTGAGTTCAACTCTTCAGTAAAATTGCAACCTTTGATAGTTATAACAGAGAAACACTGCCTATGACCTCTAAAACACCATCCCCACTGTCAAGCATGGAGGTGGAAACATTTTGCTTTGGGGGTGTTTTTCTGCTAACGGCAGAGGACAACTTCACCGCATCACAGGGAAAATGGATTGAGCCATGTATCATGAAATCCTGAGCAACAACTTCCTTCCTTCTGCCAGGAAACTGAAAATGGTTTGTGGATGGGTGTTCCAGCACAACATGACCCAAAACATACAGCAAAGACAACAAAGACACCTGTGGAGCAGCTCGTTCATATTCATTATTCGAAGTTGCTGGACTCAGATTGGTTAACAAACTAGCCTATAAGATCAAGGTATACTGTTTCCTGCCCCGCTGCGCATGGTAACATCAGGCGTTCTTTTTTTCTGTTTGCTACATTTCATGCTGCGTTCCCACCTGTCCAACCGTCAATGTCAGAAACATCAAGTTTACATTTAAAGTCTATGGTGGAGTCCGTCAGGCCAGCGTCAGAGTCTCTGCGTTGCTTTGTGAGCGTTAGCAGTGTCAACTTTTCAAGCTTTTCAAGCGTTTCAGGCGTTGACGCTTGAAACGCGAGCAACGCAGAAGTTCAGCTAGCTGAACTTTTGACGCTCTTGATGCGGCATGCCAACCAATGAGAGCGTCTCATTGTAGTGACGTCACTGCACGTAACCTGAATGAAGCAGGACGTCTTGAAACAGGGTGCGGGACAGACGGAAGTAGCACTGGAAGCAAACCTCATCCATATGTAGCTCCTGGAGCAAATGGTTTAACTCCTCAAACTCAGAACGCATCTGAAGAACGGGGCGTATCCACAAATAAAGCCAAGCCACTCTCTCTATATGATCCGCCATAGCTCAGAACATCCGATAACAAAGGAAACCCTGCCTACACACTCTTTTTAACAGTCAAGCGTTACAAGCTTCAACGCCTACGCGTTCTATCTGGCAGGCATTATAAGCTTCATACTTGAAGCGTTGTGAATGTTGCTTGACGTTGACAAAGCGGCCAGTGTAAACACACCATTATGCTTTTAGCCAGCAGCATGCTAGGCGTGGTTTCTACTGCGGGAGCTGCCGAAAACTAACGAACAAAGGAGTTGTGACGAAACAGATACAGGCCATTTGAACTCGGGAGAACTCAGGTTTTATCACCACCTGCGTAGTTTGAGAGATAAAAACTGAAAGAGAAGTTGTTGACCTGTTTTCACACCCACTATGAAGGTAAGAACACCTGTGGAGCTAAAATATTCAACAGAAACCTCAGAAAAACCATTTTTAATGGAAGGGCCTCTCTAAACACTGATGAAAAGTCAAACAGAATCTTTTTTCTCTAGATGTGAAAAGACTGCATGCAGGGCATGTGTAAGTACATTATCTGTGAGACCAGCTGGTACAATACAAAAACTGAAGAGGGTCTAGAGAAGGTAAGATGTTGATTTTAACATGATCCATAACTAGTACTTTAAATAATTTTATTATGATAGAGGTCACACAGGGTTACAATGGATTTCTTACAATTGACCATTATAAAAATCTTTGAATAGGAAAAAATATGCCCTTACTTATGACACCCTTCACCCAAATTACAAACCAAAACTACTTCTTAAAACAACATGACAGGACATGAATGATATGTCTCCTTCTTCATACCAGCAGGAGTCAGTGAGACGTCTCAGTCTTCAACAACCTGAATCCAAAACAAGGTGAAAAGGTTGTTTTAGCAATAAATTATTTTCATATGACCAAAGCACAATTAGAAAAACAGTTTCCTGTGTTTAATAAATTTGTTTCCCCGTAAGACGAGTTATTTAGATAGAAACAGATAGTGCTCAGCACCTGGTGCGTTCTCACCTTGTGGAAAACGGGTTCATTGTTCTTAACCTGCCAATTGATTTTGACATCATTCAAACCCTGTTTTTCCAGTTGGGACTGAAGCTGTAAGAAAATGTGAACATATTAATGTAGATGATGCTCTGCTGGTACCGATATGTTCATGTCTCTGTTTTCTTTCTTACCTTCTGCAGGAGAGAATCTCTCTCAGCAGGAAGATTCAGATTCACACCAGAGGCAAATTTCACTTTTACCACAAACCTCTTTCTTTCCTTATCTGAAGGTGAAATTTAATGTTAGTTTAACGTTAATGAAACATTCATCATATTACATTTTTATTGTTCTAATGAGTTTCATGATAAAAGTTGAACTGTTGGAAAAAAAAGTTTGAATATAATTTCTAGAATAAAGTCAAAATGTTGAGGTGGAAAAACATTAAATGTTCTAAACGTAGTAGCTGTTCCAGTCCCAGTTAACTGTGTCTAAAGCAGCACTGCTCAACATGCTTGTATAATTGACCTTTCGCCAACCCCTCCCCAAAAACGGCTATTGTCCAATCACAAATCATAGCAACCGTTACTTTGCGATTAGTTCCGGCAAACACTGACTCCAAGCAGGACAGTCCCATGTTATTTGTAAATCGGAAACTGGATATCCTGATCGATTATCTGGAGGAGTTTTGTTCTTTTCATTCCCAAAGCCAAAAACAAAATGTGAGCGGTGCCTACAATGGATTAAACAGCGCGGACGGCCCCCACTTCAGTTAAATATGTCGGGAAATTACAAAGCATAAATACGTCTGCTCATAGGTAAGGCTAACGGCTAACTACTTACCGTGTTGTCTAGATCTGATAACTGGTACCAAGAACACAAATCAGACCAAAGTTATGATTACCATGGATATCATTGCCAGAACGTTAACCTAATCTCTAAACTAAGTTTAACGAGCCCTTTAGCTTTAGCCAACATTAGTTAACATGTGGGCTAATGTTAGCTGCTGTTGTTGTCGGCTGTTGTTGTGTTGACGTAGTGTTTCTCACTTTATTTTTCATCAGTTTACAACAAAGTCAAACATTTAGCGCCCCAACAAGCAACTTTAAATAATATTGTTTTTATCTTTTATGAAGCATTTTATGAATGTAGAAACTACCTCTGAGATTTAGCTTCAGACCGGCCGGTGTTAGCATTAGCCTTGATAGCAGTCGTATCTCCTTCATTGCGTGTCTTTTTATTCTGAATATATCCCTCCACTGCATACTGTAATCCCCTCCTGCGTTGATCTGGAGTATATTGCGGAGGTATTGATCCAAATAAAGTTCACTGTATGAAGAAAAGCCCCACACGAGCGCAGTTCTTGTGAAATCAAAAGTCACTGAAAGCACTGTTTGTTAGATGTTTAACCAGGACGTGTGCAGCCCAAACAAACATAAATTTCCCGTTTTTGTGATATTAAAACACGATCCCACTGAAAGCTCACTGATTACTTCCAACAAGATTTAACTTCGCTGGATGAGTGGCTGGTGTAACAACAGTAACTAAAGGGCTTGGCAAAAGGTCAATTGTGTGACTGTGATTGTTTCACAATCTTTTCGGGAAGGTTATTTATATTTTATTAATAATTTGTCCAAAATTGTTTATTTTCTAAATACAGTTCATGACAGTTTATGACTCAAAGACGACAATTCAAATGCACAAATGCAAACGAGTTGCGCTTCCTGATAAACACAGTTTGGTATTACACAGCTGTTGTGTTGGTCAGGAGATTTATTTTTCGCAACACACACACACCTTCAAGATTTAATTCAAAATTAGCATCAGAATTTAGATATTCTCATCCAGTCCCATGTAGTGCACGTTGAAGTATATACGTATCTATTGGAAGTGAAATATATTAGTTAAAAATGGTTCACAAGATTTGAGTCTCAAACCGTGACTCAGTTTTAGAGTCACGTCAGGGTTGTGGGTCTGAGTTAGTTTAGCTTATTTTCTTGAGCATTTTTCAAGTTAGTGCCGCCTCAGCTGTTCCCTTTCCACAGTCACCTGCTCTCAGTTTAAATACTTCTCTCTCAGCCAGATCATTATCAGATACTCACTGTGTACTCCTCCATATTTGACTGTTTCCCTTGTGGTAAGGACCTTGTTTTGCTGCTGCGTCAGCTTTTTGTTTTCCCTCATTAAATGCGTTTATTTTATTCGTGAGATCCCCTTGTCTTCCTGCATCTGGGTCCTGTTTGAATACACTCTCACACAACACACTACCATCTCTGGATTAAGGCTATTGTAGACATATACTTATTAGGGTTCTTCGTCTCTTGTCTGAAAACACTGCTAGCAATCCCAATAATCTCATTAGCTGCTAAAACCCACAGGACATGTTACGATTAAGCTCTTATTTATGACAAAGTATGTTTCAGTGTCAGTTTTGACTCAATACAATGTCATTCTGTGTCCACCATGTTCACTTCCACTGTGGAAGTTGTTTTGCAGAAATAAAAACTGAATCTTTTGGCCAAAACTTCCTTCCTTGGTTGAGGGATTTCCCTTTCTGATGGTTTTTCATAACCTTGTGCTGCACGATGGATTCTTGTGAGATTTGGAGGTTTTCAAATCCACGAAAATCCATCTTGTACTGCTCCAAATAAACCGCCTGACTCAGTCAAAAAATGTTCGGGCCAATCATGTGTTAGCATTGTGCTTTGGGGCGGGTGTTCAGGTATGATTGGCAGCAAGTGCCCAGGCAGACAAGGCAAAACAAACGTGGCTGCGCTGGTGGATGTACGCATGAAAGCAGCTATTGAATCTGTTTTAGGAGAACTAGAGATGATTTCTTCATTGAAAAATGATCAAAGGTAAGAACTTTGTGCATTTCTTGATGGTAAATGTGTTTGCTTTTCTTCAGACTGGATATAAGAGTTTGATTTACTGTGATTGGCTAAAGCAGGGCTATTCAACTCCGGGCCTCAAGGGCCAGTATCCTGCATGTTTTAGGTCTTTCCCTAATTCAACACACTGGAATCAAATGATTGCTTGTTAGCAGACCTCTGCAGAACTTTGCCATGCTGAGGAGGAAGTTGGAAAATTTGAATCAGCTGTGTTGGAGCAGAGACACATCTAAAACGTGTAGGGCACCGGCCCCTGAGGCCTGGATTTGAATAGCCCTGGGCTAAAGACAAATCATGGTAGGCAGCCACTTGCTGGCGCTTCCTTCAATCGGCTTAAAATATTATACTAGACGTCCCTCCCCTTTATAGACGGAGCAGTTCCAGCTCTATTGTGACACCGACTGGACATGTGGGGCTATAGATGATCTAACAGAGCCAGGTTATGTTTTTCACCTGCAAAACCTGAATGTTCTTAAGTGAGAAACTACTTATATTGATGAACTTAATGTTCTTCAACAATCTTTTCTTTTTTTTGCTTTTTATTCTAAGGAATTTTGTGTGATACAACACAACAAAAGAATGATCCCATGCAATTTAAAGAAACTATCTATTGACCTTTTTTTCTGTTGTTTTTTTTGGCATACAGTGATCCAACTCACCTCTGTAACAAGCAAAAGGATGTTTTGCATTACATAAATCATCGTCCCATTGGTACAGAAAATCCCAGTTTGCCATGACACAGTTTTGAAGATTAGAATAATCAGGTTTTGTTGTTGGCCAGTATCTGAAGAAACTGGTGCTTCCATCAGACCACTTCCAAGTATCTCTGAACAGTCCAATCCAGGCTGTCTCTTGCTTGTACGTCTTAGACAGCGCACAGGCATCTTGGTACTGGGCTAGTGTTCTCACACTGACCAGGTCAACGTGATCCTTCCTGCAGATTTGCTGAGCTTCTTTCCATGACACTTTATTGGCATATATGATGTGTTTTTGTTGTCCATTGGTGTCATCTGGAGGAGAAGATCACATTCATATAAATAAACTCAGTCAGTAACAGAAGCTTTTAAAAGTTCTGTGCAAGTCATTGCATTCATTTTCAAACTTGTTGGCTGAATAAGAAAAATAAACATGTCACATGATTTTGGACTCATGGGGCTCCTTGACTGAGTAATATGTAAGTGTATATCAGAAACAATGAAAAGAAATATGTTTTCTGCATAATTTGATTGTGTTTTTCTTATTGTCTTACATTTTTCTTTGTGCTGATTCATGATTCTACAACAAAGATCCAAACTTATTTTCTGAAGAATGGAGAGGTTTCATAAAAGGTCCATCAAGAATCAAGTCTTTTAAAGTCACCTACATTTGTACATCTCCTAAATTTTATACTGGTATATATTTTCATCTAAATGAGCATACATTGAAAATTTGTTTGAAGAAATGCACAAAAAAGCTTGTTAAAGAGTTATTAATGAGAAAACACCAGTAATCATCGCTCAACTCACACTTCATACAAATAAAGCCGCTTTGTTTCAAACAGTCGACGACTGCATATTCACATTTGTTCATCCATATGCAGTCACCATCAGGTTGGCTTGAATCGGTGTTGAAAAGTGTGTCCACGCCGCTGCCGTCAGACCACACCCACTGCTTAGTCTCTGACTTTGTCAGACCGATCCAGACGTGTTCCTCGATAGAGGTGTTAAATCTTTCCATTAGCTGCTTTTGTTCCTCCAGACTGTCTATAGTGGCCAAGTCTAACTGGTTGATCCTGCAGAAAGTTTGCGCTTCACGCCAAGTCATCGCTGTTTGATAAAACGTGTACCAGCGATTACCTGGAAACCAGAGACACAGAAGTTTAACAATCTCTGAGTTGGGTTAACTAAAATTGCACTATTTTTGCATTGATCCTTTTTAACCCTTTAGGTGCCAGAGTTTCCTTTTAAAGATGACATTTTTTGACAATAGATTCACAAAGCTGTAGCTTCAAAACGGGCTGCATGGTGGTGCAGTTGGTAGAACTGTTGCCTTGCAGCAAGAAGGTCCTTGATTCAAATCCAGTCCAGGATCTTTCTACATGGAGTTTATATGTTCTCCTCGTGCATGTGACTCTGGTTTCCTCTCACAAACCAAAAACATGCTTGAGATTAGTTGGCAGCTCTAATTTCTGGGGGCGGCGGCGGTCGAAAGGGGAAGGAGGTTGTCCTCGGATGGAGAGGCTGGAGGTTCGATCCTCGACCCGAACAAGCCATGTGTCGATGTATCCTTGGGCAAGATGCTGAACCCCAAACTGCCTCCCGGGCGCCATGACACAGGCAGCCCTCTGATCCCTCGGGATGGGTTAAATGCAGAAGTGAATTTCTCCCTTGTGAGATGAATAAAGTTGAATTATTATTATTTTATTATTGTCCCTAGGTGTTAATGTTTGTCTTTCTATAGGAGGTTTTCACGGTGCGTCATCAAACCGGAAGTCGCCATGTTGGAGATATTTAGAGGTAAACACTGCGATGGATACATTTCCGAAAACACAGAAACATTCCTCATAATGCGTTATAGATGCAAAAGCATTAAGGGAACGAGTTTGTCTCCAGGAAAGGGCAAAGTTAAGGTTTATTAGTGGTGTAGTTCCATACGAGTTGTCTCCTTTGTCTTGTAGAACTGCTTTTCCTTTAATAAATCTGTGTTCTCCCCAAACCATGACTAAAACTGCAATCTGAACAAAATTTCTTATGTTTAACTATCTGTCCCCAAAGGCCACACAGATAATTACTTTAGAATGTTTTATCTATTTATTTTTATTAGTTCGTAGAATTTAAAACCTGCTAGTATTTATAACAGAATATACATGCAGGTTAAATATTAAGATTGTCTATCTGCATCTTTTTCAGGTAAGTAATGGAGTTTAATTCAATTTAACCTGTACATGAATGACTTATCTGAAGACTTAGACATGTGTAATATGAGTTGCATGGTTGTCAGTTCAGTGGTGAATCATATCATGGACTTGGTAGATTTGAGTTTATTAGTTTTTCAACAAGATGACCAACAAACAAAACATTTGTGATTAATATTGTTTTAATGTCGATATACACTCACCGTCCACTTTATTAGGTACACCATGCTAGTAACGGGTTGGACCCCCTTTTGCCTTCAGAACTGCCTCAATTCTTCGTGGCATAGATTCAACAAGGTGCTGGAAGCATTCCTCAGAGAGTTTGGTCCATATTGACATGATGGCATCACACAGTTGGCGCAGATTTGTCGGCTGCACATCCATGATGCGAATCTCCCGTTCCACCACATCCCAAAGATGCTCTATTGGATTGAGATCTGGTGACTGTGGAGGCCATTTGAGTACAGTGAACTCATTGTCATGTTCAAGAAACCAGTCCGAGATGATTCCAGCTTTATGACATGGCGCATTATCCTGCTGAAAGTAGCCATCAGAAGTTGGGTACATTGTGGTCATAAAGGGATGGACATGGTCAGCAACAATACTCAGGTAGGCTGTAGCGTTGTAATGATGCTCAATTGGTACCAAGGGGCCCAAAGAGTGCCAAGAAAATATTCCCCACACCATTACACCACCACCACCAGCCTGAACCGTTGATACAAGGCAGGATGGATCCATGCTTTCATGTTGTTGACGCCAAATTCTGACCCTACCATCCGAATGTCGCAGCAGAAATCGAGACTCATCAGACCAGGCAACGTTTTTCCAATCTTCTATTGTCCAATTTCGATGAGCTTGTGCAAATTGTAGCCTCAGTTTCCTGTTCTTAGCTGAAAGGAGTGGCACCCGGCGTGGTCTTCTGCTGCTGTAGCCCATCTGCCTCAAAGTTCGACGTACTGTGCGTTCAGAGATGCTCTTCTGCCTACCTTGGTTGTAACGAGTGGTTATTTGAGTCACTGTTGCCTTTCTATCAGCTCGAACCAGTCTGGCCATTCTCCTCTGACCTCTGGCATCAACAAGGCATTTCCGCCCACAGAACTGCCGCTCACTGGATATTTTTTCTTTTTCGGACCATTCTCTGTAAACCCTAGAGATGGTTGTGCGTGAAAATCCCAGTAGATCAGCAGTTTCTGAAATACTCAGACCAGCCATTCTGGCACCAACAACCATGCCACGTTCAAAGTCACTCAAATCACCTTTCTTCCCCATACTGATGCTCAGTTTGAACTGCAGGAGATTGTCTTGACCATGTGTACATGCCTAAATGCACTGAGTTGCCGCCATGTGATTGGCTGATTAGAAATTAAGTGTTAACGAGCAGTTGGACAGGTGTACCTAATAAAGTGGCCGGTGAGTGTATATATACAGTGGGGCAAAAAAGTATTTAGTCAGCCACCAATTGTGTAAGTTCTCCCACTTAAAAAGATCAGAGAGGCCTGTAATTTTCATCATAGGTATACCTCAACTATGAGAGACAAAATGAGGAAAAAAAATCCAGAAAATCACATTGTCTGATTTTTAAAGAATTTATTTGCAAATTATGGTGGAAAATAAGTATTTGGTCACCTACAAACAAGTAAGATTTCTGGCTTTCACAGACCTGTAACTTCTTTAAGAGGCTCCTCGGTCCTCCACTCATTACCTGTATTAATGGCACCTGTGTGAACTCGTTATCAGTATAAAAGACACCTGTCCACAACCTCAAACAGTCACGCTCCAAACTCCACTATGGCCAAGACCAAAGAGCTGTCAAAGGACACCAGAAACAAAATTGTAGACCTTCACCAGGCTGGGAAGACTGAATCTGCAATAGGTAAGCAGCTTGGTGTGAAGAAATCAACTGTGGGAGCAATTATTAGAAAATGGAAGACATACAAGACCACTGATAATCTCCCTCGATCTGGGGCTCCACGCAAGATCTCACCCCGTGGGGTCAAAATGATCACAAGAACGGTGAGCAAAAATCCCAGAACCACACGGAGGGACCTAGTGAATGACCTGCAGAGAGCTGGGACCAAAGTAACAAAGGCTACCATCAGTAACACACTACGCCGCCAGGGACTCAAATCCTGCAGTGCCAGACGTGTCCCCCTGCTGAAGCCAGGACACGTCCAGGCCCGTCTGCGGTTTGCTAGAGAGCATTTGGATGATCCAGAAGAGGATTGGGAGAACATCATATGGTCAGATGAAACCAAAATAGAACTTTTTGGTAGAAACTCAACTTGTCGTGTTTGGAGGGGAAAGAATGCTGAGTTGGATCCAAAGAACACCATACCTACTGTAAAGCATGGGGGTGGAAACATCATGGTTTGGGGCTGTTTTTCTGCAAGGGGACAAGGACGACTGATCCGTGTAAAGGAAAGAATGAATGGGGCCATGTATCGTAAGATTTTGAGTGAAAACCTCCTTCCATCAGCAAGGGCATTGAAAATGAGACGTGGCTGGGTCTTTCAGCATGACAATGATCCCAAACACACCGCCCGGGCAACGAAGGAGTGGCTTCGTAAGAAGCATTTCAAGGTCCTGGAGTGGCCTAGCCAGTCTCCAGATCTCAACCCCAGAGAAAATCTCTGGAGGGAGTTGAAAGTCCGTGTTGCCCAGCGTCAGCCCCAAAACATCACTGCTCTAGAGGAGATCTGCATGGAGGAATGGGCCAAAATACCAGCAACAGTGTGTGAAAACCTTGTGAAGACTTACAGAAAACGTTTGACCTCTGTCATTGCCAACAAAGGCTATATAACAAAGTATTGAGATAAACTTTTGTTATTGACCAAATACTTATTTTCCACCATAATTTGCAAATAAATTCTTTAAAAATCAGACAATGTGATTTTCTGGATTTTTTTTCCTCATTTTGTCTCTCATAGTTGAGGTATACCTATGATGAAAATTACAGGCCTCTCTGATCTTTTTAAGTGGGAGAACTTACACAATTGATGGCTGACTAAATACTTTTTTGCCCCACTGTATATATATATATATATATATATAAACTGTTAAACATCAGCTGATTTAGTTTGTTTGTTGATCAGTCATCCAGGTGTAACGAAGCCTGGAACACTAAGGTCGGGTAAATTTCACCCACACAGTTTTTGTCAGGAGATTTTCATTGTGTGTAATTTTACATAATCGTGCTGCTCAGGATGGGGGATTGTGCTGAATTAAGAATTCAACCCAATCGGCTGGTTCCTTAGATAGGAAATGTTTTATTATTAATTGGTTGATTTTTCTGTCAAGTAAAATGACTTTGTTATGAACTGGCGCTTTATAAATAAATAAACTTGAAACTTGATAAACTGATGAAAACTGTATTTTTATATCATATCAGCTCTTTCAATTCATCAAGGGGAAAAGCACTAAAATGACTTGGCTGCAGGTTTAACAGGCGCAGTTTTACCTGCGCGTCGTTAGTAAATCACCTGCTGCTTGTTTTTGCGGCCGCTGAGCGATTTGAGCCCCTTTTATTTATTAAAGGTTTGCCCTATTTGTGCAAAATCCTTTTAGCACTTTTGGCCTTGATGAATATGCAATGTGGACGTTTCTGTCAGAAGACACAAAACATAATGTAAATAAGTTAGTGTTTCAGGTGCAGTGGGATTTATCAAACCTGAAAATATTTGCAGATTCTAATTTTGCGCCTATATTTACCCCTTTTAAAAAATTGCGAGGAGAAGAGGCAGACAGATGAGTGGATCATTCCAGCACACTGTGGCAGTTAGGCACTAATAATCAGGCGTCTCCCACACTCTTAACCCGAATTAGTTGACTTTACTCGCAAATCGCGTGGAAACCCGTTGCCTTATACCACTTTAGTTTTTACAGAAGCTGAAACTGAATGTGTTGAGTTGTAATAATATGGAACCTGAATTTTTTTAGCATTTATGGTAAATGGCGTGTACTTGTATAGCGCTTTACTCAGGCCCTACGACCCCCCAAAGCGCTTCACACTACGGTATGTCATTCACCCATTCACACACACACTCACACGTTTGGTGATGATGAACTACACACATGTTTGTAGCCACAGCTGTCCTGGGACACACTGACAGAGGCGAGACTGGCACTGGCACCGCCGGACCCTCCGGCCACCACCAAACAGGCAAGGTGGGTTAAGTGTCTTGCCCAAGGACACAACGGCCAGGCAGAGCGGGGATTCGAACCAGCAACCTTCCAGTTACCAGACGACCCGCTCTACCGCCTGAGCCACAGCCGCCCCTTTAGGGTGTTACAAGTTCCCACAAAGATAATTCAGCTACTTATTTTATATACTTACAGTTCAAGGTGTTCAACGCAGCTGAGGGTGCCGACAGTCCGGTGTAGCTAACGGCTCTTCCCGCCGAGTGGTCAGTGTTGGCTCCGCTGAACTTGCTTTGTGACGTGACCAGGGACGTTTCTGAATTAGGCCCCTCCCCTTTGTTATAAAACTAAACGTACACAGTTATCTCTACTAATCCTGATTAGTGCAATTAATCTTCTAGGCTAATTAGTCCAATCAACTAATAATGTTTAGTAATGATAGCTTGTTTTTACAAAACATAACAGTATAAGTAATGATCACTCAGAAGTTTAAGTAGAAACAAAATCTGGGATTACAGTGCAGGACTGATTTTCTGCTGTGTGTCACAGGTTTTGAATGCAGTGTTACGCCGGCAGATAGATTAATTTTCCAAACACTTGTGATTCAAACGTTGTGGCAAATTATCCAGACTCACGATTCTTTCATTCTGAGGAACATTGTTATATTCATGAGGTTGAGAGACTGGCGCTTGAATGCGTCCTTACGTTATTTGTGCTGTAAATGTTATTCCGCACATTTATTTATTTTCCTATATAATAATCCCTCGTGGGGAAATTTGGCTCTACATTGGACCCATCCTCACTGTGAGGTGAGGAGCAGAGGGCAGCCATCTTGAACAGCCCTCGGGGGGGCAGTTGCGGGGCTCAGTATCTTGCCCAAGGATACGTCGACACGTAGCCTCTTGCCGGGACTCGGGATCAAGCTCCGGTCTCCCGATCAGACGGTGACCTCCTTCCCGACAGACTACGGCCGCCCAGAGGAAGCGGCGGACTCAGTATCTTGCCCAAGGATACTTTGACGTAGCTTGCTGGCACCGGGGATCGAACCCTTGGACATTGATAAACCAGGCCCTGAGTGTTTGTATATGATTTAACAGAAATAAGAGCTTCTAAATAGCTTTAACAGTAATTTTACACCATAAAATGACACTATAGTACAGCTTCATCTTTGACAATTTAGGTTAATTTACAAATCAATAACCTGGAATCTCTATTGTTGTCATCAAATTAATTTAAGACAAAGATTATCAAATGAAGAAGAATATACAAGAAATCACACATTTAAATCAAATACCTGATTCCAGATAAAACACATAAAAACATCTTCTGGGCATATTTATAAGTAAAAAAGAGACTTTTTTATCAGAGGAAATATTTGATTTTTTTTTCTGCACTCAGCAAAAGAAGACAATTAACTTTAAATCAGAGAACAAATCAGGTTGTAATAAACTTCATGTTACATGTTACTTTTTAACATGTTACCTTTGGATGACAACGCCAGCGTTCCAGTGTCCATCATCAAAAGCAAGAAAAACATTTCTGAAAAAAAAAAAGAAAATCTTTGAGTCACATCTTTTAATTAAACCAGTGTCAGAACTGTTTTTCCTGAATAAATTCTGTTTTTAATCATTTTTTAAATTGAATGTGTAAAAAAATTAGTAAAAATGAAAAATGTCAAAAATATTTAGCCATTTAACATCTAAGGTTTGATTGAGTTTAGTTCCTTTAAAACATGCTGAACATAACTTTAAAAAATACACAGAAAGTTTAAACGTTACTATCTTCATTGACCCAGATGCATAAAAATGCAAAGAAGCACCATTTACACGGCATTTATTGTGAACATTAAAGGGTTTAACATGTAAACTGTAACATTTGACTATTAAATATCAATAAAACTTCCTTGTTTGTTTGAATTAAACTCATTCTGAATTCAGCATTTGAATATTTGTAACTCTAACTCGCTGATTATTACAGCGTCGACCTAATTGGTTTGTTTTTCACAGACTAATAAAAAAGACACATTATCTTTGTTTATAAAGTCTCACATTAGCAGCTTATCAGTTACTATTGTGTGCTCTACAATTTTTAACATTTGTGCCAAAAAAAATTATTTCAGCTAAAATATTTTATCAACCATCATCAAATATTTTTTGAAGACCAGAAATATATTTCTAAAAAGAAATGAATCTATATTTACCTGCTTTTATGGCAATTATAAGATCCATGGCTGCAGAAGAAATGTAAAAAGAAACAGAATGTTATTTCTTATAGGACAGATCAAGAAGTTAAACTGCAGTAACAGTTACAGGCAGTAAAATCTGAAATAATAAAATTATACTAAAGTACCTGGAAGGGTGTTTTCATCTACTGTGGTTTGTTCTAAAGTCCATTTGCTTTAAAGGGTAAGTAAGTTATTCACACGCTATGCAAACTCACTATGACAGGAATTAGTTTTAAGCTATAACCAAATTATTTTGAAAATCATTATTTGGTTGTACATGTACCAAAAAGGACACAGACAAAGAAACAAGGTCATCTCACTCTACAGAGAAAATAAATCATGATTAGAAGAGAGATACTATACATACATACAACTACATATACTATACATACATTAGATATTATACATAATGACATCACATAACAGAGACATATACAATTATTTTTAATTTACTCTACAGAAATTCAACGATTTCCAATTTAATTCATTAATAAATATACATAAAGTTTTAGTAACTGTTGTCAGTCAGTTTGATTTGGATTAAACACATAAAGAAGCATCTGATACAAATAGCCGATCGTTAAACCTACGAAACTAAATGTCTCTTTCTATTACATTAAAATGGGGTTTAAGTCAAAACAGGATGTATTGGATGCAAATAAATCGGTCATTTGAATTTCTGAGCAGAGTTCGGAGCAGATTGGTGAAAAGTGGTTTGCTGCCATTTTAAAAATGACTCTATCTATCTATCTATCTATCTATCTATCTATCTATCTATCTATCTATCTATCTATCTATCTATCTATCTATCTATCTATCTATCTATCTATCTATCTATCTATCTATCTATCTATCTATCTATCTCGATAAGTAATACTTTTAAGGTTCCCTCCAGGAAATTCAGGTAGCAGAAAGCAAATGCAGACAAACACATTCACACTCAGACCAGTTCACGTAATTCACTGAGTTCTCCAGCAATCATCAAAACACAAAGTATAACATTGCATTGAAGCATACAAAGAAAACTATATATTATATTTTATTATAATTGTATTATACAATCAAAAAAACACTAAAATGCAGAAAAGAAGGAACATTCTTATATTTTTATGTCTTTGTGTTCTTGTAGGGTCACTTGGTGTTTAAATCAGGTAGTCTTTGGGAAGGAGGTGGAGTCACACCCTGGACTTGTTGCTCGCTCGCTCGCTCCCTCCCTCCCTCTCTCGCTCACTCACTCACTCGCTCACTCACTCACTCACTCACTCACTCACTCACTCACTCACTCACTCACTCACTCACTCTCTCCTACCATGTTTCAGTCCTGTAATCAAATTCATGCGTTCATAGAATTATACAGAAGCTTTATTGTCAAGCTTTGACCTTCAACGTTTGCAGCAAGATGTTGAAGATCTTTTATTACACTGTTGTAGAGAGTGTGATTACACCTGTAGTCACCTGTTGGGGGCGGAGCATCAGAGCAGATGAAATGAAGAGACTGAAAAGATTGATAAGGAGGTCTGGTTCTGTTTTGGTTCTGATCTGTCCAGAGCTAGAACCCTCTACAGGAGATCCTTCCCGTCCACAGCTAGAACCCTCTACAGGAGATCCTTCCCGTCCACAGCTATAGAACCCTCTACAGGAGATCCTTCCCGTCCACAGCTATAGAACCCTCTACAGGAGATCCTTCCCGTCCACAGCTAGAACCCTCTACAGGAGATCCTTCCTGTCCACAGCTATAGAACCCTCTACAGGAGATCCTTCCTGTCCACAGCTAGAACCCTCTACAGGAGATCCTTCCTGTCCACAGCTAGAACCCTCTACAGGAGATCCTTCCTGTCCACAGCTATAGAACCCTCTACAGGAGATCCTTCCTGTCCACAGCTAGAACCCTCTACAGGAGATCCTTCCCGTCCACAGCTAGAACCCTCTACAGGAGATCCTTCCCGTCCACAGCTATAGAACCCTCTACAGGAGATCCTTCCTGTCCACAGCTATAGAACCCTCTACAGGAGATCCTTCCTGTCCACAGCTAGAACCCTCTACAGGAGATCCTTCCTGTCCACAGCTATAGAACCCTCTACAGGAGATCCTTCCTGTCCACAGCTATAGAACCCTCTACAGGAGATCCTTCCTGTCCACAGCTAGAACCCTCTACAGGAGATCCTTCCCGTCCACAGCTAGAACCCTCTACAGGAGATCCTTCCTGTCCACAGCTAGAACCCTCTACAGGAGATCCTTCCTGTCCACAGCTAGAACCCTCTACAGGAGATCCTTCCTGTCCACAGCTAGAACCCTCTACAGGAGATCCTTCCTGTCCACAGCTAGAACCCTCTACAGGAGATCCTTCCTGTCCACAGCTAGAACCCTCTACAGGAGATCCTTCCTGTNTCTGCATAAGCAAATGTTTACCGGAATAATTTCTGTTGACTTCACAGGATGTATTGGATGCAAATAAATCGGTCATTTGAATTTCTGAGCAGAGTTCGGAGCAGATTGGTGAAAAGTGGTTTGCTGCCATTTTAAAAATGACTCTATCTATCTATCTATCTATCTATCTATCTATCTATCTATCTATCTATCTATCTATCTATCTATCTATCTATCTATCTATCTATCTATCTATCTATCTATCTCGATAAGTAATACTTTTAAGGTTCCCTCCAGGAAATTCAGGTAGCAGAAAGCAAATGCAGACAAACACATTCACACTCAGACCAGTTCATGTAATTCACTGAGTTCTCCAGCAATCATCAAAACACAAAGTATAACATTGCATTGAAGCATACAAAAAAAATTATATATTATATTTTATTATAATTGTATTATACAATCAAAAAAACACTAAAATGCAGAAAAGAAGGAACATTCTTATATTTTTATGTCTTTGTGTTCTTGTAGGGTCACTTGGTGTTTAAATCAGGTAGTCTTTGGGAAGGAGGTGGAGTCACACCCTGGACTTGTTGCTCGCTCGCTCGCTCCCTCCCTCCCTCCCTCCCTCGCTCACTCACTCGCTCGCTCACTCACTCACTCACTCACTCACTCACTCACTCACTCACTCACTCACTCACTCACTCACTCACTCACTCACTCACTCACTCACTCTCTCCTACCATGTTTCAGTCCTGTAATCAAATTCATGCGTTCATAGAATTATACAGAAGCTTTATTGTCAAGCTTTGACCTTCAACGTTTGCAGCAAGATGTTGAAGATCTTTTATTACTCTGTTGTAGAGAGTGTGATTACACCTGTAGTCACCTGTTGGGGGCGGAGCATCAGAGCAGATGAAATGAAGAGACTGAAAAGATTGATAAGGAGGTCTGGTTCTGTTTTGGTTCTGATCTGTCCAGAGCTAGAACCCTCTACAGGAGATCCTTCCCGTCCACAGCTAGAACCCTCTACAGGAGATCCTTCCCGTCCACAGCTATAGAACCCTCTACAGGAGATCCTTCCCGTCCACAGCTATAGAACCCTCTACAGGAGATCCTTCCTGTCCACAGCTATAGAACCCTCTACAGGAGATCCTTCCTGTCCACAGCTAGAACCCTCTACAGGAGATCCTTCCTGTCCACAGCTAGAACCCTCTACAGGAGATCCTTCCTGTCCACAGCTAGAACCCTCTACAGGAGATCCTTCCTGTCCACAGCTAGAACCCTCTACAGGAGATCCTTCCTGTCCACAGCTATAGAACCCTCTACAGGAGATCCTTCCTGTCCACAGCTAGAACCCTCTACAGGAGATCCTTCCCGTCCACAGCTAGAACCCTCTACAGGAGATCCTTCCCGTCCACAGCTAGAACCCTCTACAGGAGATCCTTCCCGTCCACAGCTATAGAACCCTCTACAGGAGATCCTTCCTGTCCACAGCTATAGAACCCTCTACAGGAGATCCTTCCTGTCCACAGCTAGAACCCTCTACAGGAGATCCTTCCTGTCCACAGCTAGAACCCTCTACAGGAGATCCTTCCTGTCCACAGCTAGAACCCTCTACAGGAGATCCTTCCTGTCCACAATGGCTCCCTGAAGAAGAACTGAGCTACAACAACATTTAATTTGGGGATTAATAAAGTATTTTTGATTTGATTGATTGTAGTAATATTCATATGGATATTCAGCAGTAATATTCAGAAAGTATTTTGTCAGTAGAAGGAAGGATGAGCTCTGTCAGTCCTGAACAATGTTTTTGGAGAGATAAGACAAGTAGAGTTGTTTATCCATAATGCATTGCTGCACGTTTGCAGGATACCAGCTTATATCAGCTGTCATCACAGCTGTGGAAGGTTGTTAATTTGGCTTGTTCAGCAGCCAGAGGACCTGAACACTTCACAGTTACTGAGTCAACCGTGAACTCTTCTGTGCACACAAACATTCTACAGTCAAATGCGAGGCTGTTTGGGTCATGCAACGGGACAAACTGCAGCAAATCTACATCTAGAAGTGTCATTGAGTTCAGAACTCAACCTGCTTGTTTTTATACAGCTTTTACATTTCAGCTTCAATTTGGTCTGATAACAAAATAACATGATAGAATCTGTTAAATGTTTTTTCAACACATTTCAATTCAGTTTCAGTCATTTTACAACGTGTTAATCACCAGATCAGTTGTTATGTTCAGGTTCCCTTAAACTGTCTGTATGTTTTACTTTATATTTATACATGTGGATTTTTCATAGTGACATTGTCTTATTTTGACCATCTTTACTGTCACTATGGTGTCCTGAACTTTGATACCCAACACACAGTTTGTTTATGTTCAACTTCACTGCAAACCAAATGTCCAACATTTGACTATGTTAACCGAAGACCAGTGTTAATCAGACTCTCAAAACTAACATGTTTGAATAGGTTTAGGCTTTTTTAAAGGAACCTTTAGTATTTTCCAACATACATAAAATAATTATGACACAGAAATATATTTACAGACAGACAGACAGACAGACAGACAGACAGACAGACAGACAGACAGACTAGACAGAGATGAAAGTGGAACGATTGGGGACCAAAATTGCAACATTGTTGCTGTTTTAGTTGGTGCAGTTTGGATTCACACTGCACTCTATGAACCAAACCAAATAACCTTTGGAGCATGTTACACTCAGAATGAGCAGATAACAAGACAGAGGACTACACGAGGCGGCTGAGACGGCTACACAATATAGTCCACTTCCTGCTTTGGGTGCGGTCTCGGTTCGGTTGTGTTTACACATGCAATGCAATGAGTTTCTTTCAATTGAACTCAGACCCACGTTTTTAGGCGGACTAGAGTTCGATTGTTTGCACCCCAAGGGTGCATTCACACCAGCCCTGTTCAGTCCGCTTGAATCGATCTCTAGTTCGTTTGCACAGAAAGTCCAGTTCATTTGGGGAGGTGTGAACGGGCAACCGAACTCTGATTCGGACCAAACAATCGAACTCTAGTCCGCCTAAGACGTGGGACTCGGTTCAATTGAAACAAACTCTGGTTTGGTTTGATTGCATGTGTGAACGCAACCAAATTGAGACCGCACCAAAAGCAGGAAGAGGACTATACTGTTCAGCCGTCTCCTGTAGTCCTCTGTTTCGTTATCTGCTCATTCTGAGCTCATTGCTGCAGAATATTGATCTGGTACATTCACGAAACACAAAAAATCAATCCCAAAACAACCAGAATCTGCTGCTACTCTGTATTTGTTTACGTTCGCTGTAGGAGGAAACTCGCAGCACAGGAAGTGCAGTAACAACAACAAAAAAGTCGTGCAGTAAATCTACAGCGCCACCACAGGCGGGGATGCAAAACAAGCTTATTTGGTTCGTTTGATAAGGTGCAGTGTGAATCCAAACTGCACCAACTAAAAACAGCAACAATGTGGCAGTTTTGGTCCCCAATCGAACCGAGTCCACCGGACTATCAGGTGTGAATACAGCCTAATGATGCGTTCACACCGGCTGCTTTATAAACGTCAGGCAACGTTCACATGCTTCAAGTTTGAAGCTTGAAAGTTGAAGCTTGTTAGAACTCGTAGGCATTGAAGCTCATAACGTTTGACCGTTAAAAAGAGCGCGAAGGCAGGGCTTCCTTTGTTATCGGATGTTCTGAGCTATGGCGGATCATATAGAGAGAGTGGCTTGGCTTTATTTACTCTGTTTGTGGAAACACCCCATTCTTCAGATGTGTTCTGAATTTGAGGATATGGATGAAGTTCACTTCCAGCGCTACTTCCTTCTGTCCCGCGTCCTGTTTGATGACTTCCTGCTTCATTCAGATACGTCACTACGATGAGATGCTCTGATTGGTTGACATGCCGGTTCAAGAGCGTCAAAGGTTCAGCTAGCTGAACTTCTGCGTTGCTCACGTTTCAAGTGACAAAGCCTGAAATGCTTGAAAAGCGTTTTAAGTTGATGCTGCTAACGCGACGCAGAGACTCTGACGCTCCTCTGACGCTCCTCTGACGGACTCCACCATAGACTTTACATGTAAACTTGACGTTTCTGACGTTGACGGTTGGGTCGGTGTGAATGCACCATAACTCTGTATTTCAGTAGACACTTCATTTGCGAAGATAACATCTAGTTTCTGGGTTTAGGGGCGTTTACTTTTTCATACTGAGCCATGTTGGTTTGGAGACACTTTTTCCCCTCAATAAATAAAATCATCATTTATAAACTACACTTTGTTTTTACTCTTGTTTTTTTGTGTCTGATAGTAAAAACATTTAAGTAGCAAACAAGCCAAAACAAGAAATCCGTAAGGGGGCAAATACTTTTTTGCAGCTCTGTATATGTGTATATAATGCTTGAGACTTACATGCAACAATCACATGACTGCTGAAGAAGAAAACAGCTACAGCTTCACGTTATCGTCAGCATATTTAATCAAATCAAAACTTTTTTACCAGTTAACAAAAAGGAAAATCTACTCGTAACTAATACTTATGATTTTTATCCATGTTCAGTGTTTTATAAGTTAACACTGCCGATCACCTCCAGAGTTCTGTGACTTGAACGATTGTGATAAATAAATTATTCCCTCTACATACAAATTCAGAGTCACAAGCCAGAGCAGGGGTTTCTATTTAGATAGAGATTTCAACAGATTCTAATCAAAGAAAGAACAAAAACTAACCTCATCAAGGAAGATGAATAACATACATGATCTATGATTAAATATTACAACTAACTAACGATGTGGCTTGGGGTCAAAACATGACATAAAGACTCTGGGCAAATACAAATGTGCAAAATTTTAATAACAAATACAACATTTGTTCAGCTGAGCATCCAGTTTGCTTTGCAATTTTATTTTCAAACATAAAGTCACAAAAAATCAATTTCACACACAGGAAGCAGTTTCCACATAGTTATTTATGAAGTCAGTTAAAAGACAATGAGACAAATAAATCTGACAGATTCACTCTTTCAAGATACCAATATAAGACACAAAGATATTCTACCTGAATTATTTCTTTTTCTATATTTTGATAAAATGTCTCTGAGACAGTTTGGCTTGAGAAGAACAACAACCAGGAACAAAACTGGTTATTTAATCTTACGAGTTGTCGTGATGCTGATGAGTTTGATGAATATTGTGGAAAGTTGTCACTAGCTACATTTACATGCACCAAATTTCCCCAATCTGATTAAAATCTTGGTAGATCTGAATTCCCAAATCCCTGTTTACAAGGACACTAACTGAAATGATCTGATCATGCCATGAGTACACATGCACCAAGCACTCAATCAGGTTAAATGAGTTGAGCATGCGCACAGCGAGTTGTCTTTCCGCGGGAAGAAAAAAAAGTAAATAAAGTCCGTCCTTTCTGCACGTCTTTCCCGCCCCATCGTGTGTTCGAGCTGACTCACGTTATCCCCGATATGGACCTTCTGCGGGTGATTACCGTTATGTTTGGGTTTTTACTGGTCGCATTAACCAAGCTAGCGGCTGAATACATATTGCTACTGCTCCTCCACCACAGGAGAGGAGAGCAGGATGACCGGATGACTGCGCCAGCAGACCACTTCTGTTTACCTCCCGCCATGTTTTCTACTTGGGTCTGCGAAAGTAGAAAGACGTCACGCTGAAGTTGTACGCGTGCGCAAAGGGCTTTTTTCACCCTTTCATTCTGAATGGGTGTGTACATGCACGTCTATCCGAATGAAGATCGGACAAAACCACCCCTCTCGATCGGAAGTAAATTTCATTCTGATCAGGCTGCATCGGATCAAAACATTCTGATTGACATGTTTACATGATGGATTTTTGTTCCGATTGGGCGTTTATTCCGATTAAATGTGCCCATGTAAACGTAGCCAGTGTGTCACATATAAAGATGTGTGATGCGTCTCCATCTTGTATTTGTGGAACAAGAGTCTGTATGTTAAAGTCATGAGCCTCTTTGAGTTGGAAAAAAAATCAGCATCTGGAAAAATCAAAAGTGGAACTGTTTCATAAACTTTTTTTGTCCCATTTCAATACAGTAATCCCACACTATCACGGTTCACCTTCCGTGGATTCAGTGTGTCATCGTTTTTTTTTTTGGCAAGCATATGTATTTTATACAGGCAATGGGATCTAGTACTAGTTTAGTGGAGTGGGGAGGGGTAGGTGGAACATGGGCCCCTGTCACTCAAACTCCCTCTAATATCACCTGCTCTGATTGGCCTTTGATTGAAACTTGATTCGTCCAAGATCTTCTCTTGTTTTGTCTCACTGACTCAGTTGTGCTTCTCAATACACTATGGTTGTGTTTTTTTTTTTTTTTTGTTTTTCGTTAACGTTACCTGTCAGGCTTATATCTTTACACTTGTACACTCTTATTAATAAAGTAAAGGGTGCATGGGCTGATAACAGTGCAGGGAGGGTTTATAAACAAATAAAATAATGATGGTGTTGCTACTTTGGGGATTTTTACCTGTTGTAGGTGGTCCCGAACGTAACACCAGCGATAAATGTGGGATTACTGTATAATGAGAAGCCGGTCTTAAAAGTTATACTGGCTGCTGCCACTAGGGGGCATGTTAAAGTTAAGATTTGACCTCAGATTCACTCATGCGATGTCCTGTTTACTAAATTTACTATCTATAGACGCCACTCTAAATCTAACTACTAAAGGAAAAATTGAAACTACATAATTTTAAATGAGTAAAGTTCTATTTGTAGCACAACATCCTCCAAGTTAAATGAATATCTTTTCTTTAAATATCAAGTTCCACAATTACCTGCTTAGTTCAAAACCCCAGAAAGACAGAATATCACTTCTAATAATGTATGAAAACATTATTAGTAAAAGAGAAACTATTATAAATGGAAATAAACAACTCACAATGAAATTAGGGCATAAGTGGAAGAACTTGAAACGTTCTTGAGATATAAGAAATTAAAAACCTTCACACTCTCTCTTTACTCAGAGCTCACTGACCATCTTGAACCAGGATACTCAGTCTTCCTCACCTTTCGAGTAAACACACCTGTTGAAGAAGAACATGTAATGGTTTACAGCAACATGAAAAGTTAATATAATTCAGCTAAATGTTAGTTGTTGCTTTGAAGAAACCAGGAGTAACATTAACAATAATTCTATCAAAATTTAAAAATATTTGCCAAATAAAAAGTTTTTGTCCTGATTTTTAATTTTATGTCACAACTTTAAAGCAGAATTTGGTGAAATTGAGAAGAGGGTCTGGGTCTGCTTCCAATCCCTCTCTGCTGCTAAAATAGTTAAAATCTTGCTAATTTGAAACCATGTCAAGCTTTTATTTTCTTTGACATATTATTTACTTGTAAATCCCACTGAAAGCACCAGGAGGAGCCAGAGGTTTAAGAGATTTTCGGGAGGGAAACATTCACTCTGAACTTCAAGCTGGAAATTTAAAGTCTCAAGATCTTCAGCTAATATCACAGCTTTACACATGTGAAACAAAACATGTACAATGATGTTGATTCAGCAAACACGTCAAGTCATAAAGTTCCTGATTAAAAACAGAGAAAACAAATTCTTACTGAGAAATGTGTCCTTGTTTCCCAGACGTCCTCCAGCGTATCTTAACATTACTGATGCTGTTGCTTTTCATCTTCGCTTCCAGCTATGAAACAATTCACTTTTATTGAGTTTAACAACCAGCAATAAACTTTATCTTTTGTATTTTTTGTTGTTGTATTTTACTAAATAAACATGATATGATCATGTCTCAGACTCTTACCTGCTTTAGGATTTGCTGCTGGATAACAGGGTCACACGTGTTAAAGTCTGTGCTGATTTTCACCAAAGATCTCTTCTTATAGTCTGAAAAACAGTCAGTAAAATCAGTATCATAGTAAATTTGTTGTATTTACAAGCAGTGACACCATCAAGGTGGGGTCAAGGGGGGCTGTGGCCACCCTGATACATATCCTGGCCACCCCACTGATCCCCCCCCCCGCCCCCACTAGCCTGTTACATATGCATAATATGCTTCTAACTAATATTTTACATTAGATAGCTGAATGCAAAAATACAAAAACTGCCAAATACAACAGTACTGAACATAAATAGAGGCCTCTGTGTTTAATAAATGTAAAATATGATTGTTGTAGAACTCAACATGTTCATTGTGCAGGTACTCTCAAAGACCATGACGCGCAAAGTTGATGTAGAAAACAGGTCCTTCAATGATGACTGGACTGAAAAGTACGCATTTATCATGCCAACCTTCCGAAATGTGTCACCAGTCACCAGCCTAACCCTCATTTCTCCATATAGTTTTAGACTAGTTTATATGCTACAGCAGAATAACAGAATTCCCCAAATTCAGTTATGCTTTTGGTTTTGGTGTCACCCCAAAATTTTTAGTGGCCTCATTTGGCCCCCCATGAAAATATTCTGGAGGCGCCACTGTTCATGAGTAATAACATGCGTTTGGCACGTTTTAGACTACGTTCGGATTGCAGGTCTTAATGCTCAATTCCGATTTTTTTGCAAGGCCGTTCATATTGCCAGTGAAATGCGACCTGAATGTGACTTGCTCTCTGAACGGACTGCGTCTTGAATGTGTCACACATACGCAGCAGAAGGAACAGTGCCTCCTTGTGTTCAGGACGAAGACTTTCTATTTTTCTTTGACACAGTAGCCAGGTTCGTTTAAACCCGTGCTCTACCATTTCCAACCACGCGCTTCCAATAACACCCCTCGGGTTTGGCCTGAACACAGCTGTCTCCCCAAATATTAATTAACTCAGCTAACTCGGTTTCTTGCCGCTAACTTTTCTCCGCGTCTTCTGCCATTACTGTTGTTTACTTTTTGATCCAGCGTTCTCGATGCAGAATAGTCACATATGTCACGTATTGATGATATTGATGACTTCTGCCATCTGGTAGGTGCTACAGATGTGCAAAGGTAAAGACAAACAGACTGAGAAACAGTTTCTTCCCGAGAGCCATTACCACCCTCAACTCTCAATTATAAATTCCACCCACCCACAATGCAAATGTGCAATATTCTACCTCACTATCATTCTGTGAATGCTGCAAATAACATCACTGTGTGCAATATATTTTATCTGTGCAATACATTTTTATGTCTATTTTTATTTCTTGTTCTTTTTTACTATTTATATCTTTATTGTGTTTTTGTACATATTGGCAATTTTGCATTTTATTCTTTGTACATATTTTTTATCTTATTACTGTTTGCACTGAAGCAGGAGAAGCTCTCCAATCTCGTTGTACGTTGTATAATGACAATAAAGGGCATTCTATTCTATTCTACGTACAGGTCGGATGTTACCTGATCAACCAGGCCCTGACGTCTTTGACGGATTCCTCTACAAAGACATGAGGGCCTGAAGCTGAACCGCTCTCTCTCAATTTCGAAGGCGGGCTTAGCCAGTTGGGGAGAGAACCAATCACAGAAACCTGGAAGTGACGCAACATATGTGACGCTAAAGCGGATACACACGAGGCGGAACGAAAACAAAAGCTTTAGCGAGCGGAGCCGTAATGGTAGATACATAGCCATGGTTAATGGAGGAGAAAAGACATATTAATGACAGTTGTTGCTTTTGTGTCAAAAACTTGTGAATACGAGGTGTCATTGCACACTCGGTTCAGGTATTTGACCGCCCCAAGCAAACACTGTGGAAACACAGAAGTAAACACTTCATCCACAGCCGAGTCCGCCATGTTGAATGTTGTGCTCTGGGTGGAAAACGCTAGTTCCATGTTTTCAGGATGACGCACAACAAAGGTGATATGTAATTGGTCCTTCATAAAATTTGAGGCGGAAATGATCGGGTGCGGCTCCGGTGTCAGACACTTCTGCATTTGAATATAATGCAGGAGGATCTGATTGGTCAGGCTAGGTCGGATGGAAGCAACCTGGCGGCGCAGACTGAAGTCACACGCCAAAAGATCGGATACATATCAAATTTAGGACCACATGCTGAAGTGGTCTGGGTCGTTCAGACTGTCATAAAAAAATCAGATACAGGTCAGATAGGTGCAAAAAAATCTGATTTTTGTCACTTCAGCCTGCAGTGTGAACGTAGCCTTAGTTCTTCAACCAGATGTTTATCCACTTTGCAGCACTCTGAGATGATTGAACATTAATATGAAAACTGATTATCTTGTAATTAATTGATTTTACAGATAAAGGTTGGATTCTAGTTTATGTGCAGTTGTTATCACTTTGCACAAAAGTCCCAAAAATGCTCAATTTTTTTTCATTTGGCCAAAATAAAAAAAAAAATGTTTTTTTTCATAAGGAAAACTATTTTTTTTACTTTAAGTTCAATCTTATGATAAAAGATTCCCTTTATTAATGATATAAACTTACAGTAGCAAAGAAAAGATGCTTTCGTGTCACAGGATTGTGCTCTCCATGCTCCACCATCAACGTAAGCACAGTTGGATCCATTCTCTGAGCTCTCTGGTTGACCCTGCTGCCAGTATCTGAACAAGTTGCCCCCTCCATCAGACCACTTCCAGTTGTCTCCAGAAAGACCAATCCAGACGATCGTCCCTGCAGGGACCATGTTCTGGATTTCCTCATTCTCAGCTGATGTTCTCACACTGATCAGGTCTGTATGTTTCTCTCTGCAGTACTGCTGAGCATCAAACCATTTCATCGGTATTTGCACAAGAACTTTAGCTGGAGCTCCATCATCTCTCCCTGTGAAGGCAGGACGAATCATAATTATTCAGTACAGTAAGAATATTTGGTGTTAACATACAGTAGTTGTCAGGGAAAGAGAAAGTAGCACTGAAACATAATCAAATCCACAAAAACAACTAGACAGGTTGAAATGGTCAAGATTTAAAACAGTAAAATGTTTGGGATGATACCAAATTTAACAACTTCATTCAAATAAAATGTTAAGACTAGGGCCGGGACTTTAACGTGTTAATTAAGATTAATTAATTACACAAAAATAACGCGTTAATTTTTTTAACGCATTTTAATCGCACTTATTTAAGCACCGCAGAACATCTCTCATGAGTTTCAGTGGACCGATTATACTGGAGCACCTACCAGCGTTCATTATTTAGGACAACAACAAACCACAGTGAACATGAATGAAGAAGCTACCGCTTTGATTGGCCCTGTGGATGGGAAGTTTTGTTATAAAAAATGACTGGATGGAAGCGTGGATAAGAGCATGTGTGCAAGTTATGCAGCAAGGAATTTGCACATCACCGCAGCACATCGGGCCTGAAGTATCATCTCAATGTTAAACATATAGCAGCTAGCGTGGACGTTAGCCCGACTACGAGTACAAGTGTAGACATTTTTTACACTTAATGCACTGGTCTGTTGGACTTGGTTGAACAAAAATAAACAATATTTTGCTGCTTAAGCTTATGTGTATTCAGTCATGATTCAATGGTATACTAAAAATCCGTTTGAAAACAATTTTCACTGTTCTCTGGTCAAATATTTATATACGATTAATTAAATACAAAGCCTCTAATTAATTAGATTAAAATTTTTAATCGAGTCCCGGCCCTAGTTAAGACACATGAAGAGAAACAGGCAGAATGGAAAAGGCTTGTTTAAATAAATAGGAATTGTCATCTTCTTACCAGTGAAGCAAAAGAAGGAGTTAGAAAGTCCACAGTTCAGGTCCTGCCATTCACCAGTGTCTCGAATACCAACACAGTGCGTGACACCAAGATGGTTGTTTGGTTCTCCAGAAGCCCAGTTCCTGAACTCTGCTTTAATATCTCCAAAGTAATCTTCATCTGGCATAGACCACCTCCATGTTAACTTGTCTTCATACAACCCGATCCAAAAACTGTTGGGGTTGTTCTCATCCATTATGTCTACGACTCTGTTCATATCCTGAGGGTTGCCGATGACGGCCAGGTCAGTGTACTTCTCTCTACAGTAGCTTTTAGCTTCAAACCACGTCATCGGCACTTCACCAAGGAAAATGTAGCTGCGGCTGCAGTAATCAAAGGAGCAGTAATCTGTGGGTTTAATCAAAACAGTTTCACTCAACTGGGTCAAAATCAAAGTCCCCAAGGTCATTAGGGGTGCTTGCACCAATTTATCAGAGGAAATCTATATAATCAGATCCTAAACTTTATTTTGATTGAATAACATCTTATTTAAAGGTACAATATTTAAGAATTTTATGGTGAAATATTCCCACAACAGTCTAATGTCCCACTGATGTTGAAAATAAAGTTACACTGTAACAGATTTCGATCTCAGTCGGCTGGGTGGTCATTAGTTTTTGTCATTTTAAAAATGCTGGTCTGTACCTGAATCATTATTTACAATAACTATTCCACGTCCAGACTTCCTGGTTCCATAGCGAATCACATGTGAGTCTGCAAGGCTGCCAAGTCTTCAACACAAGCAGCTTTAATTCCACAACAACCAGCAGCAAAAAGTAAAAGAAGCGGCCCTGATGAAACTTGTAGTAAATCTAAAAAAACACCACATCCTTCACAAAAACTGAACAAATACAAGAGAAACACAATGAGGATCATCATTGGAACTGGCGACCCGGCAGAAAAATTAGGAAGGGGAGGGGGTGAGTGGAGGAGAGTGGACAGTTTTGTTTTCTACAAGAACCGCGGGACTCTGATTTGATGACAAGGTCTAATTCTTACATATTGTACGTTCAAGGCAAAACAAATTTACTGGCCAAAATGTATTTTATGAAGTGATGTTAATTTTCAGTATCTAAAACCAGGTTGTAACAGAATTTTCTTTGAAACTATTATAATGATTAACTTTGCATACTTGAACATGGACATAAGAATCCCAATTAAAATCACCAGTTATTTGTTTTTGTGAGTAGGTTACCCAAAAACTCCACTATGAACTAATCCATAAACAATATAAATGTCAGCATCATCTTCAAATGTGATAAGCTGCCCAAAGTCTAACTGTAACTCTGTATGTAACTCTGTGATGAAAGAGTTTGTGAATCTGCATTATGTGTTTACCTGATGGAGGGAGCCGCTGAGGAAATCTGTTTTCTGGATACTCCCACGTACTAAAGATCTCCACCTCACACAGAGTCAGTGGTACATCAGGGTGGTATATCGTCACAGTACGACCAATAATCCCACCACAATCCAAAGTCAACAGAAACTGAAAACTGCTGAAGACGCCTGAACATCTGCAACAGAATAATAGAAAACAAAGCTTTACCAATCATTTAAAAAAGGGAGAAGTAAGACTTTGGATTGTTCTGGGAATGGAAAAATTAGAAGCCGAAAACAGTTTTGGGTTTGATAAATCACAGTGCGCCTGGAACATCCACTCAGGGCCGGTTCTGGGCATAGGCAGACTAGACAATTGCCTAGGGCGCCCTCTGCTGGAGGGGGTGCCAAATTCTCCTTTTTTTCTTTTTTTTTTGAACAAACTCTTGGACACACCATTCATCTCATGTAAAGAGCAAAATACGTAATAATTAAATATCTATCATCTCTACTGTTCATTTCAGTATAAATAAATATTTTTTGCAATGTAATCCAGTTATTGAGTTACATTGTTTCTGTTCTGGGCAGTAGGGGGCGCCAAAATCATTTTTCGCCTAGGGCATCATTCACGTCTAGCGGCAGGTTTAACAGGTGCAGTTTTGCCTGCGCGCCTTTAGTAAATCACCTGCTGCTTGTTTTTGTGGCTGCTGAGTGGTTTACGCCTGTTTTAACAACCGCAAACCTGATAAATCATTAACAGTAATGGATATTTAATTTTTCCAAGCCCTTTTACAAAAACAAGATCGTACCTTGTGTTGTCAACATGAACCTCAACGTCATAACAGCATTCTTCTTTAAAAGCAAGCTGGATGACTGTGATGTTGTATGGAACCCATAGATCCACGTTCACCCACTGACCAGGTTTGTCTTGCGTCATGCTGCAGGTGCTGAACTGGATACCATCAACAACATTACTGGCTTTTCCTGTTGTTTTCCATCTTGAAGAAGACTGATACGCCACTCCTCTTAAAGCCACGTTCTCTAGCAGTGAAAGAGAAGATGTAAAGAATTGAGATGTACTGTACATTCCTATTACCAAACAGAAATATAGTAGAGCCTCCTGTTCAACACCAAATAAATAACAGAATCAAAAGTACAGAGACACATCAATTTCATCTTTGAGGTGCTTTAAAAACAACATTTTGACAACTTCTTTCAATAAAGTTTAGATTTGAAAATGAACAATAGATACTCAGATTTCACATGAAATTACTTTAAAACGTTTTTTTCATTGTATTCCCAATAAAGCAGAATTTGTCCCAGTAAAGTGCATTGCACAACAAAACAACAATTTTGAAAAAAATTCTTAGATGCAACTTTTTCCATCTGTCCCTACATGTTCATGTGACAGGGACATGAACAGAGTCTACCTCTCTCCTCTTGTATCATGTAGGTCTTTCAATTTGCATACTAGACATACAGTATATGATACATGACTACTATCTAGTGGTGGCAGGTGGAAACAACATGAGGTGTCAGCGGTTTTGCTTGTGAAAGCAGCCGCATGTCCCTTTCCACCGGGAGCGTTTCAGATGTGCTTCTCTTGTGAATGAGTTCTATCCAGCTGGTCCCGAGAGGTCACGAAATCACAGAAGAATTGCAAAATCTTGTGTGATTTTGTCGGTACACACAACAACAAGCAGGGAGAAAGACGACAACATGTATCCAGAAGGTATGTGGTTTATGTCCACACCACATACAGACTTCAAACCCGTTGCAGGTCATGGTGTTTTTTCGTAGTCAAGCAAACGGAAATCTGCAAATGTCATTTTATTTTGAAATTTCTAGGTGCAAATGTCTGATTTCCTCTCCAGTCCAAACTAAACTGCTAAGCTTGATGCGTTTTAGAATCCTAGTGCGTAAAAAATAGAACTGCAGTGTAAAGGCCACAACACTACGCTTCTGTTACGCGCCCGATTTGCACCTAGTGGAAACGGTCCCTTTGACTTTAATGGTGGCTATCAGCTGCGTATTACGCTACACTTACGTTATGTGGCGCTGATGCATCCTGTGTAAATGAGGGGTTATAGTGTAGGACTGTCGCAATTCTGCAACTCTGATGCACAGAGAGTCAACTGTAACTAACCCGTGACAAGAAAATCTGCTGTGTTCTTCATTTGGGTGGGGTATATTTTTTCTGAAAGTCTCAGAGTGGCCTGGTTTTTGTTTAGGTGGTCTTGTCTACAACAATAAAGGGCAACGCACACCTAGACGCCTTGACGCGTGGCAAAAGATGCAACATCATTATTTTCTATGCGAGCACCCTCACCAAAAAACGCCTTGATGCGCCGCAACACTTCACCCCGCACATCGATTAGAATCTGTTGAATTCAGACGTGGCGCCGCGACTGGAGAAGTCCCTATCGAGCACCCGTAGTTTCTTCTTCTACGCTTCTCCTACATCTCCTAGTTTAACCACTTAGCGGCGCTATTTGACTGTAAAAAAAACTCAATGATGGACGAGGAGCGTCTAATCACTGAAGTAAAGAAGTACCCAGAGCTCTACGACCCCCAATCTCCTCATTATAAGGACAATGTCTGTAAAGAAATAGCCTGGAGGGCAATTTCAACTGAAATAGAATGTTCTGGTAAGCTAGCAGACAATTTTCGTTCATATTCATTTGATCATCTATATCATTATATCTAATAATTCAAACCTAATAATAATTCAAATCTAATGCCACCAAAATAATTAGCACTAAAATTGAAAATGACGCCCGGCTTAGCGTGTGTGTAGCCTGGTGTAATTTGACGTGTGCCATTATCGTGTGTCAGAAAACGCGGCGCTGGGCGTTGCGTTTAGGTGTGCGTTGGGCTTAAGAAACTTCAGTTCCCTCCTTCAAATTGGTTCTGCAATTATTCTTTCCTGTGATTTCTTTGGCTCACCAAGCAGAGTGCCGTACACATGCACGTCACAAAGAGTCAAATTCCTTTGTTGACCAGGAAGAACAACATAGACAAATCGTCCCAGCATTATTCCACACTGGTAGTCGTATTGGTACTGTCCCTCTACTGTGGAGATGGTGGCACATCTGGAGGAAGGCACAAATAAAAGAAAACAAATAAACAACTGATAGGTATTAACGTTCCTTTATCAAGAAATGTCTCGTTCATTCCGGTTGACATCACCGTTGGTTGTTGATGTTGTTTCTGAGGCCAATGCGAATCTCTGCGCTGTCCAGCTGCTCTTGGCAACAGTGTTTGATGATAACAGATACTGCAATTATGTGATAGATGCTCATCAGGTCTACCTGCCACCATGGATCATTTTGTGTTGGTACTGAGGCACAAGTTTTTCTAGAATCTTCTGGGTTTTGGGAATAATCGATAGCCATGTAGGGACCCGTTTCTGCAGAAGCTGGTTCTGCAGACTGTGAAGCTCTTCCTCTGGGTGCCACGTTAACTGTCCGATGATTTACAACAACAGAAATGTTTAGAAACTGATTTATGATTCCATAGTGTCCATGATATCTGTTGCTAGTAAACTGTCTTGTTCTAACTCATCCCATTAAAGGGTTTACATGTTTCTATTGTAATAAAGATCATCAATTCAATGTTCAAATGAAACAATTATTATTATTGTAAAAGTGACAACATTTTAATTTAACCTAGTAATCAAGGTTTGTGACTGTCACATAGCCTCTGTGACTCTGAAATACCAAAGTACCAAAAGGAAAATCCAGAAAAGTCTAAAAGAAACTCATCGATGACTTTGTTGAAATGAGTTCTAATTCACCAGACAAGTCATGTTTCTAGTTAAACACATCTTAACTCAGTAACATCCCATCAGTCACATTTTCTAAGCTGTCAGAGTTCCACCTCTGTAAGTCAAGATGAATACTTTTATCAAACAAACTGCTGTATTAGAACCTACAAGTGCTGGTGCCCTCTGGTGGAGGATCGAAGTACTACAGCTGTCAGGTGTCTGTTTCTATCACTGACACAGTCGTATATTTTGAGGTTTATTAAATAAATTATGGACAGTGGGTGTCAGGAGGGTCTGATTGTCTCACATGTAGATTTTCAGGTTTCTGTGGTATTTGTTCATTAAGATCTCGTGAAACATTCAGTTCACTCAGTCTATGTGACGACTTATTGATCAGACAAACATGGAGGTTCACCAGAAACTCAAAATCTTCAACAAACTAAAACTGTGATTTTACTAAAATGTTCACAGGTATCAAACAGCTGACTCAGAACAGCACTGTGAACAGCAGTGATGATAATTTTGCATTTACAATATATGCAAAAGCCTGAACATGAATTCCCTCTGGAATATGTAACATTATGGAATATTAAACATATTCACCAATATTAATATTTTATAACAATAAAAATAGAAACAAAATATTGAACTTGTTTTTCCATCTTTCTTTTAAGTAGCAGGACAAAACAGCCAATTAAACATTTTATCTGTATGATATTAACCGCAGGTTCCACCGACCAGCAGAACTGAGAACATTTAGTTAAACTGAGACTTCTAACTTCTAAACAGGATCTTATTGGATCAGAGATTTTCTTACCTGCTTGGTGCGCATACTTCAGACAGAGAAGAACAAATCCTGCAAAAAGAGTTTCAAGCATTAAATTCTCTAAAAAAACATATAAAACATCTGAATATATCATGGCTTTGTTGTTGTGAAAAGAGATAAAATGTTCCCTGTTTTCAGATTTCATTGATTTTTTCTTGAATCATTCAGAAGAAATAAAAATTCTGTTATAGTTGATCTTTAATTCTATTTATTTTGAGGTTATAGAACTTACCCAGAACAAGAACCAACATCAAGCTCTGCTGCATGATTTCTAGTTTCAGTCAGGAGACTCCAACAAGACGACGCATCTGCATCCTGTTCTGATGTTCTGACGAGCATTTAAACAGATTATTTATGCAAATGAAAGAAAGTCCTCCGACCTGTAAGACCAGGACAACAGAGAAAAGATGAAATGAATTAAAAATGTTGAATAAAAATGAAGGAAATCGATTATATAAATAGGAAATAATCAAAATGCTTGTATTAAAATGAGCTAAAAAAGTTCTATTTTATATATTTGACAGTTTTTAACATTTCTGTTTACCTCCATCACGGAGATTGTGTTTTTTGATGTTAGTTTATTTTTTTGTCTGTCTGTTAACAGAATAACTGAAAAAGTTTTGAACAGACGTGGACAGAAGTTCAGGATGGAGAGGTGGAAGATTTTGGGAATAATCTGTAAAACTGTTCTTGTGGTTTTAAATGAATAAATGTTGAACTATTGAGGATATTAAAGAGATTCAACATGATAACAGTGTAAATGAATCTGATGTTTTTGATCAAATAAATACAGCACTGTTTTTTTAGGTTTTGATAGGTTGGAGATAACATCAGGACTAGTTGATTAGATTTTGGGAACAATCTGGATTATCGTATGAATCAAATCATTTTTAAATGTCACAAGACTGTCAGCCCTCTGAGTGTTCTCTAGTTGTTTTGTTTTTGTTGAGTTTTATTTAGTTTAAATATCTATTTTAATGTCTATTTTCTCTTGTCGTTTTTATTTGATTCCATCCTTTAAAATATTTTTAGAAAAGAAAAATCCAAACAAAAGCAAATGAAGTAATAAAAAATTAAATAAAGGATGAAAATATTTCATATGTTTCATATTTTATGAACTGTATCAGCTGTAGGGGTTGGATTTTAGCTTGTAGTCAATCAATAAAGATAGATTTTAGAACATATTCTTTTGCTTTTTTGTTTGTATCTATTATACATTTGAGATTATTCAGACAGACAAGCAGACAGACAGACAGACAGACAGACAGACAGACAGACAGACAGACAGACAGACACAGTCCAGGTTTAAAGAGGACATTAAAACCTCACATTTAGATTTAAATAGTTTGATTAATCTCCTATTTGTTTGTCATTTGCAACATCTTAAAAACGTTTATCACGTACATCCTCCGTCTCAGACTCGTCTGTAACGCAGGTGAAACTCTGATGACTTCACACAGCTGAAAAACACCAAACCATCCCTCCAGAAGTCCTCAAAGCAGATGAGGAACGTGGGTGGAACATCTGTAGGAGCTAAAAAACAGCTGTTTAAACAGGAAGCAAAGTGGTGGTAAAAATAATATTTTTTGAATTCAAAGGATTGAAAAAAGAATTTAGATTAAATGAACCTTCAACCTTACATGTTGGATAAGAGACAGAAACGATCTGTTTTTGTCTCTTTTTCTGTTGTTGCTTGAACCAAAGTTAGCCGACACTTTGTTGAAGACAATGTATCAAAGAGATATTTGTTCTATTTGTTATTTATTTTGTTGATTTTTTAGAATGTTGCTGATCTCAGAGTCGTGATCGGTGGGAAAATGGGATTTTTCAAGTCTCTAAGATAACACATGATGTTTGAAGGCTGTAATAAGAACTGAAGTGCAAATCACCCCCCCCCCCATAAAGATTTTTATTGATGTGGTGCTTGTAAAGTGATTTACATGTGATCTTATAAAGAGCACAGAACAAAGTTTGCATTGATAATATCAAACTAAGTAGACAGAGTCAAATATTTTTTATTGTTATTAGTTTGCAAATTTTACTTGTGTGTGTGTGTGTGTGTGTGTGTGTGTGTGTGTGTGTGTGTGTATGTGTGTGTGTGTGGGTTTGTATTTCTGACCTCCTGAGGACCAGTTTCCTGACTTTTACTATCTTTCTGGGGTCCGAGGGTTCTTGTGGGGACCGAAGCCTGGTCCCCATGGGGGGGACTCCCCTTTTTAGGGTTAGGGGTTAGGTTTATAGGTATGGTGTGAAAAGAGTTTTAGTTAGTCTTAGGGTTAGTTATAGATCAGTAATGGTTAAGGTTAGGAAAAGGGTTTGGGTTAGGTATAAATCTAGTTACTAAAATCAATGGAAGTCAATGGACGGTCCCCATAAGGATAACAAAACACACTTATATGTGTGTGTGTGTGTTTGCAGGTTCTACACTGGCTAGGCGTGGCTGTGGGCTGGGCGTGGCTCTGGATGCTCTGTAGGATGCTGTCTCTCTGTGAGCCGTGTGGGGACCCTGCAGCTGTTGTGGTGCTGTGGGCTCCTGGTCAGGTACTTGGGTTCCTATACACTGTTGTCCTTCCTGGTCCCCCTGTCTGTGGGGCTCCATCATGTCCCTACCTTATACTCACCATGTGGGATGTTGGGGTGTAGCTGCTGGGCTGGTGGAGGGGGTGGTGGGGTTGATTATAGGAGATATAGTGAGTCCTCTCTTTCTTTATAACTCTATGATGTGAAAACACTTTGAGGATTTGTGCAGTTGAATCTTCCACGCTGCACAGACAGGAATGTTTTGCTGTTTGTTGTTGATGAGGGAGCTTCATCCTCCTCCTGAGGACTTCAAGGCCTCTGAGTTCTCCCTCCATCTTTGTTTTTTGTACCATTTTCATTTCAGCAGGACTTGACTGGACCTTTGACCTGAACTCAGGAGTATTCAGGCCTTTATAAGCTCAGCAACACATTTAAACAGCTAAGTCCCAGAAAGGGAGAAAAAACACGTTAGTTTGGTGCTTACTTTCAGGAAAATAACTACAATATGCTTCTTTAAATGATGAAAATGTACATGATGGATTTACCTGCTAGTGTTCACCACACATCTTTTACAGTCACTGTAGATCACATACAAACAGAATATGTCAAATTTTTTTAACAACAATGGACTTGCATTATTATATAATCTACTGTAGATAACTATATAAAATAATACGAAAAAACAAAATAAACAACAAACAAAAACATTCAGCCAGAGTTTTACTCCAGGACAAACGGCTCATAAAAACGATCTTAATGTCAGTGATTAAAAAAAGAAACAGGAACCAGTTTATTATCTAGTCTTTGATCTAGAATGTTAAAACTCGTCCCTTTAACCTGCTTCTGCAATTTTATTTTCTAATAAAAATTTTCATTTGATTACATTTTATTTTACTTTATTACTATTTTTACTACTTTACTACTTTACTTAGATTATTGATTAATTAGTATTTAATCATTGTCAATGTCTGATTTTATTAAGTGATTTTCTTTTGGTCACTGAATAATTTTGATCTCTGATCTTCAGATTATGAAGTAAATAATAAATGTGTGGGATCAATAGCAGATCCTTTCTGATAAAAGTCAGTCAGTCATTATTTATACCTGATTTTCCTGTTCAGGGTCACATGGAGGTGGTGTCTATCTCTAGTGGTAATAAGGTGAGAGGTGGGGTCACACCTGGACAGGTCACCAGTCCATCACAGGTCCACATATAGATAAACAACCACACACACCTCGGGACAATTTAGAGTTGCTCATATTTTTAGTCTGTTGGTAATCAGTTAAATTGAATTAATTTTAAGTCTTTTAAATTAATGACCAACCACGACAAATTATTTTTAAATGACTGTATAAATAATCTGTTATGAGCTAATAATCATCATTGTGTTTTGTTCAGTGCACGAATCATTTATTCTGATCAACAGCATAATTGGGAACATACTGGCTACACAGCTGTTATTTGTTCAGGGTTTAAGTTGGTGACTTCCTGTTTTTTGCTGGAGAATCTTCAGTTCCACCAAACTGTTTACTGCAGGCATGTTAATAAACACGTGTAAAGTTGAAATGTTTTGTCTTTTCTCTATCTGGCTTCATGTACAGTGTTAAAGTTAGTGGTATAGATTTTTATTGGAGGACAGTCTAATGTTGCGCTCCCAGTCAAGTCTAATATGAACTGTGTTCTGTCATGTCCAGTGCTCTGTGTCTGTGTGGTGTTTGTGGTTCTGTGTCAGGTGAGTTCTCTTCCCAGAGTAACATCTATGCTGGAGAGTTGGAGCGGGCTGATTGGCAAAAGCTGGTAGAGATTAGGACTAATGCCGGGCTCACACTGCCTAAGGAACGGCTTCGGTGCGGTTTTTCCGCAAGCTACCACTCACATCTGCTCCGGATAGGGAGTGCGGCCAGCTCCGGTGCTGGGTGCGGAAACAGCACCCGCGAGAACAGAAGTTTACTGGGGTTATCGTTTTGTCGGGACTTCACACGAGAACACGTCCATTATTTAGCAAATGTGTGAAAATGTGTTGTGCTGCAGGCTTTCGGGACCCTGTGTCACCGGGTGTGATGTAATGTTTATATTTCCTATTAGCGCGTGTGCTGTCTAAAAAGAAGAGTCAAGTTACAATTGTTTGTACACTTGTTTATTTTGAAAAAACACCGGATATTCAAGCCACACTTCCTGTATAGTTCATCAGATTTCATCAAACTTGACGCGGATCGACTCCGGCGTCCGGAAAAAATTGAACCTTGCGGATTCTTTCCGTAGTGCCGTACGGCCCCCGTAACTGGACCCGCACCGCGCGGAGCTACTGTGAGCCTTCAAAAGGGATTTTAATCTAACGGAATACCTGCGGGGGCCGCACCGGACCGGATCTGGATGCAGTGTGAGCCCGGCGTAATGAGGATAAGGAGCTGCATATAAGCTGCAGGCAAACCTTCAGTCGACATCTGGTTGTTGACCTTACTGGTAACACACCACAAGCCACTTCCCGAGTTTCTAGTGATTATTATATGATAAAGTGTTCCGAGTAACCTGTCTTCTCTCCAGGATTACAGTTTGTGCTCCTGCTCCTCCAGTCCTCCCGAGTCTCTCTGTGCTCCCCTGTGGATTACTCCCTGTGTTCTCCTGAGAACCTGCTCCCTGTGGTCTCCTGTGGTTCTCCTCCTGTGTCTCTCTGTGAACCTCCCGAGCTCAGATCTCCGCCATCAGCCTGCCAGAAACAGCCAAATTTTAACGCAGACAGATTGAAAGATCTGTTAATAAGTGTTTTCTGATGTTTTTTAGATATAAAATGTTTTATATTACTGGTCAATACTTAAGAAATAACCACAAAGTCCTGAAATGTGTATGAAATGGCCTCTTTAACATAGTTAGAAAGCCAGTTAAATCAGAGTTTACTGAAGCAAAAGGATATGAAATGGGAAACTGCGGAAAAAATAGGTTAGGAGTTACTGACAGGTTAAACTGACAGAAATCAGGGGGTTGATGTGAATTCTTGTTACAGAGGGGTTGTAAGAAGAGCAGGCTGCTGCATGAGTGTTGTCACTGTCGAGGAGACAAGCAGGTTTAATGTTCAGACAGACGAATGGTCAAACACAGAAGATTCCAACCAACATACAGATAAATAGTCCACAAACCCCAAACAGAATCCAATGTCCACATCTGAAGGTCATACACTGTATCCATTTGCTCACTCACAGACTAGTTTAGTGCTTGAGGTTGGTGGCGTGTCGAGACTATCCTGTGTGAGTTTGTATTTCTAAAAGGGAAAAGTCAATATCTAGAAGGGCTGACACTGAAAGTAAGGTTGTTGGCAATTGGGACGCAAACAGAACACAAACTGACAGACAATGTTTGGATGTGAGGCATATACAGTACAGACCAAAAGTTTGGACACACTTTCTCATTCTCTTTGAATGAGAAGGTGTGTCTGTACTGTAACTCTGTTCTCACCTAACTTAGAGCAGTGAGCAGGTGAGAGCTGGGACTGACTGAAGAGTGGAACAGGTGAACGTAATGACCGGTGATTGTGAGCTGCAGGAACGGAGATGGTGTGAGACAAACTGACAGGTGACTTGGACGTATGACTGTAAAGTTTATTTACAGATTACGTTAAAGAGTCTGTAGTTAAAGTGGTTTGTCAGTATTAGGAAGATTGCTTGACATTAAATTAATATAAAACATCTAACATTATTGGTTGGAAGAAATAATGAATTATAGCACTGACAATATACTTTCAAGCTTAACTGTTTTTGACTTATTTATATGTTCACTATAAACTAAATGAGAAAGCAGCTTTTTTATGTGTTACTTTATCAGAAAACAACATTCACAGTTCAAAGATCACAAGTTTCCATCCTCTTTTTGACTCACAATGACTGTAAGACTATTCAAATGATCTTTACTTCCAAGAAAACATTTGGTTTCACCAATCTTCTGTTTGATTCCTAAAATAATTTTGTGTTTAGCTGTATGTTATCTATTCTCAGTAGTTACATATACAGTATAGAAAGTACATTCTCTTTAAGTTTTGGGATTTTGAAGGGGATCTGTCACAGCTTCACTTTGAAACCATCTACCATCTTGTGATGTCATCAGACACATCTTGGCTTGGTCAGTGTTAGCATGTATGTGTAATTAGGGACCTTGTTTAGGGCACCATGAAGGTTTGGACCAGCACTGGGCAGGAAAACTTGGGTATTTGTCCACAATGGATTACTTTGGCACTGACTGTTGAAGGGACAAAAAGTCTGCTAGGGGGGCTGCACCTGATCTCCATAACAGCTAATCTAATATTTAGTGTGAGTATTGAGTCAGCATTCACACTGTGTTTTCCTGAGTCTATTAACTAGTGTGAATGCTGAGTAAAAGCATTTACTACTCATCACTATTGGCTCACTTCTTCTTGTGCTTTTTCAAAAATTATACATCAAAACTTGCTGTCATGGTCGAGCCCAGTTTTCTGACCACATGCAGATTGGTGTTGTACAACAAGTTTATTTACAAATAGTGATGAAATGAAAATGAAAGGTTAGTGACTGATGGTGGCAAAGAAGAATGCTTGAGTAGGGTGTTAGATCCTGGCAGTGAGCGACTGTGGGAGCAGGTGTATCCAGGTGAGCAGAACAGAGTGAGTCGGGCGTTGGAGAGCAGGCAGACTGTGGTAGATGGTGAGGTGAGATCTGGGGACGCTGGAGCTCGGAGACATCTTAGAGGTTCACAAAGTGCAGGAGCAGCTGAGGAGATCCTGGAATAAGCACAAGGAGAACAGACACAGGAAAACACAAGGTAGCAAATAGCTGAAAAACTCAGAGGAACATACTCAGATTGACTCAGGTTACCTGCTAGGTTAACAACAGGCATCAGCTGAGCATCTGACAGCTGCTTAAGAAGCTCCCTCAGCTTGATGATAGCCAACGAGCTCCAGGTGTGATCAATCACTTTGCACAAACTCTCCCGCAAAGATCTTCTCCTAGAAAGGAAGACTCACTTGGCACAAAAACACACAGTTGCTCACAGAACCCAACATTACCCCCTCAATGGCCGCCACCTGGCGGCAAGGCACGAGGCACCTCAAATTCTCTAATGAGCTGTGGATCTTTGAGGAACGACCAGGGCACACATGAGCGGTCCTCAATGTTGTACCCCTCCCAGGCCACCAGGTACTCGGGACCCCTGCCGTGATGGCACACATCCAAAATTCTGTCAGCCGTGTAGACCAAATGACCATCCACAACCCAGGAGGGAGGGGAGGAAGCAGGTTGTGGGTACAGGAGATTAGACAGTACCGGTTTGAGGAGGGAAACGTGAAACACCGGGTGAATCCTCATGATGGGTGGAAAATTGTGGTGCACTGAGGTTGGGCGGAGAATGGTGTCAATCTTGTAGGAATGGATGAACCTAGTAGACAGTTTCTTCTTCATATTCTTCTGCTGCCACTGTCTGGGACTGCTGCAGACGATGCGTCTGCAGCAGTGAAGATAAGAGTGGGCCGACAGGTGGTGGGTAGTCTCTCGTCCTTTGGAAACAAGGGAGGCTGGTAACCTAGGGAGGCCTCGAAGGGGGACAGGCTGGACGCTGCAGGCACATGGCAATTGTGGGCGTATTCTACCCAGGCCAGGTGAAAACTCCAGGAGGGGGGATTGGACGAGCACGGGCATTGGAGAGTGGTTTCAAGCTCCTGATTTATCTGCTCCAAATGGCCATTAGTCTGCTGATGAAACCCTGAACAAAGGACACCTTGGCTCCCACGGTGTCGCAGAAGTCCTTCCAGACCTGGGAGATGACCTGGGGCCTGTGGTCTAAGAGGATCTCCTGAGGTAGTCCATGCAACCGAAACACATGTTTTATCATGAGCGGTCTTGAGAGATGAGGGAAATGTTTCAATGGAATGAGATGACAAGCCTTGGATAAATGGTCAATCACTGTCATAATCACGGTAAACCCTTTGCTGGCAGACAACCCCATGACAAAATCCAGCACCACATGGGACCAGGGGTGACTCGGGATCTCTAGCATTTGCAGGAGCCCCTGGGTGTGCTGGGTGGCACTCTTATTACAAGCACAAATGTGACACATAGGCACAATTGGGCGGTCCAGTGCCGGGATCTGGCTCAGACTGCTGGGCTCGGCGGATGGCAGTCTTGATGTCCTGGTGACTGTGTCTATCACACAGAAGGGGGGAAATATGGTGTTTGGTTTGATTTATCCTTGGTTTTTTGTTCTTGGAACCCGGTCTGTCAGAAATGATAAAGTTGAACCGTAAGAAGAATAAGGACCACATGGACTGATGGGGGTTGAGGTGTTGCGCCTCCTGCAGGTAGGCCAGGTTCTTGTGATCTATCCACATGATCACCAGCAATTGAGTTCACTCCAGCCAGTGGCACCACTCCTCAAAGGCGAGTTTTATTGCAAGCAGCTCATGCCCACCAACGTCATAACGGCGCTCTGCAGGAGACAGACGACAAGTGAAAAATGCACAAAGGTAATGTTTACTGTCATGGTCACTTACTTGGGACAGGACTGCCCCTACTTCTGAATCAGACGCATCAACCTCCAGGGTCAACTGCTTGGATGTGTCTGGTTGGGTGAGAATAAACAGCGTTAGTGAATTTCAGCTTGAGGTCTCGGAAGGTGCATTCAGCCTGGGGGTCCAAGAAAACATCTTTTTGGTAGAAGTGAGAGCAATGAGTGGGAGAGTGGTCTGGCTAGAATTCTGGATGAAGTGTCGATGGAAATTGGCAAAGCCCAGGAACTGTTGAAGCTGACTGCGTGAAGAGGGAGTGGGCCCCTCAGTGACGGACTGGATTGTCTTGGGGTCCGGCTTCACCTTTCCACTCTCAATGATGAATCCCTGAAATGAGACTGATGGCACATGGAGCTCGCATTTCTCTGCTTTTACAAATAACTGGTTCTCACACAGTCTCTGAAGGACCCGGCGGACATGCACCTAGTGTTCCTCTAGGGATGAAGAGAAGATTAAAATATCATCCAGATGACAAACACAAATTGATTCAGAAAGTCTCTGTGAACATAATTTATCAGGGCCTGGAACACTGCAGGGGTGAGCTCCAAGGGCAATACCAGGTACTCAAAATGTTCCAGTGGTGTTTTAAAAGCCATCTTTTATTCGTCTCTTTCCATAATACAAAGCAGATGATATGCATTCTGCAGGTCCAGCTTAGAGAAGATGGTGATTCCTGGTCACACTCGAAAGCTGAAGAGAGAAGAGCCATAGCGTATTCATTTTTGACTGTGATTTGGTTCAAACCTCAAAAATCAATACAGGGTCGAAGTGACCCATCTTTCTTGGACACAAATGAGAATCCTGCTCCAAGCGATGATGTGGACCGGCGGGTCCAGCTGCTAACAACTCTTTAAGGTATTTCTCCATACAACCTCGTTCAGGGCGGGAACGATTGTACAGGCGGCTCGTAGGAAGCGGGGCCCCCTGGAACAGGTCAATGGTGCAGTCGTTTGGCATACCAGAAGCAGCAGTGAGGATCTTAAAATCAGTGCCGAAATCAGCTACAGGCTTGCAACCCTGCATCAATGTTCTCGGTTTCTGTGTGATTTCAGTCTCTGTGTTGCGATAACCTGATTGTTAGTTTACCTCGTCCTTCTCCTCACCTTTCCCAGTCCATCCTCGCTGGATCCCGACTCCAGTTCCCGGGTGCCTCTACCTCCTGCACTGGCCGTCTGCTTTGCCATCCAGAGGACCCAGCTCCAGTCTCCGACGTGTGTCTTCACGTTCGTTCCTTCCTGGTTGTCTGTCTCTTCTCCCGGATCCTTCTACACCTGCCCTGGTCCTCATCTTGGCTCTGTCCACCCACTACCTGCACACAAACCGTTCTCCCAGTTCTGGATTACTACCATCATCATCCTCACCACCACCACTGCCGGATTCACACCACCACCACTGCTGCTTCTGCAGTCCTCCTCCAGGCTTCACCCCATCCCCATCTACTGTATGTCTGTGAGCACATTTCCAGCACAACGTACTGGTCTCATCAACCCAGAAACCGCTTCACTAACCTGTTTCTCCTCCACCGTTAGATCTCCTCCTGAGGTCCGTCTGGATTCCGTGCCAGAGCTCCTGCGAGCACATTTAAACTGCCTGTCAATTCTGCATTGCCTTTGTAATCCTCACTTTGTAAATAAACCTTTTACTCGCCTTCGAATCCGTGTTGGTGAGAAGTCTGGGTACGGTTTGGAGTTCACTACAACCTCAGCATGACAGAAAAATGACTCTGGAGGTGGGAGAACCACCTCATGGGTCCTAGCAACGTGAGGTGGTCTTGACGAGGGTCTCTGGCACTGCTGCTGGAGGAGGAGGCTGAGGAGGAGAGGACAATTTGGAGTTAAGTCCTTGTATGAGTCCAGTAATATGGTCAAGCCATTGCAAATCATAGGGTTGTTTTTCTTGAAGTGTGTCAAGCATGGCATCATGTGTTGCCAGCACATCGCTGGAATAGGGCAGGGACTGGCTGGTGGAGCCTGCTGGGTCAGACTGGCCTGGTTTTTCTGTCATGGTTGAGACCAGTTTTCTGACCCACATGCAGACTTATTTATATGTGGAGTATAAACTAATTGAGAAAGCAACTTTTGTCTGGGTGATTTATGACACCAACACACTTATGTGTTACTTTATCAGACAACAACATTCACAGTTCAAAGATCACAAATTTCCGTCCTCTTTTTGACTCACAGTGACTGTAAAACTATTCAAATGATTGTTACTTCCAAGAAAACATTTGGTTTCACAAATCTTCTGTTTGATTCCTGATATAATATTGTGTTTAGCTGTATGTTATCTATTCTCAGGAGTTACATATACAAGAAAGTACATTCTTTTTAGGTTTTGGGGTTTAAAAGGTATCTGTTACAGCTTAACTTTGAAACCATCTACCATCTTGTGATGTCATCAGACAAACTTGACTTGGTTAGCGTTAGTGCGTATGTGTTGTGTGAATCAAATTTTGCTTAGGGCACCATGAAGGTTTGGGCCAGCGCTGGGCACAATGGGTATTTGTCCACAATGGATTACTTTGGCACTGACTGTTGAAGGGAAAAAAAGTCTGCTAGGGGTGCTGCACCTGATCTCCATAACAACTAATCTAATATTTAGTGTGAATACTGAGTCAGCATTCACACTGTGTTTTCCTGTGTCTATTAACTAGTGTGAATGCTGAGTAAAAGCATTTACTGCTTATCATTTTTGACTCGTTTCTTCCTCCACAGGTTTTGTGCTTTTTCAAAACTTATACACCAAAACTTGCTGTCATGGTCGAGCCCAATTTTCGGACCCACATGCAGACTGGCGGTGTAAAACAAGTTTATTTACAAATAGTGATGAAATAGTGTTAGCGCTTATGTGTTGTGTGAACCAAATTTTGCTTAGAACCCCATGAAGGTTTGGGCCAGCGCTGGGCAGGAGAACTTGGATATTTGTCCACAATGGATTACTTTGGCATACAGGGACACTGCTGGGCTTTTGGAGGCCCTAAGCTTAATTGGCCAGGAAACCCCTCCAAACACACATAAATCCTACTTAAACTTCGGTAATTTTTTTTTTTCAAATTGGAATTAAATACACATATGATCACAAATAATATGTATGCCAACTGTTCCTTCAGCTTCAGGTTTGTTTTTTACTTTGGTTTGAGGTACTTCTTAATCAGTAGAGTTTTGGTAAGCGTGGGGTTTGTTCAGACATGGTGCTTGGTAAAATGCAACTCGCATCTCTGCCTGTTGAAGATTTTTTTTTAAAACTGTCAGCTGGCGCTAACCAATTTTTTTTTTTACATTTACTGAGTGTCTAGCACTTTCTTGCTGTTTTTCATAAAAAAGTAAGTAGTGGTATAAAACTATATTATAAATTAACTAGCCACACACACACACACACACACACACTGGTTTCCATGTAGATTGGGGACCAACTTTAAGATCATCACCTGTGGGGACCACTTTTTCTGAAGGTAGTACAAGCTCTCACAATCATACTTTCTTGGTACAATGAATGATGTGATAAATCTATTAAAGTGTTTCCACAGCCTGCATTCCTTCTGGACTCCAAGGTCTCCTCAGTGGTGCTTTACCTTAAAGAGTTAAAGAGGCCCTTCCATCAAAAACAGTTTTTCTGAGGTTTCTGTTGAATATTTTAGCTCCACAGGTGTTCTTACTTTCATAGTGGGTGTGAAAACAGGTCAACAACTTCTCTTTCAGTTTTTATCTCTCAAACTACGCAGGTAGCGATAAAACCCGTGTTCTCCCGAGTTCGAACGGCCTGTATCTGTTTTGTCACAACTCCTTTATTCGTTAGTATTCATCAGCTCCCACAGTTGAAACCACACCTAGCAGTCTGCTGGCTAAAAGCTGTAGCATAAGACGTAGCTAACAGGAAGACACAACGTCTGACGTTGCCATGCATAGCGTGGCAGGAAACAGTATACCTTGCTCTGATAGGCTAGTTTGTTAGCCAATCTGAGTCCAGCAAATTCGAATAATGAATATGAACGAGCTGCTGCTCGAGGCCTGACAGAACGAGCCGGAACCACCCGAATTTTAATGCAGACAGATTGAAAGGTCTGTTAATCAGTGTTTCCTGACAATTTTTAGATAGAAAATGTTTCATATTACTGGTTAATACTTAAGAAATAACCACAAAGTCCTGAAATTTGTATGAAATGGCCTCTTTAAACAATAAACACATACTATTCAATTTCCAGAATAATTTTTGAAATCTAATCAGAGTAATAAAGTTATTTATCACTCAACAAGACTGTTTCGAGAAAAAGGTTGGAGATCTAAGCCATTTAATTATTTTACTCACCACTATTATGCAAATTTGCATACAGTATTTATTCAAGTTATAGTAAAGCTTTTTAACTTTAAATCATTTAACTGACAAAGGAACAAGGTCTTGAGGTGTCTGTAGAGTACATTTAGTACAGAAATAATTTAGGAATAACCACATTTACCCATGCTTGCTTATAAACATTTGTTAGACAAGCACCCTCAGGGCTCCTCAACACCAAGCTCCCCTGACATTATTCCAACAATCAAAGAGTTGCCTGCAATTCAAACAGTAAAGTTGTGGTCTTAATATTGTATAATATTGTTGGACGGAGAGTGCCATGTTGGAAATACAGCCTACTGTAGCTGACAACTTCCCTTCTTCCTGCCACAAATCAACGCGCCCCAGGTTTGTATTATTATAATGATAATAAGCACAGATATCCAGCCAGATCCAGCAGATGCTTACCAGTGCATCTGTCTGATTACATTGGATCTAAGACTTGAGTATCTGCAGGACCAGAAAAAATGTAAAAGATGTGCTAGAGGTGTTTTGATGTTCCCGAACAGAGCATTGGAACATATATGTTCTAAATTTTCAATGAAAAAAAATACTGTTTAGTTGTAAAGAAGTTTTTAGTTTGGTTTTTGCACTCAGTGTATAATAAAATTTCACCTCACTGTATAGATAAGTACGTAAAAAAATAGGAGGTGAATGTGATGTTCAGAGGAACGAGTATTTTATTTTGAAAGGTTTGAGAGAGGAAGTCTAGAAGCTAGACCATAGGAACACAAGCGAAAGATTGTAGGATGTATCACTGCAACATGGCTGTGAATAAAAGTAGCAAACTTGAAGAAACTAAAGGTGTCATCATTCCCATCATTCCTTAAGACTCACCTCTTTAAAGAACACTATCAGTCTTAATGTGGGATTAATTTATGATTTATGATAGCGATTTGAGAATTTATCTGTCACTAAAAAAAAAAAAAAAAAAAAAAAAAAAAA